>JAUTXW010004907.1:472500-878322 GCA_030620095.1 Kuschelorhynchus macadamiae | reverse complement strand
AATAAACTGCAGATGGAGAGCAATCTGGCACAAATATCATGCTTGTATCCGCTTTAATAAACATACAAATAAAACAAGTACGTTATTCATTCTAAAGAGCTGGCAGGTTATCATTAAACAGAGCCAACCATCTAAGCAAAACTACGTCATTTTTAAGTTAGGATAAATGATTAAGAAAAAGAAGAAGCAGATAGTCTTCCGGTTCGTCTCGTCGAAGGCAGACCTCTGTGTTATTAACCTAAGTGGTTCCACGTGTCCGGTTTTGCTGCTTTATTTCGGGGGGAAGCGGGAGACTCAAACGCTCAGAGTGGAAACTAACGACCCCGCTAGAAAGGGAGCAGACGCTGTGAACGTGTGAGGCCTAGTTGTTCCTATATTCTATCCCGTTCGTCTGCCGCAGTTCTACATAGAATATTAGCGTAATGGCCGCCATGTGGCGGGAGTGGGAGGGGTAAGGAGATAGCTTGAAAGAAAAGGTTATCTCGTGAGACCAGTAGTACTCTCAAGGGGCATCTAGTGGAAGCCAAGATGCATTAGAAAGTTTTTAAAAGAAGACAAATTTAAAGAATTTTGAAATACACGGGATGACCGGGAGCTCAGAGCTCACCATCCGGACATCCCACCGATAACGTCCCCAAACCGGAATAAGGTGTATCTCGCTCCGAGGGTCGCCGGATAAAGCAAGTAAACCCCGGACGGGGAGCAATCTGGCAAATTGCGAAGTGTTGTGCCAAAAACATATATTGGAATTGGAATTGGAATGAAGCAGATACGAGTCTTCCGGTTCGTCTCGTCGAATGCAGACCTCTGTGTTGTTAACATAAGTGGTGCCACGTGTTCGGTTTTGCTGCTTTATTTCGGGGGGAAACGGGAGACTCAACCGCTCGGTGTGGAAACTAACGACCCCGCTAGAAGAGAGCAGACGCTGTGAACGTGTGAGGCCTAGTTGTTCCTCCATTCTATCCCGTTCGTCTGCCCCAGTTCTACATAGAATATTAGCGTAATGGCCGCTACGTGGCGGTAGTGGGAGGGGTAAGGGGGTAGCTTGAAAGAAAGGGTCATCTCGTGATATCAGTAGTACTCTCAAGGGGCACCTAGTGGAAGCCAAGATGCATTTCAGAATTTAAAAGAGGAAAAATCAAGTTATTTGAAAAATTCGGGGTGTTCGGGAGCTAGGCTCGTCATCCGGACATCCTACCTTTTTGAGGCTGGAGAATGGCGCTGAAAGCAAAAAAGTGGCAGCCGACTCCATTTTTGAGAAAGAAAAGAAAGAAGAAGCAGATGTAAACAATAAACAACCAATTTTAAGTATTTTCAATTTCTTTTGCTCAGCTTCTTATGATTATTTTTGTATTTTATATTTTGATTTTTGGATATTCTGGAAGTTGCATTCTTCAGACGCTACACCAACAAAATTATAGTAAAAATAATAGCACTAATTATCGTTCATAAATGTTAACCATTGTAGAAAATTGACCTGGGTGTCTAAGTAAAATATGTATTATAATTTTAGCAGCAAGCAGTGATTTTGGTAAGCATATACAATCCTTCCCACATTATATACAGTACAACTGTTACGTCTTTTATTAACTTTTATGGGCCATAAATTAATTTTATTTTTCTTTTCTTTATATAAAAGAAATATCAGCCAAAATAACCAAGCTGTTTAAGTTTGATCCATCTATAAAAATTGCCATTAAACGCAACAATATAGGTAACATTTTTAGTAAGTTAAAAGACAAGGATGAAATACAAAAGACATCAAATATTGGATCTATTATTCCTTGTTCTGAATGTGCAACATCCAGTCTTAAAAGACAGGATAACTTCACATACATGGGACTGCAGAACGGTTATTTAATTATAATGAAACAAATATTATGTAAGCAGACCAATTTTAACATGAGACTGTCCAGTCTTTGAATGAAAAATTCTGATATAACGGATCTTAGTTCTATTTACACAAATTTTCTCAATTTTGGGGTCCGGTAAACTATCCTGACAGACGATTTTTGGATATTTTTTTTTCCAGAAAGTACCTATTTGCAATATTACATTTCAAAAATACAAATTGCAGAATATGCAAGAGATTTCTAAAAAAAAAAATTATTAAAAATCACAGTCCGTCACAATTTGACAGCCTTAAAATGAAAAATTTAGCAATGTTGCCAGATTTAGATTTACCAATTTGTTAAAGGAAATGAAATGACCAACTGAAAATTATTTGGAGAACTGAATGGTAATTATTTATTGTTATTATTATAGTTTTAATAAAGGTTCTATTGACGAACCTGGGCTAACCTAATTTTAACGGGACAGTTTCACCTAAAAATATAGTTTTAGTTACAGAAACATCCCTCTTTCAATATAGAATTCGTTCTTTACAGAACACCTAATCGATCCTAACCTAACCTAATCTGCATTTTTATTAATTATAAGTTTTGTTATAAAAAAATTAGTTTTTACGTGTATTATAACTTATAGGTATTTCTTCAATTATGAATATCGCAACGTCGCACATCAAGTTCAAAACAATCATGGTGATGGGAACAGTCGGAAAGATGTTTGAAATCAAAATTTCCTTTGATTAGTATAATAATTACATCTTAAAATAATTTTTGAGTGCTGATGAGAGTTTTCCGCATGTTTTCTCAATTTGGACTGCTAGAATGGTGGATAAAAACAAAAAACAAAAATAAATGAGATTTTAATAGTCATAACAATTACGAACTTTAATAGTCATAACCATAATAAAAGTAATTTAGATAATTTAAATGTGTCCTGATAGGCTTTGTTTTCAAATCCCTATGCCAGTCTATAGTTAGTTTCCACAACATAATATTTTTGGAAACAGTCATCCATATTTCTCAAAGAGACCTGTTTATAATTCTATTAAATAAAAAAGTCTTGGTCTTAGCCATAACAAATATTTTAAGAAACTCTAAGATGACACGTGTTTCGCTCTTTTGACCATCATAGGACCTACAATATTTGAAGAACTTAGTATACTAATTGTACAATTAAAAAGTAATATTAATATTATACAACAAATACTTAAATGTCGTAATAATTTTACTGTATGGAGTAATTTGTACATATGTACACTTTTTTAAATTTTTATTTAAATAAACATGATAATATCTGTCAAAGATAAATAGAAACCACAACAGCAAGCATAAAACAAGATTTTTGAATAAATAAACAAATGCTCGTAAATTAGTTCCAGTTCCTCGCGTGAAACTCGAC
Organism: Kuschelorhynchus macadamiae; assembly: GCA_030620095.1. NCBI lineage: Eukaryota > Metazoa > Arthropoda > Insecta > Coleoptera > Curculionidae > Kuschelorhynchus > Kuschelorhynchus macadamiae. The sequence continues at coordinate 875,076 of JAUTXW010004907.1, read as the reverse complement.
AGACCATGGATTTACCTTTGCCTATACCTGCCACTACTTTAACTAAAAAATCATTGATTTATGAGGGTCATAAAATTTATAATCATTTGCCAACATTTCTAAGAAATTCCGCCTCACTTACAGGCTTTAAAAATGCCTTAAAAAGCTTCTATGTAGCAAGGCTTATTATAACATTGACAAGTTCTATGCAGATATGTTGTGAAATCATCCTTAATCAATAGACTTATGATCTCATTCTTTAAATTTTTGTAGTTTGTTTTTCTTTATATTTATGAATGTACATTGTTGTTTTTATATTTATTATTTTTTTTTATGATTTTTTGATTACTTATGCTTGTTTTGATCCTTTAGGGCTTCATAGTTTTATAATTTTACTCACATTTATTATCTTTGTTATGTTTGTTTCAGTTACTTTTCACTTGTATATGTTTAATTTTACGTAGTTATAATTTTAACATGCTGTCAATAGAATTCTATATTCTTCGACAATAAAGTACTTTGAATTTGAATTTGAATTAGTACCATATATAGTTTTATTTATTTTTAACTTTGGGTTGATATTTTGCAAACAATCAAATGCAAGGGGTAACAAAAAAAGATAATAATGTAAGTCGTCATCTCATCACACTTTGGATTGATAATTTGAGATCACCTGAAATGTATTTGTAGAAAATGCCATAAGATGCCATTGACACAGGGGTTTGGTGTTTTATTGTAATTTGCAAAAGCTATTGTGATTTTACTCTATTAATTATGTTTTGGTCACAACCATTTTTGAGTTAAAAGAAATTACGTATGGATACAATTTGAGTTTTTCTAGCACAGCAACATTTAAAAAAATGTATGGTGAATGTTAAGAGCATATATGTAATTTTAATTGGTTTATGTTAAATAGTACATGTTTTGACATGTTCGGCACCTGTTTCTAAGTTTATTTTGAAGTAAATAAATTTTATATAAGACAGAAGTCATCACCAATCAAATTTATTCTTCTATAAAAGTGTTAGTGCAAAGGGTATTGTCAGAAAGTGTCATCATTCATTTATAAGAGTTAATGTCTGAGTAAATGTTGTAAAGAAGGTGTTTCTTTTAAGTCAAATCCTATTAATATAATATAAAGTGTAACATTCCAAATTAATAACGAATTTTATTATATGTGAAGATATGCGCACTTTATTGTGATTATACTTATATTAGCATCTTTGTATTATTTATAAACATTACATTAAAAGTTCTACTCCTTTATAAGACCTAATGCAAGTATACCCCGTATGATTCCTGCGAAGTAATTAAAAAAATAATGTCCAGAAAAACAGGGCTACAGCATTGTAGTAAGTCCACTGAATTATCAATCAATCTGTCACAATTATTAAATAAGTCAAATTTACAATTTAACATGTCACAACACAATAGAACACTTTAAAAAATACACTCAAATTAGCAGAACAAAAATCAATAATCAGTTAGCTTTCCAAGAATCCCTTACTGAGTAGAATCCTTTAATTATAGGACATTTTTTTAAGCATTTATGATTAGTTAGTTTTTTCTACTTGCACCCAAAACCATCCCAATATCAAGTTTGCCATAGCTCTAAGCTCCACAGAGCCATTGCTTCCCATACACTATAATTGCATCATCTGCAAACAGGACTAGTTGACATCTGTCAAGGGATGTATAATGTTCTAGATCATTGATAAAGGCTAAGAATAGTGTGTGAGGGGAGAGGGTGGATACCTGAGTCAAAAGCACATGTGAAGTCAAAAAATAAACTGAGCACAAGTCCAATATTGTCCAGCTCTCTATACACCATGTCAAACAAGGCAGAACTAGCAGTTGTAGGGTTGTGGCCTGGCTAAAGGCCAGTGATTTTCAATAAGAAGATTGTTATCCTTCTTGTAGACTAGAACCACACAAGAATACTTTAAATCACCAGTGTATACATAAGTATTAAAAATATAAACTAATGGTTGTTCAATGGCTTCGGTACATTATTATATAAGAGTTATTATGTGTGCCTCGTTCAGTCTTGCTTCCTTGACTTCATTTTCAGTTATGCTTCAGAGGTATAACAAGTTGAGAGGGCTTGGTTGTGCTAAATTGTGAAGCTGAATGGTCTTTTTTGTAATTGCAGAGAAATATTTGCAGAAATCCTGACTTATTTTGATTGTGTCTTCACAAATTTATCCCTCAATTAAGAAAGTGCTTGAATTGTTGGAAGTTGTACAGCCAGGTTATTCACCTGCTTCCAAATTTCTTTGGTTGGATTTGTTGGTTTGTCAATCTGGGCCTTGTAGAAATTATGTTTTTTTTTGAGTCTAATATTTCCTCTACATATTTTTGTATTTCATCTTCATTAAAGAGTTGAGGTTCCTATTAAGCCAAAACATTTCTTTTAGATTATTGTTAGTTTATTTTTCTAAACACTCTGTAGAGCATTCTTATCACTGATTCTAAGCAATTAAATACTCCAGTTAACAAACGCACTGCTTGTTTTTTATTGACATTATTATTTTTTTCATCAGTTCGCTCTCTCAGTTACTACTGAAAATATGCGGTCTTGAAGAAAGGTATATTTGCATTGCATCTTATGAAGAGGCTAAGACTTTAATGTTGTATATGGTGTCAGGAGTGTTGTTAATTAGAACTGTACCAATGGTTATCACCGCCCAATTTTATTTTTTAGAGTGTTTGTAACTGAAATAAGATTTTCAATGGAGATATCTGTACCTATCAAGCAGGAATTTCTAGAAATTAAATTTGATCTGAATGATCACGATAATAGGTAAATATATTTATATTAATTTTAATAGCATGAGCAAAATAATATTAGCATATTTAATATTTTAAGGAGATCTAAGAAGAAAGTTGATAATAATTCCGAAGAATATGATGTCATAAAAACTGAAGAGAAAGATGTGTAAGCTATTTTTTATTCATTTATAAGAACTATGTATAAAGTTTCGGTTTATGTTTTGAGAAGGATGTACAAAGTTCATTTTAGGAAATATTAAATACATAAGTTTAAACCTAGATTTGATAAAAAAAAAGAACAAAACACAATAAAAAAAAGAGCATTACATTTCTTCTAGTTATTTCAAACATCTATGTTTTGATTTCTGATTATGTACTATGTCTTTAGTTTGAAAGCTATCCCATAAATTTAAAGTAAACGTTTGAAAAAATCAGCTGCTTTGATTCGTAGTAAATTTAACATAGATAGATATTTTTTTTTAATTTAATATTTGTAGCAAACAATACACAAGTATTTACCTATAATAATAGTGAATAAAAAAACTATATATTAATAGATACAAAATTTAGACTTTCTTTAGATTTAATAAGTAGAAAGATACATAACAAAACAATAAATCGTGGCTCATGAGTCCCGTGAGGGATCAGTTCCCCTCCAACCACCCCATACCCTGAAAATATCTATCTGTTTATTTGGTTGCAATAATGAGGTGTTAATGTTGTTTTTGATGTTTAAAGGTTTTGAGGGCAATTAAATACTATTTTCTGCCTAATAATGACTAAATAGATACATTGTTATTTTTATTAAGTTTATAGAACTTTCCATTGTCAGTACATAGCTATTTTTTTACAATGGTTTCAGTCAAATCGGCCTGTGCTGAATGAAAGCAAAACTAAAAATCTAATATTCAGCTTGAGAAATTTAGGGAATTTGGATAATAATATAATTAGTTATATATGTTTAACAATAAAATCTTCAAACTTTGCAGTTGTAAAATTATTTTCTATACATGTCGCTGACTGAGATGTAAAAAGCGGGGTTCTGATTCTTTTTGAAATTTAGATTCTAAGTAGAGAAGAGTGAAATAAGTATATCTTTGATGATTAAACCTCCCCAGACTTGGAATTTTTAAGTGGCTTCATTTTTCTGTAATGTATGTAGGGAAGTTAATGAGGAGCAATGTTGAGAACCATACTATAATTTGGGGCTTTGTACTTTTGGCGGTCCTAGTTATTAAAAGTAAAAAATGGCATCCTGTCTCAATTAGCCTTCTTCACTGTACAAATTAATTTTAATTTAAATACTTAAAAATATTTGCTAATAAAGAGTAAGGGCGGCGATGTTTTTCTCACTATTAAATGTACTATTTTAAGGATATCTGAGAATGAAGTTAACAGTGATTCAAATGATTCAGATCCAGGTTGTTCTGCCATCCAAGGTGAAAATGGTTTTATTAAAACTAAAAAGGATAAAGATTTGTAAGTAAATATTTTTGTCAGACTTCATATAATTCATTCAAACAACTCAATTGTTATTCTTTTGTTGTCTATGTTTAAGATTTTATATTGTTTTTCGACCTTAACTATTATTAGTGGGGATAAGAATAAATTTGACCAAATAGTGTTAGCAGAGGTTGTGAATCTGCGCAGGCGAGTATAATGTTATGAAAAGTTTATTTTTATCCCCACATACAAATAAACAATTCACATTTAATACTGAGATTTATAATTTATATTCGTTTGCTATCAGTATTTATAATGAAAGGTAGTATAGTTAATTATTACTCTATTTCAACTATTCTAAATATATATGCAACATCTGGCTACAACAGCAATCTTAATTCAAGTTTTTTATAAATATGCTAAATGGCTTAGGCATCAACCTGCTATAAATATATTATTTCAAATTTTGAAGATTATTTACAACATATATACACATTTGTTATTATTAAACAATTAAGTACAAATATATTTATTTCATTTTTTGAAAATATTTGCATAGGTTACTTACTACAACATATAAGACTGTCTTTTTAAAATTGTAGAGATCTTGACAAGCAAATTAAACCATATATTAATACAGGAGGCTATATTGATGTTATAGATGATACATCTACAGAGGAGTATCTCAGTGAATCAGATTCCATAGAGCATGGGGACATTGACAAAGATAATGAAGAGGTTACCTCTACGGAGTGAGTCTAGAATAATTTAACATACTAAACCAATAGGCTATAATTTAAGGCATAAATTGAAAAATATGCTGGAGTTTTTACTTATTTTAAAAAAGAAATAATTATTTATATCCTCAACAAAAATATTTATTTATTTAAGTCTAATAATATTTTTTTCTGATGGACTGTACCTAATTAAACAGACAACTCAAAGCTTGGTATTTTATAAGGGATGGATTCTGTAAATAGTTTTACTCTTTTTTTGTAAACTAATAGATTCTTATGGATTTAAGCATCGACATAATAGGTTATTGAACTGGGCTTTGCTATGCTCTAATGCAGTGCGAGAGAGATGACATTTCCGTGCTAATTAGCTCCATCTCTCTCACGCGTTAGCGTCAAGGTAAAACATTTCGCATGTGTCACAAGTTCAGCCTATATCACCAGTTCAGCCTATATCACCTATTATGTTATTAAAATATATATATATTAATAAAATAACATCAACAGAAGTAAAGAAGCCGCGGTATGCAACTTTTTTTTATATGCGGTCATTGCATGCAAAAGCTTTGTCGGATTTGATTCAGATGGTGTGCCGCTAAAGGTGATATACAAAAAGTTACTTCATGTTAAGGAGACTTAGGAATCGGCGATTGAAAGTAATAGTTTGAGGAATGATGTTTGTTTTGCTCTTATATAAAAGGAATAATTTTAGTAATCATGAAAACGAATGTCTTTGAATAAATAATGTGTTGGAGAAGTTGATGTGGTGGCAAAATAAATTAATAATAATAATAATGCTTTATTCATATAATCAAAATAAAATTTTACATATGTCAATAAAATAGAGCTGGAACGCTCAGAATGAGAAACAAAATAACTAGAATACAAAACATTATGTGTCAATCACATACAAATAACAATAATACTTATAGAAGCACATGTTATATTGATATTAACAGTGTTTTATATAGAAAAACAATCTAAAACAGAGGATTTAAATATTGGTTAAATGAATAAAATGAAATTTCAGGTATTTTTTTATTTCTGGTTTTATACTAGTTTTCGTTTAGGGACCTAATCTTCAGAGATAATTTAGGATCATAGTAGTTTCATGATTATCTGCTTTTATAAATTCCGACATAATCTATTGCTATAACTGAATTTTGTCATTCTTGTATTCTATTGTTTTGTGTTTGTGTATATCACCGACCACATGACTTATATGTAGGTTAAGTTTCTTTTTGTTTAGTATTAGGATTCTAGCTTTGTCAGTGAATTTTATTTATGATAATAAAGCCATGTTTGAGTTTTTGAGTTGTGAGTTTGTTATTGTGAGCTCTTGTGTTATGACTTTCCACTTGATTGTGCAAGTTGTTAAGAGTTTAGGTTGTTTTTAGTGGACACTTGTCAATATAAACCCATGGAAGTGTAAGTATATATAATTCTTTAAATATTGATTGCTCTTCTTTGCACACCAAAAGGTAAGTCTGTATGTGTCGAGTGACCTCATTCCGATACAGCATAGCACATTCTCCTGTGAAACCGGTTGTGGCATGGAGTGCAGTCAAAGCAATCTGCTGATCAACAACTGCACAGAAGTTGCTCACAGTATACTGCACTAGACAGCCTGCCTGACAGACCAAAGATAATCCTATGTTGACTGGGTATCAAGAATAACCTCAAGAAATGTAATCGAGTTAGCGCAGTTGTTGAAATTTTGCAGTGGAAAAATAAACCTCTTGGTTTTATCCTCGTTTAAAGCTAGCTGATTATGTGCAAACTGATCAGAGACTCTCATCTATGCTCGATAAATTTTCCCAATAGCCTTGTTTATGCATTTATTAAGAAACAACACTAGTGTCATCCACATACTAAATCAGGTCAGCACCCGGTACCCCCTTTGAGATATCATTGATATAAATAAGAAAGAGGCACAGACCCAGAACTGAACCCCGCGGGACATCACTATTACCTTGCTTGAAGTTCGACAGTTTTAGATTAAAAAATACTACCTGTTTTCTAAAAGTTACATATGGCTACTTAAGATTAAGACTTGGGGCATCAAAACCATAGTGTCCAAGTTTTGCTAGTAATATTTCATGTGAGACACAGTCGAAGGCCGTCGAGAGGCCACAAAAAACCTATAAAGCCCCTTTATGATAGCCTATGATTACTAGGTCAAACAAAAGCGATTTGTACGAAAATATTGTGACTGCATATATAAGGGAGGACGTTGTCAGTTAGCATATTTGTTAGTTGGTATAGCAGTCGTGTTATATTGTAATGAGTATTTAATAAAGTTTTGTTACAAAGAAGGGTTTGTTGTGAACCCAGAAAAATTCGTGTCGGAAGTGAGATATGGACTAAAAATTACTGAGAACATTAGAAGTGTGACTAGAGCCTGATAGTGACAAATTTTGAAACTATTTTTTTTAATTAGAAGTCAACTGTGACAAATTATTCATGGACATTATCATGCACCTGATTGTGGTTAAATTGGGTTTTTTTTACTAAGAAGTTCTACAAAACTCTATTCCGAAACTAAATAAGACTTTTAGGTTTTGGCTTTACCAATCGTGGTAAATGAAAAAGAAGTTGAAGGCAAAGAGAACAAGACTGGCCTCATAAGATTATAATCCAATAAGAAAATAGGATGCAACTGCATGACTGGATTCAGAAGGTTATTGAAAAAGAACAATGTTGCTTACAAGAAGTCACTGATAATGTCAAAGAACTATACAATTAAAATTATTTAAAGTTAATCAGTATTAAACTGTATTTAATATATTTAATGTGTATTTAAAAGTTTGAAAGATGATTAAAAATAACAATTTTGAGATTAAAGATCACTGAATTGGAATAAAAAAGGTATTCAAAAAGAGAACATCTACTTTTGTTTTATATTTGGTTATAGTCTTAATAACGATTTCCTCAAGACTGCTAACAAAAAGTAAATGCTTTGAGTTAAAACACATGAAACTAGGGCATTACTAGTTTTTTTATCAGCAAAATAAATATATCTAGATTTAGTTTTATGGATGGAACAAGTTCAGTTTTTAAGAAATACTAATATGATAAAGTATATTATGAAAATTAACCTTAAATTTAACTGTATAGTGTGTGGGTGGATTTGGGCAACTTTTTTGTTTGTGATTTTAGGTGAAAAGGTGATTCTTTACAAAAAGTTTTCCTTATGTGAAAAATAAGATTGATTCAAAAGAAGACTGTCATTTTATATAAGAGTGCGAAATAAAGACGAAAATAGAAGCCTGCAAAACCAAAAAAATTGATTTTTGTACCAAAAAATTTACCATTTTTGTACAAAATTTGAGATAAATTGGATAAGCATTTTCTTAGTAATATTTTTTTTCATTTCACTAGGCCGCCATTTTGTTTTGCCATATTGGATTATAACCAAAATGTTACCAGGTCATCCCCATTGGTCTCTTAATTTTTGACGAAAATTTGAAGTCAATCGGGTAAGTAGCTTTTGAGCTATGTCGCGAACAGACAGAGACAGACAGATCGACGGAATCGAGAAAACGTGTTTTTCGTCATCTAGGGACCCTGCATTTTTTTTCACCATTACAATATTTCCCTTTTATGAGGGAAGTAATAAATGTTTTTTCATCACAGCTTCATTTGACAGAAGAGACGACCTGTATGACTCAAATTTCTGGCCTAAATATATGGAAATGCAAAGGTATGGTTTTCGAAGCCAGTACAAAGGACAAAAACACACTTAACCTCTAATAATAACAAAACTAAATTGACTGCAGAGAAATGTGTGTAAGAATTCCAATCAAGAACGAATAAAGTAAACATTAGTATGATGTTCCTTAATATCCAAAGATTCACGAAAAAAAGTGGAAAAATTGGAAATTCAAATTAAAAAAAAACACTAAGATGTCATATGCCTCTGTGAACTCCATTTGTCTGAACTGGCCGTAGAATACTACAATTTACCCAACTATACTTTAGCAAATTACTTCAGTCGATACGAGTTTACAAGAGGAGCGATACTCATCTATACTAAAGAGAGTTTTAACACAAAGAAGATGTCAGCTATAGAAAACATCTCAATAAAATAAAGAAAAACACTGCGAAGTAACTGCAATTGAGGTCAAGCATCTGCATTTGATCATTTTGTGTATGTACAGCCAAACTGGTCAGCTGAATATATTTTTTATCAGTTTTTGAGACAGGAAAATTAACTTGCAAATACAAGTCAAAAAGCCTTAGTTAGTTTTTTGACAAAATTAAACGAGAGCGCTACGAGTTTCAGCGCCTTATCTTGCAAGAAAAAATCGAAGGAAGACGAGGTATAAGACGCAAGCAATTATCTTGGCTACGTAACATACACAACTGGACAGTCCTGCGTGATTTCGCATCACTCAGTAATGCTGCTAGAAATAGGGAAATTTAATGACGGACGCCTACGTAATATTTTTGCATGGCCCATAAGCAGAAGAAAGGTGAATACGTTAAATGACGCATTTTTTGCAGATTTTAATTTTGTTATAAACCGAAACTATTATCAAAAAACGTCTAAAAGCTTTTTGACTTGTATTTGCACTCTTTTTAATTCACTTGTCTCAAAAGATGGAACTTCAGAAATGGCCTTTTTTAAATTAATCTTATTTTTCAGATAAGCAAATCATTTTATGAAGAATAACTTTTTCGCCCAAAATCTCATTGTTGCCCATATGATTTCTATTTTTGACTTATTGACTATATAATTACCTAAAAACAGGGTGTGCACAAAAAAAAATTAAATGTCTTTTTATCTCATATTTTTATGCTCTCTAATTTGGCTATCTTAGAAAATTTGATTTCTCTTTTTTTTTTTTTAATAAGGAAAACTTTTTCGCCTAAAATCACATTTCGAAAATTCCAGAAATAATTTTTAGATGATTTTTTAAAATGAAATGAAATGAAATTTATTTCAGATAGGTAACCTACTTACAGTTACAAATGTGTCAAACAATAAAATTTAAGTATGCTAAAAGTCGGCACACATACCGTTATAAAATGTATTGCTTTATTCTAAATCTAAAAATAAAGAGCATGCATCATGAAGGAAGACAAAACCAAATTATTTGGCTTTCCATGTGATATTTGTACAAATGTAATATGTGCAGAATGTGCGGGTACTTCGTCATCGGAAGTTCGGGTTCTCATAATGAAAACAAGATAACTTTTTCATTTTTGCCCTGAGTGTACAAATGGGATTTATAAAAATGTCTCCGAACTGACTAAAAAAATGAGTAACGTTGAGGAAGACATCAAAAGAATGAAGTCTCAGTCAAAAATCGGTGAAGTGGGACAAAGGGGTAAAATCATTGAAGAGGACGTTAAAAAGATAAAACAATCCAAGCAAGAGGTCCACCTTAATGAACTTAATAAGAAAGTGAAAATTATTGAAGATAAAGTGACATCGTCTAAGCCGGAGCTAATTGATGACCATCTGAAGAAGCTAGAATTAGCCCTAGGTAAGTCATTTAACGAAATCTTGACTAATCATATGGATGCAATGTCAAAAGGCATTGAAAATATTGTTAAAATGGTAGAATATGGAAATTCAGAAGTCATGAGGTGTCTTGTTGATTCATTCCCAGTAGATGGAAAAGCAGCTACAAAACAAAACGACAACATAACTTCTAAAAATGTTGCACATGCTGTAATGGAAGCGACTTCCCAGGGAACTTTAAATAAATATATTAATTTGGTCAATGATATACCCTCAAATTCACTACTTTTTAAACCTTCAACAGACAATAGAAAATTCGTAATGGGAACAAACAAGCAGATCTCAAAAATTTGAGCTGCTGAGGAATGTAAGGTGTTCTTTATTGGCAATTTAAGCACTGAATTGAATTTTGGTGGAGAAACTAAAGGAATATCTACAAGAAAATAAAGTACCCGTAATGGCATATGAGCAGATACTTCCCTCTAAACAAGGATTTGCACCTACACGTCTGTCTTAAAAAATTCAAGATTTAACGGTTTTACCTCATCTGGAAGAGAATATTCTGGAAAAGGGTCCCAATTTATGGCCAGAAAATGTGACTGTGAAGCCATTCCAATTTCCTAAAACATATCAATCACGCAGTAATGATGGAAGGAATTTTTATCAAAGGAAGCCCTACCTGCAGTAGATTTCATTTCATCAGAATGTGAGATCTTTCTCTTCTGTTTTTTTTTGCTTTGTATATCTTTTTATTGCCTAGGAAAATATCTGATTTTTCTTATGTGTGTCAGAACAATGGCATATATATACATATATTTTGTTTTTAATTGACCTTTTTAATGTTTTTAATACAACTGCGTTGATGTAATTTGACATTATTTTGTAGCCAATCAGGTAGATATATGGTAATTGTATTGTAGCTGTATAAATAAAAGCTTTACATAGAATACCTAGCTCATAAATCAAGAAAAATAAAAAAAGATGAGATATTAACTGATAGATTATGTTTTTGAATTTCACCCTGCAAATGCAAAAAGTCATCAAAATGTGAGATGCCCCTACTAGATATTGATAAATATCATCGTAATCTCTGTCAATAGTGATGTAAATATTTTTTTGAGAAAATGTCTGTCTGCATTTTAAATTATTCGCAATTCCTTTATTAAATAGGAATGTGATTGTGAATTTCCAACAAGATATAAAACAGGTGATATCAATGAGGTTGATCTCACAAACAACAAACAAAGACACAATTAGATTTATTAAATTTTTTTCTGGATATATTGGTAATGTTTTTTAAATGGTAGCACATTATCCAGGACAAAACCAAGATATTTATGTCAATGATCTCATTTATGTTCTACTTTAATATCTTAATTTTATGATGGCAAAACATTGCCTTGGTTTTAAAGACATTTAACTTGAGTTTATTTACTGCAAAAAATTTCTGTTCCACAAACCTGAAATTATAAACTTAAAACCACACAAATCAACTTTATATCTGCAATGATTGATAAGAACCCAGACTCATATAAATTATGACAATATTTAACTATGTCAATATGTTATATAATCAAACTTTTTAAAAGTTTTTGACATTTAAAAAAAAAATTTTGTATAAATAATATTACAAATCACAAAATAAATCAGAAGCAATTTTAGTGGCAGGCCGTATTTTATAATATTTTTGGATCACAGGTTTTAATGCCATTTTATAAAAACATAGGACTTTGAAGATATTTGATCTGTATACTGCTGCCAAATTTTAAAATCTCATATTGTTGTAAGTTTTTGATATAATCTTCATATTTTGCAGACGATCGTTACTTGTATCTATTTTTTTAGCAAACATTTTTAGCATTGGTATTGATAGGGGTTTCACAGCAGCAATACCCCAAAACTTTACATTCTTTTTCCTTGAGCCATCAACACTTTTCGAAGAATTGATAAAAATATCGTATGTATTTGCTTATATGTTTAAAATGGTGATATAGAAAAAAGTAATATCAATATGGAATTGATGAGATATTTATCTGAGCTGTGTTAAGCTTCTATTGTGGAAGAATACTCTGTATATTCTCAATCCTTTTATATTCATGGAAAATGTTATAAAATTTATCTGTTCACAACAGGCACATTTGCCGCCAATGAACAACTAAAACATGCCATTTTTGTTAAACCTAAAGTTATAAAAAAGTTCCGAAACCAGTGACAAAAAGGATAACGTTAAACACATTAGTTATTTCAGGCCAATTAGTCTTTTGATATGTTTTCATCTAAAATTTTTGAGGGTGCGATGAACTTACGACTCCAAAACGTGCAAGCTTCCTGTGATAAGTATAACTTGTTTCATGTTTTTGAAAATTCACCATCAATTCCTTAAAAATATTTTGGACCAATGAATCAAATTTTCTAGAGAAGGAATAACAAATAGAAGAAACCATTTTTTCCAAAATTTTTCGGTATAGTATTAAATGATCATCCTTGTATATATATTGAAAGGGTGATAAGTATTTGGAAATTCTATGTGGGATCTGAATTTATAGAAGAAATTCTCTGGTAAGCTGCAAAATTTTTGGTATCAATTAGATGGGGCACCAGACCATAGTATTTTATCTCGAAAAAGATCGTATTGGATAATGGCAAAGAGGTATTGATTTAACACTAGGCTGGTTGGCTTCTTCCCCAGTATCTTTACTGGACAGAGAGAACAGCTTTTGCCGAATTGAAAAACGGACAAATTCAACGCGCCACAGCAACTGTACAGAGAAGAATTGAAATGTGTCTTCAAATGAACGGACAGCATATAGAACATTTGTTATAATTCAATTTTATTATTTTATTTATTTATTGTTGATTGTTAGATTGCTATAATTTTTAAGTTCACTAAAACAAGTTTAGAACAGTTCATTATATTTATGGTTAAAAATAACGTAAACAATTTATTACATTTTTTATAACTTTAACTTTTCCGAAACGAAAAAATTTCGTTTCAATCCTCTTCAATTTTCTCTTGTTCATTAGCGATAAATAAGGATGTTTTTCATTAAAAACATGGCACGTTCTCTCCAATATTTTGTAATATTCTCCGCGAATATAAAATAATAAATAAAGAGAATATCAGCTTTTGAGTGTTATTTTATTTTAATTTAAAAGTTTCAAATCAGCTGTCATGTTGAATAGAATAGAACAACAATTGTTTTCCATGGCTTACTACGGCAAAAAGCATTTCGCAAATACACATGATAGTTTAATAAAAACCTGATTATTTCGAAAATGGTTACGAATAGGTATAGGGAACCTTAATACAGTTCGATAGAAAATTAAATTCTACATTTGATAGTGCATATTATATGTGTCCCATTTAAAAAAACGGACTTTAGCGGCTTTGAAAATGTGAATGTTTGCCGCTGAATTTAGGACACCCTGTATAAAAATATACAAATTCAATAAAAAAAATAGAAACCTAAGATTATTTACCGATCGTCTGCAAAATATGAGGATTATATCTTAAAAACTTACAAAAATATGAGATTTTAAAATTTGATACCCCGAAGGCTCATTTTTGGTAAAATAGCATTAAAATTCTCCGTAGAATCCAAAAATGTCATAAAATACAGTTTCCATTTAAAATAAGTCAATTTTTATTCTTTGGTTACACCGGAAGTGACAGGAAGTAGAAAATATTTCAAAAAAGAAGTACCCCTTGACCTTACCTTAATCCCAAAATTTGAAATTTTTATCTAAATGGCATCATCAAAAACTTTTAATGAACGGGTTGCGTGAATAACCCTGTATTTATGTTTGTCGAAGTGCTTTCACCCAGATAAACATTGTGCATTAATATTTTTGAAAGTCTACCAAAAATAAATTATGTGCTTTATGATTTTCCTCCATAAAAAGAATACAATCCAAGGAAATGAAATTTTACGAACATTTTATAAGTCTGCTATTTTGTTTTGCACTAAAAATTTGGTGATATTTCACGTTACAATACTTCACTCTTACGAGGGAAGTAAAAAGATAAATGTTCTTAAAATGATTTTCAGAATATTTTAAAGACCTAAAACATATTAATTATTGACGCCTATTACCTATTTGGAAATTTGAAATAAATCTTTAATATCCACCCTGATATACATTTAAATGCATTTTTTTGATCTTCTGGAGACTCACAATAATATTTTTTTTATATATACATAGGTATTAAACTTATAAAAAGTGACCATTCGTCGTCCCCTGCTTAGGGGGGACAATCAGCTATTTTCAACAAGCGTGTTCGGTGCCCTTATTTGAAAATGTGCCCCGAAACGCCCCCCATTTTACTTAAGTTTCCATTTTTCCTTTATAACCAGTTGAATCATCACATAAAACGTTTCTTAATTTCCTAACGTTATTATTTATTGCCAAAAGGAAGAAAGTCGTTCTCCACAAGAATAAATGCATAATGTTTTCACTTATATATATTATTGTATATTATGCATTTCGGTAGGTGATCCTACCATCATCAGATATCCCTAACGTCGTACATATATAAAAAAAAACAAGTAGAGACAGAAACAAAACACAAATTTCTAACAATTTGGTTATATGTAATTTTGTCTCAACTTCAGTTCAGTTCGGTTTTGTTTTATGGCGCTGTCATGTGCTATGACAATTTGCCAGCTCTTCTCCCTTGGGTCCAGGCAGTCTGATTCTTGGATCATTCTGGTCCCGTTATCTTCTTACTTTAGTACTTCTCTCTTTTTCTTTCTTTCTTTCTTCCCTTTTCTTTCTTCTCTTTTTGGTGTTTTATTTATTTATTCTTACTATTATTATTATTCTTTTCTTAATTTATTTCCTTTTTTTTTATTTTATTTTTTTTCCCGGGAATGTTAGTCTTTTACTCTCTAACTCCCCACTCTTCCACACGACAAGGACAACAATTACTAGACACCACTACACGGTACACGTAGCTGGTAGGGCAAATTTACTTGTTCTTGTTTTTACGATATGCAAATTGATTTGTTTCACCTAAACTTATTTGGTTTCATTATAACAATGGTATGTTTATAAATTGATTATTATTATATTATATATTATTTCTCTTTAAAAATGTAATCAGGGATTTGACTCTAGAGATATTTATATTGTTTAGAACCGATATAATATTGAACGGAGTGTTTAACCCACTTTGTCTAAGACATTCATACATGTCCACCCCCGGAATTGCCCTTAACGGACATTCAAAGAAAATATGATCAAGGTTTTCAGTTTGTCCACACTCACAGAGTGGGGATTCTTTTATTTTAATATAATGTAAATGCTCAGCAGTGAGGCAGTGCCCTGTTCTCATTCTTATTATTGTAGTTATATGTCGTCTATCTACATATGGTATTGTTTCGTACCACGGTTTCCTGGGAAAATCTCTTTGAACCTGTGCATGAAATTTACCTTTTTCCCCTCGGGAGGCTTGCCAATATCTGATAAATGTTTCTCTAATCTCATTTTTACAGATGTTACTTATATCTCCCTTATTCAATTGTAGACTTTTGGGAATGTTAAGTTCCCTTCCTATGTTTGCCAGTTTGTCCACCGTTTCATTGCCAATGATATTTGCATGTCCTGGTATCCATGCTAGCTGAATGTCTGATGTTGTTTCTAAGATCAATCTTTTGGTATATAGGGTGATATAGTCATTGTTTGAATCGATGGTGGGTTTTCTTACTTTTTGTATTGCGCTTCTGGAGTCAGTAAAGATGATGGATTTACTGATGTTTTTTGTTAGGCACACTCTGATTCCCCCATTGATGGCAACTGTTTCTGCTGCACATATGTTTATCTTCCCTGGCAGTTTTCCTGAAAAATTGTAATTTAGTTCTGGGATATGGATACCATATCCCACAGATTCCCCCTGTTTTGATGCATTGGTGTATACAAAGGTATATTCGTTACAGTATTTTTCTGTTTGTTCCAAAAATTCTCTATTATTGTTTCCACTGTCTTTTTTCAAATTTAGATTAATTATTGGAATTTTCTGTATTTGATATTCATATTCTATCTCAAAACACGGCAGGATGTCACTTGTTCTTAAGTGTTCCCAAAATGGTTCAATTTGGTCCAGTGCATTTACCAGATAGTTTGAGGGATGGTTGTTAGTTAAATTTTGTTTTAGTTGAATAAGTAGTTCTATTATGGGGTTATTATCTATTGTTAAAAGTTTGATAAGAAATTTGTGTGCAGGCCACTTACATCTAGATTCAAGATCAAGTTCCGTGGTCTCTGCCAGAAGTGCATTCACCGGAGTGGATTTCATACAGCCTGTAATTATTCTTAGGCCTTGATGGAAAATGGTATTTATTCTGTTAATGTTTTTTTTTTGTTGTTGGTTTTAAAAATATGGCGCCAAAATCTAGGTGGGACCTAACCAACCCTCCGAAGGCTGTTTGCAGCGTTTTTGGGTCTGCTCCCCACCAAGTCCCGCAAAACACCCTCATGAGGTTCAAACCTTTTTTTGCTTTGATAATTATTTCGTTTATATGTCTGTCCCATTTCAACTGTCTGTTCAAATATACTCCCAAGCACTTGATATTATTTTTATAATTGATTGGTGATCCTTTTATAAATTTGGAGGATATTGTGTATATCGGGACTGTTTAAACCAAACTGCCTCACATTTGTTCTGTGACAGTTTTAAGTTGTGCTTCTCTAGCCACTGTGATATCATGTTTAAATAGTTGTTTACTTTATTTGTCATTTGTATGACGTTTGTGCCTTTGCATATCAATACCAGATCATCAGCATAGCTATTAAGCCGGCTGTCCGTATCATCTAAAGCAGCTTCTAAAAATGTATCAAAAAGGTTTTTTAAGTATATATTAAAGAGGAGGGGACTTAGGGGGGAACCCTGGACCAGTCCTTTGGTGGCTGTTTTTGGGCCTATGATGTTGTTGTTCGAATCTTTAATATATAGACATCTATTTTCCAAGATCCTGAAAATTGCGCTGCTTAGAGGAGGGGGGATATCTGCTTCGAGGAGGCGTTCATATAGTTGATATATGTTCACATTGTCATAGGCTGATTTTATATCCAAAAATACTCCTATAGCTGTTTGATTTTGGCTGAAGGCCGTTTGTATAAATGTAATATTATGTGCAATATTATTATTTATTCCCATACCTTTTCTGAAGCCCATTTGGTATGGTGAGAAAAATTTTTTGTTCTCTAATGACCATTCTATTTTATTTTTCGTCATATTCTCAAAGGTTTTGCCTATGCAAGAACTCATCCCTATTGGTCTATAGCTGTCTGTTAGCTCCGGATTTCTATTTGATTTGGGGAAAGCTATTATTAATGTTTTTTTCCTTGCTTCTGGTATGTTTTGTCCTTTTATAATGTCATTACATATATTAAGAAGGTGGTTTAATCCTATTTCTGGAAGATGCGTAATCATAGAATATGTAATATTATCCAGGCCAGCGGCTGTATCTTTTTTATTTGTAATAGCATATTTTAAATCATTAATGTTAAAATAATCTGTCTCTTGTATATCATATGGTCTTAACGTGAACTGGGGGTCAATTACACAGGGAGTAAGTCCGTCCAAGATTTCGGTTGCTATTTGCTGATTGGGGAGTTTCGGGTAAGTTTTATTAACCTGTGTATGTCCGAATCTCCTAACTGTATTCCATACTTCTTTGATGTTTGATTCCCGATTCAGAGTTGAGCAATATGTTCTAAATTTTGTTTTTTTTTCGTTGTTTCAAAAATCTTTTTGTAGTGGCTATTGTTTTTTTAGCATTCATAAAGTTCTCTAGATTTGGCGTCAGTCTAAATGTGGCGATTGCTGTTTGTCTCAACTTCTTTGCTTACTGTGAAGGCATTAGCGTAGGTAAATCGGCTAAGAGAAATCGCTGTAAATTATTTTCAAGTTCGAAAGTTGGCCGCTAGAGGGAGTAATAA
Organism: Kuschelorhynchus macadamiae; assembly: GCA_030620095.1. NCBI lineage: Eukaryota > Metazoa > Arthropoda > Insecta > Coleoptera > Curculionidae > Kuschelorhynchus > Kuschelorhynchus macadamiae. The sequence goes on along the minus strand of JAUTXW010004907.1, from coordinate 856,737 downwards.
CAACACAAAAGTGTAAATGCGAATTTTCTTTTAAATTTCCATAATTGAGGTATATTGAAAATATAAGCGTTGTATTCTTCAACCAATTACGCACTTTTTTGCTTCAGACCATTTTTGTCTATTTTCAGAAATAAAGTGGTGAGTAATTTTAAATATATTTGTTGTTAGTTTATTGTGTCGTTTTTCTTTTGTCGTTTCACTGAAGCAACGTAGAACACGGTTTAATCTTTTTATCCAAACGGAGTTCTGCCCTCCCTGGCCATAGCTTTAGCTATATTTTTGTTTTGTTTCTTTGTTAAGTTGTGTTCTTAACAGTTATGCGAGATTGCTAAAGTTTCTATTAAAGCCTTTTTTCCAGTTTCTGGTTTTCCTAAAATTTTAGAATTAATTGCAATGAGAGACGAACATAATTTCCACTTTTCCATTGTCATTTTTTCTCCTACGAAACGGCAAGATTAATTTTCCAATCCGACGTTTCGGATTCTAGAGACCATCATCAACTTTCTTAATTTAAATGCGGACCTGGTTTCTTTATTTTACTATGCAATGCCCTTCATAACTGCCAAATAAATCGTGATATAAAAGTCATAGCTTACCATTTGATTTTTTTGAGAGAATTAGCATTAATTGAAGAATTCCGAAACAACGCCATCTAGTGACCACTAACAAAATCGTTAAGTACATTTTATGTTTTCACGAGTAGATCAAAAAAAGCACTTTTTTATGACACCAAGTTCAATAAAATCGGTTCATCCAAAACAGAGATATCTACATTTGAGAGTAAATATGTTTGACCTTCCTTCCCCCACCACTTTATTTTTGAAAATAGACAAAAATGCTCTGAAGCAAAAAAGTGCTTAATTGGTTGAAGAATACATGCTTATATTTTCAGCATACCTTTTTTTCTTTAAGTTCTGTCATTAACGGTTCCCGAGATACAGCTGACGTCCTCAATTATTAGACCACCCTTTACATACATAAATCTCTAACACTAATTGATGATAACATTGACCAAATATTACCCTCTTGTCAGTAACTTGTTACTGGAAATATGACGAAGCATTTGAAGCAAGATGTTTGTTTCAGTCAGATAATTTAGTTTTAAAAGTGTATAGCTATTTTTCAAGACAGAACGTGTACAAGAACTAAAAGATTTGCTTGATTTTGTCCAGGCGGTTGATGTCCTTATTTCCAGCTGAGAAAAGGTTCTTAAGGGAGAACTGCACGCAAAAAGTGAAAAACTAGCGAGGAGGTCTAGTCAAGTTCAAAGTAAGATGAAAAGGTACCTACGTATTAGAAAAAACTTCCTGCACGTCCGACCTCAAAAAAATGTGTTATGTATAGGCAATTTAAATTACATTGCGTTTAAAAATGAGTTCAAAAGGGTTCACGCGCTGCAGAAACACAAAGACATGAGTATGATTTACCATTTCAAATTTTGCAGTTACGTAGACAAAGGATCAATGCAAGGCGGTAAAGAGCTATTTTCTGGAAAAAAAAATTGTCAGCGACGGCATTTGCGTCAAAAGGTGGTCGAAAATGGACAAATCTACTTCTATTTTATAATTCTAGATTAAATTTTTTCATAAAAAATCGCATTTAGTGCCCAACTATACATATTTCCCTATTGAATTCACATTGAAGCTAATACATATTTCTTATAGTTTTAACATAATATTGCAGCGGCGGAAGGCTTGCAAATGATCCATAATACTGCGTGCAGTTCCCCCTTAAAAAAATTCCTATTATAAAAAGTTATATTGTTTCTGGGGGCGATGCTTTCCGGTAAGCCTCAAACTCTATCCTACTGGGTCTCCTCGATAGCAAAAAGTCAAAAAACGGTAGTTTTAGGATTAGGATGCAACGTGTTAACGAATTGTAAAAACCCTTCCAACTGTTGTCTGTTGCTATTCCACAACTGTTAGAGGTTTTTTCTATTAATTTCTTAGAGTCAAGTCATGACTTTTCCATTTCTAACGTTGATGTTTTACATGTATGTCCGAACGAGAAAAAGCTTAACCTTCTAGAAAAAATGGAAATAACCAATAATGTAACAATTATTGTACGCAACCTTCATTTCATTCACAAATTATAGAGTGAGAGTTTTTGGTTATTTTCGATGACCAGTCCCGTGGTCTATAGGTACTACCACTCAGGCGGTTCGAGTTCAGAGACATGCATCTTTTTTAATACTTTTTTAATATTTTATTTTTTATTCACTTGAGATTTAACCTCATTTTAGTGTCTATCAAATATGTATAAGTGAATGTTTGTTTTACTGTACTTTAGTGTGTTTTATCCTATTTGTAAGTTATTGTTTTAGGATTTGTAAGTGTGATTATTTACTAAGGTTCTCTCTGTTGTTTGCAGATCTGATGATTCTCGGAAGAGCGAAACATGTGTCATGTTAATAATTATAATTTACTGAGAGCATAACAAAAATGCAGTACTGGATTTGACAAACCTATATATTACATTGACACTTTTTATAAGATATATATAAAAAAATCTTTTTAATTAAAAGTAAAGCATCTAAATAGAATAAAGGTCTAGGTAACAAAATATACAAATGTAAAATAAATATAAAATATTTTTAACACATTTCTGACTAGGATTTTCTAGTGTTCTTGTGTTCACCAACTGCTTGTACACTCTTTAATAAACTTATCTTTCATGGCATCATTAGTACAACCTATTAACCCATAAAGGGCCAGTAAAAGTGAATCTTGACCTTCCTTTTTGATAAAAAAAACCTGAAGCAGCTGTACTCTTTTTAAAACCAAGTTGAAGTAAAACATCGTTCTTTTGTTTCAGCATCTTGGAGCTTGTTTGAAGCCGTACAAACTTTTTCTAAGGCGGTATACTTTATTAGACCCATTTTCATACCATGCTTCATATACACCTCTTCTTCCATATAAAAATGCTGTGCATTGACTCAATGGCAGGTTTTAACTACCAGCAATACTCAGCAAAGCTCTTATTGTTACTGATTTCACAACAGGGTTAAATGTCTGATCATAATCTTGTCCTTTCTTTTGTGAATATACCTTTATCACTTGCTTTGTATTTTTCTATGGATCGATGTGGTAGTTCTTCTAGTGATTGTAATTTTTTCTTCATCCCTTCCATTCATTGTGACTTTTGCTTGCCAGACATTCCTTCTTCATAACTTTGTGATTCTTCACTGTTCGTGATATCAGCGGCTACCATCATCACATAATCACCATATTTAGTTTTTTTTTATCCTTTTCTTTCTAAATGATTTCTTAACTCTCTTCTTTCTTTAATATAGTCATTATTTTCGTACAAACTTTTATTAGATACCTTCTTTCTCTTCATTATCTGTCAGGTCATAATCACGGTGACAATGTTGGGTATAGGTTCTGTCTCCCAGTCATGCGATTCTTTTTCTGGTAAAGTAACACATATTTCAGGTCTGTTAACTGGTTTTCTTAAAAAATAACATCACGTGATCTAATTAGTTTCCTTATTCCAAATTCTATAGGCATCTTCATGATCATCTCCTATTAAAATTCCTTTTTTAGCCTTTTTATCCATCTTTTTTCTAAATTGTTTAGGAATATGAGCATAACATACACTGCCAATAATTGGCATATGTTTCAGGCAAGACTTCTCACTGATTCAGACTTCGTAAGGAGATTTATCTTCTATGCTGGATACCCTTGATCTGTTCAGTATGTAGGCAGCAGTGTTAATAATTTCCATCCATAAATTCTGTGGTATATCTGAATTTGCATGCATAATAGCACGAGCTGCTTCTACTATATTTTTGTTGGCTCTTTCTGACAACCATTCTGTTCCGTAGTGTATGACAAACTTTTGGTTTATTCTATGTGATTGAAGGATTTCTTGCATTAAGGAACTGTCAAACTCGCCCCCAGAGATCTTGTTTTCATAAAATATACATATCTATATCGATCTGTGGACTTCCATCCATATACATCCTCCACATATTTCGCTATCAAGGGATACAGATATTCCCAATTCCCGTTTTATAACATTTTTCACGTGACGTTTATTCTGGTGCCCTAACTTTTCATGATATTTTATTATTTTTTTTTTATTTATTTAATGTACTCAAAATTTTACAATTTGTAAGGTATTATATATAAAAATTTAAGTGTACGATGAATTCACATGAATTTGTGGGTACACTGATTACCAATAAGTCAATATTGTTTTACTAATTTTCAGCTATTTTCCCAAAGTAAAGCAAATTTCTGAGAATTACAAGTGAAAACTTAACTCTAGTGTTAAAGTAAATTAAAGTAAGTTTGTCTGAAACCAAGGAATTATATCGCAAATCTTATCAAAATTTTCAGCTATCCATTTAAATATTTTCTTTTTATTTCTTTGAAAATTTAGTGCAGTAACCCTAAAGGGAATTTTATTTGTAATTTTAGGTATTATATATGTGAAATGCCTTTGCACAGATGAGAAACGGGTATTTGGCGTAGTCAAGTTTTTATTCCAGTATGCCCTTGTACCCAGACCATGTGAAACGCAATCTTCCCGTGACTGATTCTTGAAATATAACTTAAAACATGTCTTTATATATAGTTGTCTGATATTCATAAGTTTTATATTTCTGAACAATATATTTGTTGGATACATCCGTTTTTTAAACATTATTATTTTTAAAAAGTACTTTTGTAGTATAAATAAAGAAGTCAGAATGTTGTTAGAAGCTGCCCCCCATGCGGAGATCCCGTAGCACAAAACCGATTCCACAAGTGCCTGGTATAACATCCGTAGCACATGATACGGTACTATCTGTCTCAGGAAGTAAAATTTGTATATGTTCTTTCTTAATTTCTCCATAACTAGGTTTACATGCTCATGCCATCTCATATACTGATCAAAGTAGAAGATATTTAATTTTTTCTGTTTGTTTAATTTTATTTTTACATTTACAGTTTTCAAAATATTTACAACCCCAATCATCAATTTTTATTGATACATTTTCTGGTAGGTTCCGATTTGTCATAGTGAAAATTAAGAATTTTGATTTATCTATGTTAAGTGTTAATAGACTTTTATCCAACCAGCACTTGATTTTCTGCATAGTCTGTTCAGCTTTTTTTAATACGTTATTCCAACTATTGTCCTTTATTAATATTACTGTATCATCCGCATAACATACAACCCTATTATCGCAAATATCTGTAAGGTTATTCACATATATTAAGAAGAGAATCGGTCCAAGTACCGTGCCCTGTGGTACACCAAAATCAATTCTTTTTGGGTCGCTTTCATAATTTTTTATTTTTACTTTCTGCATTCGTTTATCGAGGTATGATCTAAACAGGTCATTAATTTTACCACGTACTCCAATGTTCTCTAATCTTTCTAAAAGAATCTGGTGCTCCACAGTATCGAATGCCTTTGATAGGTCTAGGAAAATTGCCATTGGTTTATGTCCTTCATTAAAACTTCTTGTGATAAATTCCGTCACCTCGGCAACAGCATTCTCGGTACTGCAGCCATCTCTAAACCCAAATTGATGATTGGACATTAATCCATTTTTTTCCAGATAATCCCAAAGTCTCAATTTTATACATTTCTCAACTATTTTGCTCAAGGTACTTATAATTGCAATAGGTCTGTAGTTAGTTTTTTCTGTCTTATCGCCTGATTTAAATATTGGTATTACAATGGCATTTTTGAAGATATCCGGAAAGACGCTTGTCTCGAGAACACTGTTTACCAGGTGTCTTAGAGGTTTTACCAAAAAAAGTGAGTTCTCCTTAACAAATTCCGCAGAAATACCATCTTCGCCACTAGCTACTCCATTTTTTAAAGACATTATTTCTTTTAATAATTCGGTTTCAGAAATTGGAGCCATAAATATGGAGTGTGTGCATACTGGCCCGTCGTCAACGGGATTTAGGGGCTTCTCAATTTTGTTTGCAAGTTTCTGGCCTACTTTACAAAAGTATTTATTTAATTCTTCTGCTATGCCTATATTATCTAAAATATCTTTTCCATTATCATCTTTAATTACTTTTATCTCATGTTTAGTATTATTTTCGCCTATGGCATGTTTTATGGAATTCCACATTTTTTTAGGGTTTTTTTAGATTGTTATTAATTATTCCTTGATAGTACATATTTTTCACCTTATTTATTAGTTTTGTTAACCTATTTCGGTAATCCCTAAACTTATTTAGAGTTTGCAGGTTACCAGGACTTCTTGCAGATTTCCTTTTTCACTTGTCTCTAATCCTTATTGAAGTTAATATACCTGATGTGATCCATGGTTTGATACGTTGATTTTTTGATTTTATTTTTACTTTATTCGTACAGCTTTTAGTAATGTTTTTGATAGTATTTACAAGTTTACCAGCTATTTGATTAGGGTCATTACATTCATATAGTAAATCCCATTTGTAGTCTGATAGTATGTTTTTAATTTTTTGGTAATCTACTTTATCATAAAATCTAGTTATGTTTTTGTGTGATTGAATAACATCTTGCATTTTCATATTAATTACCACTGGGTAGTGATCTGTTAGACCCGAAATCAGTACCATTCCCAGGATATTTTCTATCTTGCTATTTTTATCAATCTTTACGAACACGTGATCTAGGCATGACTTTGATTCACCTGCCACTCTAGTTTCCTTATTTATAACACTTTTGTATCCAAACTCCCCTAATATACCTATATAGTTGTTTGTTACTCGTGTATCTGTGTTTAATATATTAATGTTGGTGTCCCCTGTAAAAATTTCTATGCTGCATTTTTTATAGTTTTTCAGAAAGAGTTTGTTTAAATCTTGAATATAATCTTCTGGTTTAAGCGATGGGATCTATAGTTTGCAATAATACCAATAGATTTTTTGTTTTTTGTTAAGGTTACTCTTAAAAATTTTGAATTTCTTATACCTATTTTCATACTATTTTCAATTCAACTATTTTTTACATAAATTAGCGTACCATCACACTTATTTATATAACTTTCATTATAAAATACTTCATATGTTTTTATTTTGAATTGTTCTAAATTTTCTATTTTGTTGGTTTCAGACAAAACAATTACATCAAAATTTGTATTTAATGATTCCAAGTATGCGACTAAATTATCAAAATTTTTTGTTATACTTCAATATTCAGGTGTATTAAGCTAAAACCGTTAGAAGTTCTTATAAAATGTTCAGAATTATCTATGCTCTCACTCAATACTGTGTCACAGTCCTTATCTAATAAGAAAGATGTCGGATCGTTGAATTTTATTTATGTTTTTCCGATATATTGATATCACAACCTGATACGCACTGAAATCATAGTCTAGTTTTCGGATAGTTTTTGGCTTTCTCCTAGGTTTAGTCTAAGTTTTCCAATGTCGTCCCGGTTGTAAATCCTGTGGACTGGTTCGTTTTCATTTCTTCTCACGAAAATACATCCGTCCCTTACCCAGATGTATTTAAATCCATCATTGCGAAGTGATCTGGCATGCATGAACAGTTCCCTCGAGTCCCTTGACAAATCTTCATTTAAAAAAATAAGGTCTGTGTCACTCAGACCGCATTTATTTCCAACTATTTTACCAACTGTTTCCTTTTTTGTATCAATTCATGTTTTTGTTCAACTGTTTTGAACATTATGGTGATAGCAGTGTTCTCTTTCACAGATGTGTTCAATTTTATTTGCGTGTCCTGTAGTTGTATTTCTGGGTTAATATATTTGAGTATCTTCTTTGCTTTTAATTTTATTTCTTCTGGATTATTTCTTGTTTCCTCAGCTGTGCTTTTTACACCCATCATAACAATGTTCTTTAATCTATTTTCATTTTCTTTCACATCACTTTGTATTTTAAGCTTCCTTAATTCCTTCTTTATATATTCGTTTTCTTTCTTTAATTCAATTATTTCTCTATTAAAAGTTTTATTTTGTTCTTTTTGTATTTCATATTGTTCGGCATAAAATTTTAGGTCTTGCCTGAGGTCTCGGATCTCATCCCTTAATTCCTTTATAGAGTCTATTACACTAGTTCTTTGATTGTCAACCTTATGTTGGGCTTTTTCAGAGAAATCCATTGATCTTCTTATCTGTTTTTCAGTATGGGTTTTACACTCTTTACAAAGATATTTATTGTTTAATGTACGCAAGACTTCCAGCTCAACATCTGTAAGACCTGCACAAGATCTGTAGATCCAACCTTTGCACTTATCACACTGTACTGACGTTTGCGTTTTTGTAATATTTGCAGAGCATTCACCACACTTGTAAGTTTTTGGCTTTGTACCTCCCATGTTGGGAAAAGAAAAAAGTGCTAAGTGTTCAACAGGCACTTGTAATAAAGTAATGTCCTCAAATAAAAAGACGAACTTTCGAAAATTCTCCGATCACCAATTTACAAAAATACAGTTTCAAGAACAACTGTTCCTTTTCCCAAAGCTTCAAAAAAATCTCCATTAGCAGTAGTTACTCTGTGCTGTACTGGAAATGGTTTATATTTCACAAAAATTCGTTACGATTGGTAATGTGATTTGTTGCTCCAGGTATCTCTCTTAATAAAATAACCACATTTATATCTCCAGGTTGACCATTGACTTTCCTTCTGTAAACCAGTCTGAACTCTTGAAGCTTCCATGTTTTTCAAATATTTCACTTCGGAAAATCTTTAAACTTTTTCAGAACAGAATCTTACTGAATTTCTTCACTTGTGCGACCTACGCGTCTGGGTCCGTAACCTGTTAAGATTTATGAGTACTTGCATGATCACATATACAACAAACACTGATATTTGCTATAAAATGTAGTATAGTCCGACACACGATAAATGGTCATGAAGTTGCTGGGCTCAGGTGGTATTTTACCCAATAAAGCAGTACAGGTCGGTATTTTATTTTTATTATTAAATCGTTTGAACTATGGCATTAGCGGTGTTCAGTGGTGTTATTTATTTTTAGAGTCACAATCTTTTTGCAAGGTGTTATTAGTAATTTTTAAAATGTTTAGACCGTGTGTTGAAAACTGTGAATCCGTCGACGGAATTGAAAAGATAATCGAGCAAAAAACAAAATGTCATTTACCGATCTGCTGCAAGAGAATTGTTTTACGAGTATATCAACATTTTACCTGCAGTATGAAGCGTTAAAACGTCGATAAACTACTTAAAAACGATTTTTACGCTATAACAATATCAATAATGGGCAACAATTTTCTTTTTCTAAAAATTTAAAAAACTTAATTTGAAAAATTAAATTATTACAAATAATACTCATTCTTATATTTTATTAGTAATATTTACGTATTATAAATGCTCAAAATATGTGAAGGAACATTCCTCGGAATATTCACTAAAAATAGGAAAAAACATATTAACAGATTGCTGCTCCATAAAATTCAGTTTTGGAATGTACTCCAAAATATACCTAACCCACTTTTTTATACTTGGAAGTCAGCTGTTTTGATTTGATTCTTTTAAAAATATTTTTATTATCTCTGTTTTCTTTAATTGTATTCATACGGTGACGTTTTTTGCGACTCCTATGCCTTTGACTATAGCCAGTTCCTTGGTCTATAGCACATCGCCCAATAATAACTCCCATACTCCAAAGCTTTAAACCGCTTTCACTAATATTTATATGCAGTAAAATCAAGAAACGTTCAGTAACCTTCAAATATTTGTCTGCAGGACTTCTAAAAGAGTCAGAGGGAGTAGATGCTACCATTAAGAGGACAGTGGAGTTAAACGGCATTCCAAGGTCTACCTTGCATCGATTCCTTGACGAAGACAATTCATTGGAGAGGCAGAATAGATCTGACAAAGGCACAATGAAAGTGTTTGGGAATGGTGATGCAAAATTAATTCGCAAGAAAGTGTATGAGATGTATGTGCTTAAGCAGATTCCGCTGCTGGTCGCGAAACGGTGCGCATCGATTCCTGAATAAAATTGGATTTCGATTTAAAAAAATTGACAAGCACATTTGCATTAGAGAAGCCCAACGGCTAGTGGAATGGAGACAAAAATATATTTACAATTATTATTTAGATATAATTATTAGATGAGACTTGGTTCCACCCATGACACTACAATTAGAGGCTGGCAAGATTCTTCACCAAAGTGCATTTTAGAGATACCTGCTCAAGGAACAGAGAATATCCATCTCAGACTGTGGCTCGACGGATGTGTGCCGAACGATTTGCTACTTTCAGCAAAAAATATTAGGGACTACTCATTAGACTACCATAAGAACATGACAAGTGAGCTTTTTGAAAATTGGATGAAAAATTCTCTTCTTTCGAATATCCCGCTAAGCAGCATAATGCTAGTTATCACAGCACCTTAGCTCGAAAAGTACCAACCATAAGCAGCAAAAGAGATGCTGCAAGAGTTCCTTAGCCAACATGACCTGTGTTTTGAACAAAATTATACAAAAAAAACAACTAGTTGAGGTACTAAAACCTAAATCGTATGATAAAACATATTGCGTAGATGAGGCCATAAAAACATACGGTAACATACCACTTAGATTGCTCCTCTATCAGTGCGATTTGACTCCTATAGAAATGATATGGTCTGAATTAAAAAACAAAGTTAGACACAATAATGTAAACCCAAAAATGTCCGCTAATGTAATTGAAGTAATTAAAACTCAATGCGAATTAATACCAGAGAGCAGTTGGAGAGCATGCGTTAATCATGTACTTAAAGTCGAAAATAATTACAAAAAATATTGGGAAAAAGTAAAATTGTTAATTATATTAGTGGATAAAAGTGATAGTACTGATTCAGACTATTGCGATTAGTTATTAATCTGATGTTAATGTACAGGGTGTCCGGATTTGGTTGCAAAAGCAGGGTATCTCGCTTATTTTTAAAGATAGAACCTTGCGGTTTTCACGAACCTGAGCTAATTTTTTGTGAAACTCATGAAGCCGTAAACAAAATTTTCATAGGCTTCTTCGTTTATGAGATACAGGGCGAAATAGAAAATTTTTGCATTTCGGGACCCCCCTCGTAACTCGGTTATCCTTTAACTTAACGCAAAGGGAAAAATTGCTGCTTATGCAGTTTTTTACGCTGGATCCAGTGGCGTAGTCATATTTTTCATTTGAGTTGTTATTTTTTAGATATGACCCAAAGTTGTGTTTTTTTAAATGGGACACCCTGTATATTTGTCCAGAAATTGATTTGCCCTTTTAAAAGCTTCTATTTTAATAAACAACAACAAAAATCCTAATTTTTATAATTATCATCCCAAATTTTGCAGTAGGCCATGCAAAACGATGCTGCCTTTTATTTAAAGTCGTTAACAATATCTACATCCTAACAATAAATCAAAATAAATATGTAATTAAATCTAGATTTATGTAACACAAGAACAAAACAGTAATAAATTATTATGTAACAAGCCTTTCAGCAAAAATCAACTGTCGTATAAGAACTACAGTAACCAAGGAAATCAAAAGAACTGTTCAAACTGATTTCCATTTTGTTCTATGCATGCTTCGCACAATTTTCGTATTCGTTTTAGGGAATTAAACAAAATAACGGAATGATTTTGTAAATAGCGAAAATTTTCTCTTATTACATTTCCTAAATCTTGGACATTATCATAGTGGTCTTTGTAAATTCTATTTTCCAGATATCCCCATAGAAAGACATCTAAAATTGACAAATCTGGGGACTTATTATCTTATAGGTCCATTTGTTCCGATCCATTGACTGGTAAAATTATTGTCCAGAAATAATCTCGTCATTCCAGAATTGTGTGCAGGAGCACCATCCTGTTGAAAATAAATTTCGTTAATTTGCGCTAGAGGAACATCGTCAAGTAATTCAGGTATATTCTATATAGCGATTGGCTGTTAGATTTCCCTCAAATATATAAAATTTTATGTGTTTCTAATATGAAGCAGGACATATTTAGACCAAACCTGCCCTGCTGTCTTCTGGGAAATATTTGGTATTGATTTTCCTGGAACCAGAATCTACTATTGTGCCTATTGAGTATATCAGAATTACTGAAATGTGCTTCGTCTGGCCATATAACCTTCCTTTCAAAATCTCTAATCATATCGCATCTTTCTCGAAACCAATTGCAGAAGACGACCCGATGCTCTGCATCCCCTGGCTGTAAGTGCTGCACGAGCCTGAATTTGTATGGGTGGTATTTGTGCTTTTTTAGAATTTCTTGAACTCTAGTTTTTGGCATCCCTATGCTCTTTTCACTGGCCCTACAAGAGTTTGTAGTGTAAGCTTCTGCATTAGCCAAAACCGTAATTTCCTTAGCCTCCCGATTTTCTTTATTATATGTTTTCGTACGAGGTTTGATAAATGATCCGTGATTAAGTAAATTCTTTTTTATCCGATAAAAAGTGGATATATTAGGTTGCCTATTTTCTGGATATCTAAATAAAAACTAAGCAATAGTATTTCAACATACCTAAAAATTAACTATTTACCTGTTAAAATACATCTCAGAAGGCGCTTCAACATTTTCATTACTTAATATAAGACAAGCTTATATATATCGTACTTTTCATAATGTTCGAAAGCTTGGTTTTCTTCCATAATAGTACAAATATATTTTTACACAATAAATAAATACAAAAAACTAGCGCTATATTTTATATACGCGTACAAAATTGGGAAATGTCATTTGCTTCCAAGAAAACAAAAGAAAACGGCATCGTTTTGCATGGCCTACTGCAAAATTTGGGATGATAATTATAAAAATTAGGATTGTTGTTGTTTATTAGAATAGACCCATACTATTTATATATTTTTGAGAAGCTTTTAAAAGGACAAATCAATTTCTGGACAAATATACAGGGTGTCCCATTTAAAAAAACACAACTTTGGGTCATATCTGAAAAATAACAACTCAAATGAAAAATATGACTATGCCACTGGATCCAGCGTAAAAAACTGTATAAGCAGCAATTTTTCCCTTTGCGTTAAGTTAAAGGATAACCGAGATACGAGTGGGGTCCCAAAATGCAAAATTTTCTATTTCGCCCTGTATCTCATAAACGAAGAAGGCTATGAAAATTTTGTTTACGGCTTCATGAGTTTCACAAAAAATTACCTCAGGTTCGTGACAACCGCAAGGTTCTATCTTTAAAAATAAGCGAGATACCCTGCTTTTGCAACCAAATCCGGACACCCTTTACATATAGCACTCACATACGTCATAGCAATACAATAAAAATACAAATAGTACAATGTATCATTGAAATATAAGGTTTCAAAATAATAATAACAACAATAATAGTCGAATTTAAAATTACATTAAGTACGTTAAGAATAATAAAATTTAATATATTACATTACAAATACATTTAAAATAGTGACATTCACAAAGCACACATCAAAAATTCTTCGACGCTGTAGAAGGCTTTCTCCAACAAGATTCATTTTAACAGATTTTTAAATTGCCTTGGTGGCATATTTTTAATTTGCTCAGGGCGCTTATTATAAAGTTTTACTGCTAGGTATCCGGGGCCATGTCAAGGCGGCGATATATAGGAATCAAATTATTCCGTTGTCTAGTGTGATAGTTGTGAAGTCCCCCATTCATCTCGAATCGATCAATATTTGCTTTTACGTAGGTTAGGTTTTCAAGACTATAAACAGATGGCAAGGTAAGTATATGTCTAGATGTAAAGCATGAGGGCAGTCCTCTCTATAACCCAGACCTGCTAGCACTCTCACAGCTTTTCGTTGAAGGCCGAAAATTCTGCTCGAGCCCGCCGAATGTCCCCAAACAAGTATTGCGTATGCCATGATGGAGTGAAATAAAGCAAAATATGCACATCTTAGAACAGGTGCCGAGACAAACTCTGAGAGTCTTCTTAGGGCAAACAAACTGCTTCCAAGCCTAGCCGCTACCTGTTCTATTTGCGGGATCCATCCCAATTTGGGATCCAGGTAGACTCTTAGGAACTTGACAGATTCAAGCTCATCATTGAGTAGTTGTGTGTCTCTCAATGAGAAGATAACCATATTGGTTTTATCTTTATTTAAAAGCAACCCATTGGCACTAAAGGCACCAAACCACTCTTCTACTCTCGATTGCGCCTCGCACAGGCCACTCGCCGCATCATTGAGACTGCTTACAGAGTAGTGTCGTCCGTAAAAAGCGTGAATCTTGCATTTGCCCCTTCCAAAGGTAAATCATTAATATAAATTAAAAACAAAATTGGCCCCAATATCGAGCCCTGGGGTACTCCTACTTCAATTATCGCTTCTGCAGACTCCACCCCTCTAGTCCTCACTACTTGAAATCTATTGTTTAAATAAGATTGAATGAGTTTGATACTTGAAGGTTCAAAATTATAGAATTGCAGTTTTTGAGCAAGTAATCTGTGCCAAACGCAGTCAAATGCCTTACTTAGATCACACAACAATACCGCACTATACTCTCTGTTTTCAAGACTCGATGATTCTATCGACTAAGTTTAGAATAGCCGTAATTGTACTCCGTCTTTCTCGAAAACCAAACTGGCACTCGGAAAAAAATTCGCTCTCCTCAAAGAATCTTACCAGTTGCAATGCCAATTCTCCACAATCTTAGAGATTATTGGTAAAAGTGATAATGGGCGCTAGTTCGAGGCATTATCTTTGTCACCCTTCTTATATATTGACAGCACAATAGCCTTTTTTAGAATGTCAGGAAATATGCAGTCGAAAAGACATTCATTTATCAACTTTGTTAAAGGTATTATAATTAAATTTTTTAGTGTTTTAATCATGCTCACATTTAGTCCACAAATATCACAACTTGTTTTATTTTTTAAATTATTTATAATTTCCCTAACGTCATTAAAGCTATCTTTCTGAAACTTAAATGAGTTTAGTGGAGGACTCAATTTGTTTAAGTTTATTAAAGGATTTTTGTTACTTTTTGGTATTTTGCTGATAAGCTGATTTGCAATTGAGGTAAAATAACTATTTAAAACATCAGCCGAGACCTGAGATTCGTTGTCTTCCCTAGGCTTTTTTGTATTTGAGTTTATTATTTTCCACATAGATTTAGTGGGATTTCTTGAGGATGAAATGAAATTATCATTTGCATCTCTTTTACACTTTTTTATTGTGTTTTTATATTCCTTCCTAAAGTTTTTATAGTTTTGTATAAAAGGTTCACATTCATATATTTTGCTCAGTTCACCTAAGAAATTTAACCTTTCTCTCATTGCTTTCAGTCTCATTCTGCACTTACCAGCTTATTAGCTTTCTGCATATACATTTTAAATGGAAACGCTTCCTCGCAACATCTCTGGAGTTTGTTCATGAAGAGGACAGTTCTCTCATTGATGTCAAGTTCCAGATTGCTAACAAAATCAAATGATTCACTCTCAACCAGGCTATAGAATGTTTGTAAACCAACCTGAGTTACAGGTCTTTTTTATGTATGATGGTTTTACTTGGTTAGTAGGTATATTCAGCTTAACAAACTGCGCTATGTGATCTGGGAGTTGAGGGTCTAGGATTTTAGGTTAAAAATCATTTTTAGAAAAATTAATCAAAATATCGAGGCAAGAGTTATTTCTAGTGCCTTCAAATTTTTTTTTATAAAACCGTTACATGTTAAGATATATTCAAAACGAACTGTATTATGTTGTTGATTCAACTCAAGGTGCACGTTGAAATCCCCAGCAACTGCAACATTTTTATTTTTGCTCTGAAATTTTGCTGTATTGTTTTCTTGCCGAGAAGTTGACACATCTTAGGTCCCTTATGGTATGGTTTTTGATTTCGTCCTTGGTCAGCCAATTTTCTGTGATACACTGTATGTCCACGTCTTTGTCTATCAAAAAGGCTTCCAACTGATTTGTTTTGGATCTCAGTCACCTCACATTGATGTGGACAATGGTCACTGTGTCTTATGGCGACTCCCGATTCACTTGAATGTTAGGTGAATTCAGCTCTTCAGGTTCATAAAGTGGTTTATGTAGACTACTTTGGGCCAAAATATCTGCTGACATTATTTCGTCCTTGGCACTAGCAGGAACCTCAAGTTTGAAAGCCCTTTGGTATTTGTCCCTTCTGGTTTTCATTTTTTCACAAGAGCAGTTAGTTTCTAGTTTGTTGGTTTTCAGATATTCAATAATACTTTTCGCTTCAGTTTTCGGGTCAAAGCCGGATATAAAGATCCAGAACGTTTTTATTGCAGCATCTAGTTGATTAGCAGTCTCGTTTGCACCCTTTATTGGCTTGGGGCGCTCAGCAATGCTTCGTTTTTTCCTTGCTATTTTAACCCGTGCATTTTTGTTTTGTAGGGTTAGGGTCTCATTTTCGAAGGCCGACTTATCGGCGTTTTCTGTAGTATCGATATCGACATGCCCATTCCTATTAGCAGATTTCGTCATTACCTATCCTGTTTGTTGGATTTCTAAAACATCGGATTTCGGCGAAGTATATCCCATTTTATCTTCATGGTCTTTATCTGGTGGCTTCTCTCTTAACACTTCTTGTGATTGCGCAGTCTGGTTGATCGCTGGCGGGGCCGGCACGTTGTCCGAAGCCGTGGAATGCATTCTTTGCATACCTCGGATTCCTGTGTTATTTTGCGAGGAATTATTGAGTTTTTTCTCGAGATTCCTAATTTTATCCTTCAGTAAGGAGACATTGTCCTCCAGTACCTTGTTTTTGGCAGTCATTTCTTCCACAATTCTTCTTAGTCATTGATTAAGATGATTCACTTTACTCATACGTTCCACTTCTAAAAATTATATAGTATTGCTTGTTACTTTTCCGCATATCAATAATTTATGTCAAAGACAACAATACGCAATACATTTTTGTAGGTACATATATAAACATTGTTTCAATCTTCCCACTACCACCCTGGACCGGAATGATTTATTATCCAAAACAGATGCACAAGCAGGCAAAAAGTATAAAGGTATTAGTTAGTCATGACCATTTATCGTGTGTCGGACTATACTAGATTTGACAAACTCATATATTACAAGGTATATATAAAAAACAAATCTTTTTTAGTAAAGGTAAAGCATGTAAACAGAACAAAGATTTAGGTAACAAATTATACAAATGTAAAATAAATATATAATACTTTAACATTTTTTGTGTTAAGAGTTACTCTAGTAGCATTGTTACCATGTATATCATTTTTTATAATATAATTGTTTTGACCTATTATTGTTTTATGCAATTTGATTCATCCGAAAACTTTATATTATACAAGTATATATATATATATATATATATATATATATATATATATATATATATATATATATATATATATATATATATATATATATATACAGTGTGTCCGGGAAAATGTGGGAAATCTCCCGGAAATGAAAAGAACACGTAAAAATAATACTACAAATTCATATAAATTTTTTTCGTATAGTCCTACTACAGATATTAATTGGATGTAACTGATGACGACGATGCGAAACAAAAATTAGTTTAGCATGAGGATTTTCATCAGCCCATACATGAAAGTTGTGTGAATTTATGATACCATTTCTGGTAAACCCTGCTTTATCCGTGAAAAAACCAGTGCTAATAAAGTTTACATTATTTCGTTACTGTTCCAATAACTAGTTTGCAAACTCCATTCTACGCGGAAAATCTTCAGGAATCAGTTCATGCACTTTTTGCAAATGATATGGATATAGCAGCTGTATTAATTGGAGAACTCATGCACTATTGTTTTCGAGGTATTAAACTGTGCTGATAATTTTCGTAAACCCTGCTTTACGTTGAAAAAACCAGTGTAATATATATTTCATTTAAAATAGTTTCCTCTAATCTGTCAGTTCATGCGCAAATGATATGGATATAGCTGTTCTTCCCACCATCAATTACTTTTAATTTTCCTCGTTGAAGGACTTCATATATAGCATTTAAAATAGAATTGTGGCGTAGTGAAATAATTCACTTACATAATTAACTGGAATCGCCCACCATTCTGCCTTAGACGTTGGAATAGTACGATTAGGAAATCTTTCGTAATATAACCTTCTGGCTTCCAAAGCATTGCAAGACGCCAGACCATACATCAAATGCATATCTGCATACTCAATAAACGTGTATTCCATATTTTAAGTTAATTCACTCATTATCAAAATTTTAATTTTAATTTTGGATCAAAGTCCTTTATCGTAAGATATGGAATGTAATAAACTGGTCAACATTCGAAGCGTCCACCCTAGGTTTTTACTCCATTTTCAATGTGGTCTATCTTAAAAAGTATCTTGCGGATCTTGATGAATTTGAGCTTTTTGGGAAGGTCGGTTAATTAGTTTTTGTTCGAGGTATTAGTTTGATGTGTAGCGTTAGATGATTAGGATATGCGAGGTACACAATAAAGTAAGGTAAAATTAGCTAAAATGTTTGATGATCTCTTTTTAACCAAAGTAATGCTTTTTAATTCTTAATTAGATTTTTGCGGTCTAGGATGAAAATGCAAAAAAGTAATTTCTCCGATTTTCGAAATTTCCCTCTTCAGAGATACGAATTTTTTTGCTGAAAATGGAATTTTTTTAAACATGACCTTGTAACAAAAAAACACTAAAATTACCTCAAATAAAAAACAAAACAATAATAGTGGAACTATCCTATTTACGACGCCAAATAAGTAGTTATTACAAATCCTGCCAAATAACAGTAAATTTGTTAGTTTTAAAAATAAATACCTATCTTTACAACAATGAAAACAAAAGACGTTTTCAGGTGTTTAGTCTCAACTGAAAACTTATCTTTTGAACTGTAAGTAAAATGGTTCGATTTTCACAACACTTATGGCAAGATATTGTGAAGTATAACGCCACATTTTATCATCTTCTCGGCCACGTAGTCAAGCATGATGCAAAAATCGGAAGTAGCTAAATTAATAAATCTTTGGTTTTGCATGGCCTTTGTAGAATTTAGGCTTGCAGAATTTAAAGCTAGGGAGATGGTTAAAATAGGACAGGCAAAGACTGTCATGTAGTTTTTAGCAAATTGGTTATTAATAAAATGCATTTTTTTCAAATTCGTATCAAAATTTGGAATATGGATGAGCGTGAGCCGTTTTAGGTGTGGTGGTGTGAAAGTTTGGGGAGGAATAATGAGAGGCGGAAGGACGGAAATTTTTTTACTGCGAGAGAACGTGACTACAGTGAATTATTTAGAAAGGTGTATGGCAGAGGTTGTTCTCCCATTTGCAGAAAATTTTGGAGACGGATTTGTCCTTGTTGATGATAACGCAAGGCCGTACAGGATACGCATAGTAGAGAATTCTTAAGGGAAAACAAATTGAGAGAACGGACTGGCCTGCCAGATCTCCAAACATAATTGAAACTGCCTGGAGTAGAATGCGTTCTCTGCTGAAGCAGCCTGACCATCAGGTAGTAAGTATGGAAGATTTGGTGAATATTATTACGGATATATGGGAAGCTATTCCTCAGAAATTTATTCAACATCTAACTGATAGCATGCCTAGCAAAGTAGTATCTATAATAGCCAGTAGAGTTGGTCGAACCCGCTATTAATATTTTGTTTTTAAAAACAAAATATGTGTTTTGTTAAAATTGAAATTTTTATTTAAGCATAGTTGTTAAGTAGGTATTGTTGATCAATTATAACAAAACTGTGTGTCGAAACTTGTTCGTTAGATGCTAAATACATAGTATATCTTGATCATTTTGCTTAAGGTGCAGCTGGAGTCACTAAGGGAATACAATAACGAAGGCCGACTTTCAGGTGGTCAAAATATCTTAATTTATAATAATAAACATATTGCTACAGAATACAGTAAAACAATTCATCTACATAACTCATCGTTAGATGCTAAACTCCCTGTATAATAAAATAATGATGTGTCAGTAAAAATGTTTATTGTAGATGCAGTTGGGACTACTGTGATAATAAAATAACAGAGCTGAACTTTTAAATCGACCAGCATGCTTTGAAACATCCTGTATATTCTTTAATAAAGGCGGTGGCTAAAAAAGTGCAAAACAATTCGGAGACTAATGTACTTTAAGCAGAAAATTATAAATAACCCCTTAAATTATGAGTATTTTGTACAAAGTGTTTCATATAAAGTTTAGTCACTGTAAATTTGCGAAAAAAACGGCATTTTAACTTTCAAGGGATCATTAAACGTTTTAGCTAATTTTACATAACTTTATTGTGTACCACGTATATGCTAATTATCTAACGCTACACATCAAATTGATACCTCCAACGAAAGCTAGTTAACCGACCTTTCCAAAAAGCTCAAAGTCATCAAGATCCGCAAGTTACTTTTTAAGATAGACCACTTTAAAAATGGGGTTAAAACCTAGGGTGGACGCTTCGAATATTGACCAGTTTATTTTATCAAAATACTCCAAATACATGTAAGTAAAATGGCGTTTTTCTCGAAAACGGTTAGGATTAGCGACATGGATAAGGTGTACTTATTTTTTAGTAAAATGTTAGTAGTATCCAAAAAACCTTTTCCAATGTTTATATCATACAGGGCGTAAAAAAAATTGTGCCATGAGTGTCAGAGCTAGTCTGCCCCTGTAGCTGTGTGGGGGGTCTTACCTGGTATACATCATATTAAAAAATTATTCAATTCTCCCTGATGGTTCAATTATCATTTTAAAAAACTTGATTACATTGGTGCTCTTTGGGACCCCATATCTCCGAAGAGGAGGCCTATACGAACAAAATTTATATGAATTTGTAGTATTATTTTTACGTGTTCTTTACATTTCCGGGAGATTTCCCACGTTTTTCCGGACACCCTGTATATATTTATATTTTTTTTTAGGTCTGAAGGCGAGAGTAAAATAAAAGAATCAAGAACTCAGTACGCATGCGTGCACTGCGATTATAAAAGTAATTTTAAACATAATATCCAGAGACATCTCCATACGCATGACAGAGAACGTGCCACGAAATATTGCTGTGACTATTGCCCGTTTCAGACCACTGATAAAAGAAGCATACTAGGTCATCTGAAGATTCGCAATGACCATGTGCGTGTGGTGTGCGTTTTATGTCGGCAATCTTTTGGTCGAAAAGTCCGATTGGACGGGCATTATCTGGCCAAACATTCAGATCGATCCGAAGTGTGGAAAGATTTGATCACCTGTAAAATACACAGCTGTCCCAAGTGTCCCTATAAAAGTGTATATACCAATAAATTGGAAGACCATCAACGTACACACGAAAGTGGTTGGAAGAAGTACAGGTTTAAATGCCACGTTTGTGGATACCAGTGCATTCAGAAAAGTACTTTAACTCAACATTTGCGTATTCATTCTGACAATGACCAGAAGCCTTTCCTGTGTGTTTCGTGTAAAAAAAGGTTTAATCTTAAATTACATTTAGACAGTCACATAATAACTCGACATTCGGATGACCAACATTTGATGAACTCCATAACTCGTAAAATACATTCCTGTGACAAATGCAGTTATCGAACGGTTATATCAACAAGTTTGAAAACTCACTTAAAATCGTGTGAATATAGGTAAGTATATTATTAGTGTATATTTAGAATAAAGTGCTAAAATAATAATGCACATACAGTGTGACTTCAAAAAAGCTGTTTTTGTTGAAATAGCGGAAAAAAGCTGTTTTTGCAATTTGCCCGTCGTTATTCGCGCGCACGGTTGCACAGCAGGTTTGGCTTGGTGGCAAACAAGCAACTGTTTCTTGGTAAATCAAGGTCAGAGTCGGCCACGCTGCAGTAGATGAGCAGAAGTAGTTAGTTTTGTTTCTGTGGTATTACTTATTTGTTTTTTTTAAGAAGTTTACGTTTTAGTTCTATTTTCAAGAAAATTATTAGTTTTCAAAATTTTATTATATTTTTTATTTAGTTTTTTTAAATACCCTAATAGGTTATGTTAATAACATTATAATTTCCAGTAAAACAATACTATAAATTATTTACTACACACCCAATTTAAATCTCAAGATTAAATACAACAAAAAATAAACTAATATGCAAGATGCCTCGCTTATTTAAACATCCACATACCTAGTGACATACTACATAATAC
This sequence comes from Kuschelorhynchus macadamiae, assembly GCA_030620095.1. Lineage (NCBI taxonomy): Eukaryota > Metazoa > Arthropoda > Insecta > Coleoptera > Curculionidae > Kuschelorhynchus > Kuschelorhynchus macadamiae. Next base: position 834,737 of record JAUTXW010004907.1, on the reverse strand, counting down.
AGACCGCAAAAATCTTGCCATTACATTATACGCAATTTCACCTCACCCGACTGTTTTTGATCCTTGCTGTTAAATTGCTCTCCCGCGAACGTCGACGGCAACAACGGTACATTTCTCTACCGCAGTACACCGCAGCGAAGCAACGGCGGTCTAGTGGGGATAAATAGACGTGATCGCGATTTTAAATAAACAGCTACTTCTTAAAACAGAAGGCAGCGGTAAGCTGCTTCGGCCAAATAGCTGCTTCTAAATAGCAGCTTCGAAAATAGCAATCCATCTCTATTCCATGTATTGCGATCTTATAGTCTGTTTCTTCAATATGTGTGTAGTCACCTTTAGAAAAACGACGTGTTATATTATGAGCTTAAAAAATATAGAATACAAAATAGTTCATTTTTAAGTTAAGTAAATTGCTGAATTCATAACTGTGAGATTCCTGGTATGTTCAATGCAAGCGGGGTCAAAAAAAGGTTCAAAAAAACTGCAGAAAATCAACAATAACAAATAGGAAAGCATTTTCTTATTCGTGGGTTAGGAGAAGGCTCAAAAAACACACCGATTAATTCCTGTACGACGTTTCGTATCTTTATTGATATTTTTTCGAGCACTGAAAACAGAACACAGCGTAAAAATTGAAAAATAATAAATTAACATTAAAAATATACCTGAATTGTTAGTGTCGTTGTGTCCGCACTTTGTCCATAATTCCTAGATGTGACGTGAAGGAAAACATTTCACAACAAAAACACACACATTCGAGAAACGGTTCTCTAATCAAAACGTAATAAGGTTACGTGTGGTCAATAAAGTATTGATTTGTGCGTGTTTCATTGGAAAAGAGACAGCTGAGTTGATGTTTTTTTTTTTAATTTATTTCCCCAATTGGTTTTACGGTGATATTAAGACCTCCAACTAGATGTTATTATACTAGACTGTTCTGAATTTTAGCGAGCAAAGTTCAGGCATAATTACACTTTTATTTGTATAGTACAAAGGAAAACATTAAAACTAAAAGTAAATTTTTGTATACTTATTGAATAATTACAAGTGTAGTTAAAACCAAACAAAAACAAACAAAACTTCTAGTTTTCGTTATATAAATATAAAACTATTAAAACGAATTACAGAAGAAATAAAAACATAAAAAACAAATAATATTATATGATGTTTTGTTGCTATTTATTCCCTTTTTTTTATAGAATTATAGATATATGTTATTATTGCCCTATTACCTAATTTTTGTGTTTTTCTTGCCATTTTTTTTAAATGTTTGTAGATATTGCACTAAACCCTTATGAATCAGTCCTGAGGTTTATGGTGTCTGATAAATTAATGTGAATCATGTTTCATTACCAGTTGGTGCCCCTATCCATAGTTTTTACATGATTAAATAAGAAGCAGTGGTCTGTCTCAAAACGATGAGTTGACAAAGCAGTTTTATCCTTCTTGATGTAGTTATTATTGCGGCAACCGTACTGATGTTGATATATTCTATAGCTCAAATATTGTTTTGTTTGGCCGCCATAAAATGTGCCACAAGAACACGGAATACTGTAAATAAGATTTGATTGTTTTTCTATGCGTGTTGTGTCTTTAATTTTAGAAAATAAGGTAGTGCTGGATTTTATATTATAAAAGACTAATTTAGAAATTCCTTGATCAAAACATTATTTATTTTTTGTGACAAGGAAATTTATAATATTTAATATCTGATTTGTTATTTTGTGTTGTTACAACTGTTTATAAATCCGATCGGCTAGTCATTCTCTCTCAAAACGTTCTTAATCTTTTTAGTATTTGTGCCATAAAAATTAGGATGACTGAGATTTTTAGTTCTATGGAATAAAAGTTGAGTATTCTTCCTGGACTTGTTGGCTTGATATACCAGTTGATCATTACCTCACCTCTATCACTTCTTATCACTTCAGTGTCAAGAATTGATAGTTTTTGTCAACTTCCTTCTCAATTGTAAATTGTATTTTTGGGTGATAACTATTAAAACAATGAAGAATGGTATTATGATGTTTTATTGGTATAGCTGTTATCTAATGTAACGACGTAGCCGATCTACGTATCGTACAAGTGGCCCTTCAGAAACGTACACTACAGAATGCTAAACATTCCAAATGGTACGAATTAGCAAATAACGTCAAATAAATAAATAATGAAGTAAATAACTTTAAGAAAAATATGTCAGATCACCAAACAAAAATTACCAACAAGAAAGATTTTCAATTGAAGTAAAATAATACATGAATAATAATAAAACTACATAAACAAAAACGAACATCAATATGGGCCAAAAAACATCACAAAACCAATCCGGTTAATTGCCTTTTTAGGTGCAAAGTGCTTAGTCTGAAAATATCATATTCTGAGAAATGACAATTGTGAACTAGTCGGTCAACAAACAGCCGTGATTGTCTTGTTCTTCTAATAGGAACTAAAAACGGGACTGAGCCCAGTAGCACTTCACAGTCAATCCTCCGATTGACCAATTTATGCAAAAAAACCAGAAGGGCCTTCTTCTAAATGCAATTTATGTAAGACGTATTTTGAAAACCTATTTTGTACCTTTTCAATTCTGTCGATGTGACACTGGTATGATGGACTCCATATTGTACAACAATATTCTAGAAGGCTACGAACCAATGAGTTATAAATACACCCAACTGCTTTGGTATCAGTTATGTGTTTCGTATGTCGCTTTATAAATCCCAGTAGTCTAAAACCCTTAAGTACAATGTTATCAATATGTAAAATGTTATCAATATGTAAAAGATTGACGTTATCTATGATACATTTCCAGATGTAGAGGTAATTAGTTCTGCCCCATATCAGACTGCAGGAGATTGGAGTCTGAGGAGACTGGTGGAAAGAATTTTAAGTCGTCTGCATATAAAAGACATTCAGAAAATTCAAAACAAGATATTATATCATTTAAAAAGAGCAGAAAGAGAACTGGACCAATATGCGAACTCTACGGGGCACCCGATGTCACAGGAATCTCCCTGGAAATTTAACCGCATATGTTGACTTGCTGGCTATGATTTGATCCACTCTAGGTATTTTCCACAAAAACCAATTTGCTGTAATTTCTATAACAGAAGCTGATGGCAAACACTGTCAAAAGCCTTAGATATATCAGTGTAAATAACATCGATCTGCTTGCCAGCTTCAACCGATGTAACAATGTAGTTTTGCAATTGCATATTGCAAGATTGGTAGTTGTCGAACGACCACGATAAAAACCATGTTGCGTACTCGTAATATAGTGTTTTAAAGACTCAAATATATGATCGGTGATAATTGCCTCAAAGAGCTTTGGTATATGTGAAAGTAAAGAAATACCTCTGTAGTTCTTCACATCACTTTTATCACCAGATTTAAAAATGGGCAGAAGGGTAGAAAACTTCCAACATCCAGAAAAGGAGTCCAGATTATTGGATCTCTGAAAAATTATCCATAGAGGCTGAGACAATAACTCACAGGATCGTTGAAATAGAATAGTAGGAATTCCATCAGGGCCAGCCTTCTTGGAAGGATCAAGGTCCTTTATTTTATTAAAGATTTCTGCCTCTGTAAAACAATATGTTGATAGTATCTTTCCTGAATAACTTATTGGATCAATTTTACTAAAGTCTAAATTGTGGTGGTAGGTATAGCAAGACTGAAAGTGAGTAGCAAAAGAATGTGCGATGTTATTTGAACCAGTGATTTCTTGCCCGTCAAAAAATTCATAACACTGGGTAGACTGGAGTCCCTTCTTAACTTTCGTACAAATGACCAAAAGTATTTAATGTTTTCCGGGATAAGTAGTTCAGTCTGTGACATGTAAAATAACACATCAATTCGAAGTTTAACCTTACGTCTTATGTCAGAATAGGCCAAATAGTCAACAAGTTTATCGGTCCTTTTATATTTTTTGTATAAGCAATTCTTTTGCCCAATAAGCTTTCTTAAGGAAAGGTCAAACCGTTTGGGATATTTACAGTCAGCCACAATCTTCTTGGGGACCCAATTATTGATACCCTGAAATAAAACCTCATAGAATTGTTCAACCATTCTGTTAATATCAGGCTCAGACAATAAGAAAGACCAGTTGAACTGCTTATAAAAAATATCCAAATTGACGAAATTTACTTTATGAAACAGGTAAGCACTTACTTTATTTTGACTTTTTATCGGCGACACATATTTAATTTTATACTTCACTTCAATTACTGGATTGTAGGGGTCAATCTGTACAAGAGGAAAATTTAAAGATTAAACGAAAACATTATCAGTCATCAGCAAATAGCAGATCTAAAATTCTGCCCATGTGATTGCATAGAGAATTCATTTGTTGCAATTCAAGAAAACTCATTGTCACAAAAAGAGTTTCAGAAGCTAGGGACGGTAAAAATTTTGGAACCAGTGAATTGTCTTCATAGATCCATTCGACCGAAGGAAGGTTAAAATCCCCAAGAATAAAAAATGTATGGTTATTGAATCTATTTCTCAGCGATTCACAGGTATTGCAGAAAGACTGATAACATTCCTGGTTAGAATTAGGTGGAAAATATACACATCCTAGTACCAAACTTGCATTGCCTGCTTTTGTCAGAACCCAAACAGCGTCGAACTCGATATGAGCAGGAGTAACAATCATAGAAGCCTGAAAAAAAGAAGAAACGGCAATCAATATTTATTATTATAGTTCCTTATAACTTCTATGTGCTCGAAAAACTATATATTCATTTTTAAATATTTCATTCTTAGAAATATCCCCATTAAGCCATGTCTCGGTGAGAAATATTACGTCATAGTCGCAAGACATGACGCTAAGAGAAATTTCATTAATTTTGGTGCGTAGACCACTGACATTTTGATAAAACATGACAAGACTGCCATCCGCTGAAGATCTGTCATTAGTTCCAGTTACCATTTCTAATTGTGCGTTGGAACGTTGGGCAGTTGAGAAAAATTTTGCTGGCTGTTATTATCCACGAAATCATTAATCATCTCCACACCTGGTGACGATTGAGAGAACGAGGAAAATAGCCTGTGTCCATCAAAAAACAATCGAAAGATATACGAAAAAAGCTTAGATTTTTTTGCATAATCTAAAGTTCCGTTCCGTGAATCGGTTATCAATGGCAAGAAACATGCATGGGAACCGGTTATCGTTCACTCAATAAATGCATTTTGGTGTGCTATAAAGTCGTTCAACACTGGACGATTATATCGTAGAGGGGGCAAATAATGAAAATATTAGTGTTTTTTGATTTCTCAATCTAATTGGAGATGATGTCTTGTATTTTTTTGCCCATAATTGGTTCGTATATGCCGGTAAATAGCAGAACACAGTCACCTTTAAAAAACCTCTACGCAGAGATATACATTCTCGCGAGAGGCTTTCGAAGTTTACCCTATCCAACTTTTGACAATTTATATCATATGTGTTGTTAGTGATTTTTTTAATAATTTGCATTAAACCTTTGACCACCGCATCTCCAATTATCAATATCTGCGGTCGTCTTTTTTGTTTTTCTAATTTTGGTACTTTTGGAGTTGACTTCCTTTCATCTGGGTTCACGACTGATAACTTTGGTATATTTACCACACTTCTTAACTTACTTAATTCAGATTGATACTAGTCATTGTCTACCTCCAACGCCTTTATGCTAGGCAGCATTTCTTTCATGCTTTGATTTAAGTCGCTTAGTTCGTTTTTCAATTTTGACCGTACTTGTTCATTGATAAGTTTTTCATTTAAAGTATTTTTTTCTTCAAAGTTGGATATTTCTTTATTTACCATTAAGATTGTTTCGCGCGATTCCTTTAATTTCTCCTCAAAATGCTGCTCTGCCTCTGCAACATCTTCTTGAATACTCGAATTTTTTCGATGCCGAAGTAGAAGGGTTTCCTTTGCGTTAAGGGTGGCAATTAAATTTTTTATTTCTTGTTGTTGCTCAGCAAGTTGTTCATCCTTCTCACAGATACTCGTTTCATAAATTAGCTCTTGGGACCTCAGAGCTTGATTCAGTGCCTCAAACCTCTCAAATTCAGTGAGTTTATTTTCTTTATTTATATGATTTTCTTCACACTCCTTAGAACAGTAAACTCGGTGATTTTCTATTACTTTGAAATAGCTTCTTCTGTTAATGCAGCTGAGATGAAAGACGTTGCAGCATACGATACAAAGTAGACTATAAAATTCCTTGTTTACACAACATTTGAAGCAAGCAGTCGACTTTTGCGATGAATTAACATTTCTCTCCTTGCCACTCATGACATCAAATTATTTATAAAATTAGAGAAAAAACACACGCTTCACGCCCAGGGGCCTCTCTGGACGACTTAAAAGACACAAAGAAAACCACTAAAAAAAAGGGAAGAAGAAAGGAAAACAATAAGGACCAATTATTATTATTGTTCTATAAATTTAAATTTAAATATTTAAAGTTGTCTTTGCAAATAGACACCAATATTGTGCATTGCTAAAACTCTACTAGAACTAAATAATATAAATTACCTTATTTTAAAAAAATATTTAAAAAAAAATGGAATTTCGCCTGACCCTGATTAATAAAAATTTAGGATCTTCTTATCAGTAAATTAGCATATTTAGTGGCAAGGCAGTTTTAAATATTATTTTTTTATAAATGTCCATTCAGAGGATAAACTTTAATTAGCCTTCTATTTCTTCAAATAATAAAATTATTTGTGAGTTAATCACTTTGAAAATTATGAGGATACATACAGTTTTTTTCAAGCAACAAACCAATACTAGACACATATATTTATTCAAAGTTAAAACCACTAAAAATGACATATATTTATAAGAAACAAAATACACTCATATATGGTAAATCACGTGTTTTTATAATGACATTTATGGATTCATCAAAGTACAGATAAAAAACGGCACGATAAATGGCAGCTTGTCTAAAACGGTAGTCACCAAATCGTTTATTAAAATATTAGCCAATGTAGGACTCAATGGATTGCCCATGGCACTACCATCAAGTTCGATGTAAAAAACGTCTTTAAAAGTTAAATAACTGGATTCAAAACAATATTCTATCATATTTATAAAAAAGTTCTTAGGAATGTCAGTGTATGCTGAGATAAATTTCTAGTTTTTTATTATAATATTAATGATTAATTGTTTAGGAATGTTCGTGAACACAGAAACCACGTCCAGTAATACTAACTGGTAGTCCGAGGGTATTATTATGTTTTTTGTATACTCAACAAAATGAAAAGAATTTTTCACATTAAAATAATACGTAGATGTTATTGGACTTAGAACAGCAAGTTATAGCAAGGTGTATCACGATGCGTCTTCGCCTAAAGTCTTGTTTATGTGTCTTTCTTAAACTATATATTCCCGGTGGAGTGGAGTTGTGAGTCTTCATATTTCTTGCTTAATAAAAGACTGGTCTAATAACGCAAATAAGTTAGCTCCATTCAAAAATCGACAAATATTTTTACAGCACATAAAAAATCATATTAAATATCTTTATCCATTAAAACTTGTCAATCATCCTTTCACAAAGAAAGTTGAATACATTGAATTGCGTTTCAAAAAATTGATTTTAAATATCGAAATAAGCATTACTCTCTGGAAATACAAAATACTTGCAAATTGTGTACAACAGAAACGAGAATTAAGAGCCCTAATACCAGAGGAAATATTCTTAAATTCATTAAATTTAATTAATACTAAACACAACAAAGAGTTCAAAAAAATTAAATGTAACAACCTAAAGAAAATTAGTAATTTAGAAAATGAATTCACCAGTTTCCTTCCAACATTTAACGAAAAACATATTTACAATAATGCAATCTCTCAAAAAATTGGGACTATCAGTGGATTGCTCAATGGAACTAAAAATCTCAGTCACCCTAATTTTTATGGTACAAATATTAAAAATATTAAGAACGTTCTGAGAGAGAATAACTATCCAATCGGATTTATAAACCAGTGTATTAATACAAAATAACAAATCAGATATTAAATATTATAAATTTCCTTTCATCAGTGGCTTGCCACAAAAAACTGTTTTGATCAAGGGATTTCTAAATTAGCCTTTTATAAAATAATCCACTACTACTTTCTACTTCTAAAATTAATGACACAACACCCATAAGAAGACAATCAAATCTTATTTACAATATTCAGTGTTCTTGTGGCAAATTTTATGTCGGCCAAACAAAACAACATTTGAGCAATAGAATATTCACATCAGTACGGTTTCCGCAATCATAACTACACCAAGGAGGTTAAAACTGCTTTGTCAACTCATCGTTTTGAGACAGGCCACTGCTTCTTATTTAATCATGTTAAAATTATGGATAGAGACCAACTGGTACAGATGAAACATCAGTGAAATGATTCACATTAATTTATCAGACACCATAAACCTCAGGACTGATTCACAAGGACTTAATGCAATATATATAAACATTAAAAAAAAATGGAAAGAAACACAAAAATTAGGTAATAGGGCAATAATAACATATCTGTAATTCGATAAAAAAGGGAATAAATAGTATCAAAACATCATATAATATTATTTGTTTTTTTATGTTCGCATTTTTTCTGTAATTCCTTTTTATAGCTTTATATTTAAATAGCGAAAACTACAAGATTTGTTTGTTTTAAATATTTTAACTACACTTGTAATCAGTGGCGGCTCGTGGTGAATTATATTGGGAAGTCAATAACAAATTTAAAAATAGGCATACTTAAAATATACATAAATATCTTATCTTTAAATTGAGCTTTAAATTCTCTTGAAGTTCAGGTCTACTCTTCGTTTTCTTGATACTTAACATTGCTAAAGCGGATAGTCTATCTTGGCTCAACTCCTCAACAAAATTTATAAGCCCTCGAAAAACCCCTTTCAGACAAAGCCGTTTCATCATGGCTACGTAGTGTCAGCTCGAATGCCCCACAAAATTTTACACAATCTGTAATTTTGTTTAAAATATAACGATTTTTGGATACATTTTCATTAAAATCTCTAAGGGATTTTCTATAAGCTGTGTCTAGCTGAGTGCGAATATCAACACTTCCGACCGTACATTTTCATGTGATCTGCAAAAAACGCATGTTTTTTAAGTTTTCTTTTAAGTGTTTTAAGTCTTTAACAGCGGTTTTGCACCATAATGAGTCCGACGAGTCCTTAGAAAACAACAAACATAACAGTAAAATGAGTTAGAGACTTCACACCCACATATCCAGTTAGCTAAATTGTACATACTTTTGCGAAAGTTTCGATGAACTTCTTTATTTTTGTCTTTACTAGTTTGTCGTATACAAAGTTCTGGCAAATTGCGACCACTTACCTTGAATTCTGATATTTTCTCAAAATTAAGTTCGCTAGGACTCTTCAGTTGTTTAATATTTTGCACTACCGACATTTTATTTCATCTACATTCACAACTCAAACATAGACCACCTTGAAATTGGTTATTTTTGCAAAATTATGTTCGTAGGCCCTTTTTAGTTGTTTATTTTTTTTGCACTAGTCACTACCAACATTTTATTTCCTGTATATTTCCAACTCACGCATGGATCATATACCTCTGAACAATTGAACTTCCGCATGCCGACGTGATGCCGCGACCGATCGATCGAATATGAGAAGAGACTGGCTGATGTTCAAATCGTAATTTCATATTCCATTTGCTATCACGTTCGGCTGCCGCTCGGTAGCTGTGAAATCTTCGGGTACTTTCGTCAAGCTTTAAGATAATCAGAGCAATTCGGACTGCCCAGCCTAGCTTAGTACAGCGTATTTTATTATGCCTATACTACGCGCGGCTAATAGTGTAGCGTATTTAACTTTTCCCAAGGTTCGAGTTTTATTACTACTATTAGGAGGGACGGTCAAACGAATAATTTACTTTCTGAAATATTTTTGGGGGGTCATTGACTAAATGACCCTATAGAAGAGCCGCCACTGCTTGTAATTATTCAATAAGTATACAAAAATTTACTTTCAGTTTCAATGTTTTCCTTTGTACTATACAAATAAAAGTGTAATTGTGCCTGAACTTTGCTCGCTAAAATTCAGAACAGTCTAGCATAATAACATCTAGTTGGAACTCTTAATATCACCGTAAAATCAATTGGGGGAAAAAAATAAAAAAAACCATCAACTCAGCTGTCTCTTTTCCAACGGAACACACACAAATGAGTATTTTATTGACCACACGTAGCCTTATTACGTTTTGATTAGAGAACTGTTTCTCGTGTGTGTGTGTTTTTGTTGTGAAATGTTTTCCTTCACGTCACATCTAGGAATTATGGGCAAAGTGCGGACACAACAACACTAACAATTCAGGTATATTTTTAATGTTAATTTATTATTTTTGAATTTTTACGCTGTGTTCTGTTTCCAGAGCTTGAAAAAGTATCAATAAAGATACGAAACGTCGCTGAGGAATTAATCAGTGTGTTTTTTTGAGCCTTCTCCTAACCCACGAATAAGAAATTATTTTTAGAATTGGAGAAAAATATAGAAAAAGATGAGCACATAAGAAGACTAAACCGTGGCTCAAGAGCATTTGAGGATAGTTTTATTGATGCGGAGCATGATTTTGTGACTACTGTTGATAGTCATAAAGAGAAGATTTCTGTTCTGAACAAGAAAATTTTGGATTTGGTCAGTACCAACAGTGAGCTCTTGGAGCAGATTCAGGGTTTTGAATCACAATATCAGAAGCTGACAAGAGATTTCAGCGAGTTGCGATGAAATTGTTTGCTGGCGACGAAAATCTTTGAGAAGTATAAAGCAGTACCACAGGAAGCCAAAAAATGTATCTTAATGAGACGTGCATCAATGAAGGTTAATATATAGTATAAAAAATGTGGCAAGACAAAAATATAACCAGTACCCGCGAAGCTTTCATCGAAAGCCTGTCGAGAGGTATTAAAGTGCCTTTGGGAAAAGGGAAGATACTAATAATTGCACATATTGGAAGTGAAAAGGAATTTTTAGAAGAAGAAGAAGGTGTTTGCGATCTTTTCAGTCGTGCCGGACGGAAGATTACCACGAGGTCATGAATTCGGATGTTTTCGTAGACTATTTTATCTGGACGAAATAAATATTAAAACTTCTTACCCACAGAAATATAACAGAATGTACTAAACTGTCAAACTATAAACGGTTTATTGTCTTCCGGGCTCAAAGTTATGCAAATTTCGAAGCATAATCATAAAATCATAACATTTCGTATACACTTGTAGCGAAAGCGTTTCTGCCTCCGGTCACCCGTTAATATGTGCATTAAAAATAATACCAGTGCGTTTAAAATATATGCAAAATTAGACAGAAATACTCATCAGTACCGTAGCATGCCTCCGGCAAGAGAGATCACACGAGAGTCTTTTCTTCGACTCGGTATCTTGTCAGCAAGCGATTTGAAAGTCGGCACGTTCCTGATTTTGAAAACATCTGAATCTGAAATACATTCTTTAATGGCAAATCAAATTTTATTAATTTATATATTTAATTTACGCTATTTTCAGAGGAGACACTGCCTCCCCTAATAAACCTCCACACAGTGGAACGAGCTTATGGCAGCTGATGGACATTGGACCCTAACTTGTGAGGATATGATGTAAAAAGCAAAACTTATGTAATAGTTACTTTTTATTTCTAATAATAATTTCGAAATTCAGAATGTTCGAAGAAGAAATCAAGTTTTTAAACCTCGACCTAAAACTAATAACATAATTTCGAATTAAATTCAAATTGATTTCTAAACTAAACTTTTGTGATAAAATTACTTAATTATTAAAAAGTTAAAATCTGGTATAGGGTGTTGTCTTTTAAATTCCAAATTAAAAAAAAACTTCTTTAAGCTAAATATTAAGGAATATAGACTGAATAAACCTTTAGAACAAATATATATATATATATATATATATATATATATATATATATATATATATATATCAAACCGAAACCAGTAACGGTAAGGATTACTCCTTCACCATTTTGTCGAGAATCGACCAAAACATGACGCTATGTTTGTTTCCAGGTCCAAGGTGCCATCTGCAATAGGGGTATTTCGGTTTTAATACCGATGCCCCCCAAGGAAACTGCCTGATGAGCCTTGCAGATACCACGGTAGCAGATGACACCTTGGCCCTGGAAACAAACATAGCGTCATGTTTTGGTCGATTCTCGACAAAATGGTGAAGGAGTAATCCTATATATATATATATATATATATATATATATATATATATATATATATATATATATATATATATATATATATATATATATATATATATATATATATATATATATATATATGATTCATGAGGAAATGTCAATACTTCAGGTACATATTCAGGACCAAAAAATTAACATAAAAGTCTATATAAATAAGTGTCCGCAAGGCCTTAGTTCTCGAGATACAGGGTGGTAAAGTTTTTATTTAATTTTCCTATTTTTTAAATAAAATCTATGATAATGTAAATAATGGAGTGAAAATTGATATACAGGGGTTTTTTGGTATGACAAATTCGAATCTAATATTAGTATTGCTCTTACTTGTAGGGGGCGCCACCTACATGTCTTTCTACTCCTTCGAACAATTACAACTTTTTGGTACAGTCTTGTATTACATTTTTGAGTAAAACAAATTATTCCTTTGCCATTTCTACGTCAAATAGGTATACCGGTTAAAAGTGGATACGAGCAACCGTTTTCGAGATATTTGGATTTAAAACAATTTCGGCGCATGTAATTTTTTATCGCAAAATTTTAAAAGTTTGTTATTTTGTCCAAATTTAAACGCATCTTAGCACAAAAGCGTTGAAATGAAAGATTAACACATTTTTTTGAGGTGTGTATTCAGTGCCTCAGACATAAACTAAACAAAAGGTATTTAATTTTTTATTAAAATTGTTATTATTAAGTTGTTTTTAATAAAATCTAAGTTACGTTTTATAATTTTCAAAAATTCCACCATTTGCTTCTAAGCACAGGTCAGCTCTATGGTGTATAGCTCGGTTTGCTCTGTGGATACATTCGGGCGCATTTCTTAGTGTTTGTGCTGCGTTTGTTATCCGATCCAATAATGCTTCTCTTGTATTTACTTAAGTGGAATATACCAGTGATTTGAACTATCCCCAAAGACAATAATCCAAAGGATTAAGGTCTGGCGATCTAGGTGGCCAATTAAACGGACCTCCCCGACCAATCTATCGGTTTGGAAAGTTTTGGTTTAAAAAATCTCTTACAAGTAAACTGTAGTGTGCAGGGGCTCCATCATGCTGCAAATACATGTTTTGTCTTACATTAAGGGGAAGAAAGTTTAAATATTTTTCTCCTGTAAGACCATCGATTACAAATGGACCAATTAAATGACCATTTAACATTCCACACCACATATTAATGGTAAATTTATGTTGGAAATTGTGTTCTACTGTAGCGTGAGGATTTTCATAGGACCACCGGTGTACATTGTGAAGATTATTTATACCATCACGCGTGAACTGTGCTTCATCAGTGAACAAAACATACCTATACAACCTTCGATCTTCATTAATCCAGTTACAGAATTGCATTCTCAGCTCAAAATCACCCTCCTGCAAATGTTGAACCCGTTGTAAATGAAATGGGTATAAACAATTAATGTGAAGATTTCTCCAAGCAGACGATTGTGTAATTTAATAAGTATCTGCAATCCGCCTAGTGCTTATGCTTGGATCATTTTCGACGGTATTGAGTATAGCCTCTTCTACTTCAACGTTGGGTCCCGATTCCCTTTCAGATACAATTTTCGCACTTGGAAACATCCCAGATTCTCCAGCAGTAGTGAAAACTTGTTGAAAAACTCTCCTTTCTGGAAAACGACGCTGGTACTCCGCGACTGCTTGAATTGCGACCCCATTGCAGAAGCCATAGACGAATATCATATCTGCATATTCACGATGCGAGAATATCACAGGCATAATGACGTATTTAGATCTAAAGTTTCTTAAATGATTAATGTCAGATAATAAAAGTTATGAACAGAAATTGACAGTGACAGAATTTGATCTTATTATTAACTGACATTACTATTGCTTAGTAACAGGAAAAACGATGAGAAGACCAACCAGCAGTTGTTTTGTCAGGCAAGGCACACTTCTATTTTTTTACAATACGTGCATACTTTATGTGAATTTGATACAAAAAATCACATGCGCCGAAACTGTTTTAAATCCAAATATCTCGAAAACGGTTGCTCGTATCCACTTTTAACAGGTATACCTTTTTGATGTAGAAATGGCAAGGGAATAATTTGTTTTGCTCAAAAATGTAATAAAAGACTGTACCAAAAATTGTGATTGGTCGAAGAAGTAGAAAGACCCCCTACAAGTAAGAGCAATACTAATATTAGATTCGAATTTGTCATACCGAAAAACCCCCGTATATCAATTTTCACTCCATTATTTACATTATCATAGATTTTATTTAAAAAATAGGAAAATTAAATAAAAACTTTAACACCTTAACACCCTGTATCTAAGGCCTTGCGGACACTTATTTATATAGACTTTTATGTTTATTTTTTGGTCATGAATATGTACCTGAAGTATTGACATTTCCTTATGAATCACCCTGTATATATATATATATATATATATATATATATATATATATATATATATATATATATATATATATATATATATATATATATTATATAATTGGACTTCTTTCTTGGGTATAGGTTTATTTGTAAAATCAAACAGTGGGATTAATTTGACGTTTCGCCTATCGTAGTAGGCTTTCTCAAAAATTGCTCATTCCTTTATTTTTCTTTTTTTTTTTTGGTTTATAAGGCTTTCCTTTCCTATCTACAATTAATTTAAAAAACATTTAGTGATCTAATTATACAAGACATTTAAAATTTTTTCTAAAACTAATTTAAAACTTTATACAAATTGACAAATAATTATTACAAAATTAATAAAATAAGATTACATACCTCGAAAAATGCATGTTGTTATTTATTTATATTTGATGATAGGTAGTTAGTTAGCCAGGCAACTCATGGCACAGTTTTAGGTAAAAAGGTGTTCTTTAAAATTTAAAGATAATTTTTTTTGGCTATTTTTAATTTAAACCTTAGAGTAGAATCAGACATTCACAATTATATACTACATTTTAAAAATAACGGCTTAAACGAAGTTAAACAACTATACTAAATTATCAAATTGTGGTATATATGACTTAAATTTTTTATGTCTTGTTTGTCATTTACTTCATTTTTTTCTTTTTTTATGTGAATCATTTCTTTGATAATTAATTTTTGATATCGGTTATCTTTATCAATGATTTTGGTTTCAGAAAAATTAAATTCGTGTTTTGTGTTTTTTTCATGTTTATGTAATGCAGTGGATGCATTCTTTGTATACTTATGCCCTTTTATTCTATTTTCTAAAAGTTGGGTTGTCATACCAATATATTTCATAGGGCAGTTTAAACAAGGAATTTCATATACGAGATTGGATTTTTTATTTTTAGGAATTTTAGTTTTTAATTTTGTAAATAGGGAGCCTATCAGGTTCTGGGCTTTATGACACACAATTATGTTATATTTTCCTAAGATATGTTTTAATTTTTCAGATAATTGAGATGTGTATGGCATTGCAATATATGTTTTTTGCGTATTATCTTGTCCTACGTTTTCGTTATGATTGTTATAATATACGTACGTCCTTTGTTTGATAATTTTTTGTATTAGTTTTTCTGGGAAATGATTTGTATTTAAGGTCTCTTTAACTTTATTAGGGGCTTCAGGACGATATTCTGGTGACGTTAAAGATATGGCACGGTCAACTAGACCAATCACAACACTTCTTTTTTGTTTGTATGGATGGTGGGAATTGAAATTAAGATATCGTCCAGACCAAGTTTCTTTTGTAAACCATTTAGTTTTTAAATTATTTTCTTTTTGTCTTATTATAGTAAGGTCGAGAAAATTTATTTTGTTTTCTGTTTCAACTTCAAGAGTGAACTGAAGTTTCGGGTGAAAATTATTGAATGCGAAAACTAGTTCTTCTATTTTATTTTCTGGTACTGATGCTAAACAATCATCCACATATCTCTTAAAAAAAGTAATATTAAAATTCAATTTTTCGATAACTTCTTCTTCTAGGTATTCCATAACTAATTGTGCGATTGTAGAGGAAATAGGTGAGCCCATAGCACATCCATCAAGTTGTTGATAAAATTGGTTTTTGTATTGAAAATAATTATTTGACATTATGTAATAAGTGTTTTTACCTGTGATATTTGACAAACATTTTGACAAATACTTTGAGAGCTTTGATGTTTGTCAAATATCACAGGTAAAAACACTTATTACATAAAAGACTCATTTACATTTAAATATTTTCTAGATACATTAACAATACCACCTAATTCAAAGTTAATATCACTAGATGTAATTTCTTTGTATACAAATATACCAAATGAACTCATAGTTAGTGCTATAAAAGGCAAATGGAATATTTTAAAAAATTTTACAACTCTAACTCAACCTGAATTCTTAGAAGCCTTACATCTTATAATGTCAAATAATTATTTTCAATACAAAAACCAATTTTATCAACAACTTGATGGATGTGCTATGGGCTCACCTATTTCCTCTACAATCACACAATTAGTTATGGAATACCTAGAAGAAGAAGTTATCGAAAAATTGAATTTTAATATTACTTTTTTTAAGAGATATGTGGATGATTGTTTAGCATCAGTACCAGAAAATAAAATAGAAGAACTAGTTTTCGCATTCAATAATTTTCACCCGAAACTTCAGTTCACTCTTGAAGTTGAAACAGAAAACAAAATAAATTTTCTTGACCTTACTATAATAAGACAAAAAGAAAATAATTTAAAAACTAAATGGTTTACAAAAGAAACTTCGTCTGGACGATATCTTAATTTCAATTCCCACCATCCATACAAACAAAAAAGAAGTGTTGTGATTGGTCTAGTTGACCGTGCCATATCTTTAACGTCACCAGAATATCGTCCTGAAGCCCTTAATAAAGTTAAAGAGACCTTAAATACAAATCATTTCCCAGAAAAACTAATACAAAAAATTATCAAACAAAGGACGTACGTATATTATAACAATCATAACGAAAACGTAGGACAAGATAATACGCAAAAAATATATATTGCAATGCCATACACATCTCAATTATCTGAAAAATTAAAACATATCTTAGGAAAATATAACATAATTGTGTGTCATAAAGCCCAGAACCTGATAGGCTCCCTATTTACAAAATTAAAAACTAAAATTCCTAAAAATAAAAAATCCAATCTCGTATATGAAATTCCTTGTTTAAACTGCCCTATGAAATATATTGTATGACAACCCAACTTTTAGAAAATAGAATAAAAGGGCATAAGTATACAAAGAATACATCCACTGCATTACATAAACATGAAAAAAACACAAAACACGAATTTAATTTTTCTGAAACCAAAATCATTGATAAACATAACCGGTATCAAAAATTAATTATCAAAGAAATGATTCACATAAAAAAAGAAAAAAATGCAGTAAATGACAAACAAGACATAAAAAATTTAAGTCATATATACCACAATTTGATAATTTAGTATAGTTGTTTAACTTCGTTTAAGCCGTTATTTTTAAAATGTAGTATATAATTGTGAATGTCTGATTCTACTCTAAGGTTTAAATTAAAAAATAGCCAAAAAAAATTATCTTTAAATTCCTCAAAAAAACGTACTACGATAAGAACACCTTTTTACCTAAAACTGTGCCATGAGTTGCCTGGCTAACTAACTACCTATCATCAAATATAAATAAATAACAACATGCATTTTTCGAGGTATGTAATCTTATTTTATCAATTTTGTAATAATTATTTGTCAATTGTATAACGTTTTAAATTAGTTTTAGAAAAAATTTTAAATGTCTTGTATAATTAGATCACTAAATGTTTTTTAAATTAATTGTAGATAGGAAAGGAAAGCCTTATACACCAAAAAAAAAAGAAAAATAAAGGAATGAGCAATTTTTGAGAAAGCCTACTACGATTGGCGAAACGTCAAATTAATCCCACTGTTTGATTTTACAAATAAACCTATACCCAAGAAAGAAGTCCAATTAATATATACCGGGTTTAAGAAACAAATTGAATAATTATATATATATATATATATATATATATATATATATATATATATATATATATATATATATATATATATATATATATATATATATATATATATATATATATATATATATATATATATATATATATATATATATATATATATATATATATATATATATATATATATATATATATATATATATATATATATATATATATATATATATATATATATATATATATATATATATATATATATATATATATATATATATATATATATATATATATATATATATATATATATATATATATATATATATATATATATATATATATATATATATATATATATATATATATATATATATATATATATATATATATATATATATATATATATATATATGTATATATATATATATGTGTTGATTTTTAGTTCTTCACGGATGGAAAAATACAATGTGTTTTCATTCCGGGTGTATATCCGTTCACTACTGTCGTTCTAAAAAGAACAGTTTTGCTGACGTTTCGCCAAAATCACATTTGGCATTTTCGAAGCTTTCTTTCTCGCGTCCGAATAGAGACTGAAGGACTTCATATATATATCAAGTCACTTTTATTTGAAAAATTTGCTTATTTTCTCGAATTCTATCTCGTACTAAAACGAAATGAATAATGGTGTACAGAGACAACAGAGAGGTGTGCAGGGTATGGGAAGGTATCTATTAGATGATCATCAGGCCCTGATATGATATTAACGGACACATATTTTCTCATACCATGCGCTCCTCTATCTACCACTAGGCTTTGAGAAACCCAATAAGTTACTGTAAATAATTTTGATCACAGAGTATACCTAGTATTTAAATAGTATTTTACAACATGCAGAAACAATTGATTTATTAATTAATTTTAATTGAAATTTAATAAATCAATGGTTCCTTGAAGCAGCTGCTTATGACAAAGGTTTGTATTGGGTCTTAAATCAGAAATTACAGGATCGGAAGCTAATAGCAAACTATGCAAAATATCCTCGTTATTTGCTATCTTTGATGATTTTCTGCCATGATTTCTTCTGTATTCCCGAAATAATTTATGATTTGCTTTTTGTGCATCCTATTTTAGTAGTCTTATAGGAACAACAGCGTGTTGAACGATCTCTGCTCCATGAAGAAGCAATTTGTGCAATGACGCAGACAGATAGTACCATTTATATAACGAAACGTATAACTTTGTAGTTTCAAACCGGCACAACCGGGTCGAAAAAGGCTTTTCATTTATCCATACAACTATGTTGGTAATTGCATCATAAAGCTTTATGGGCACAAGATTACATATACAAATGCTGTTGTCGTCACAAGTCTTGTCAATAAAACTGGTTTTATATTATGCTTGGTCAGAAGACCCATTACATCCACACTTAGAAATTAAAACCAAGTCTCTAAAGTCTTTAGTTTTAATAGTTTTTAGCAGTCTTTCTTTGGTTATGTCTAACAAACTTTGTAGATTAATTGTAGTCGAGGATTCAGTAATAGTTATAGTTTCTGCAGAAGGATAACGATCAGTTGTTGCTTGTTGAATTCTTAATAGCTAGGAAAACAATATTGATTTGATTCTTTTGTAGAATCCCGAATTAAACCGTATTGAAATTTTGTTAACTTAGGACACAAAAATACATAGCGCTTTTTCTTTACTTATGGGTTGCTTTTGTGTTTCACATAGATATTCTGTTTGCCTCCTTTTCTGCTAACCCCTAAGAGTACCAAAATTCTTTTTAGAGTTTCTAGGTTGAAAATATTGACCTTCTTCATTGTTACTTGCAATTCCTCAATAGCAAAATGAAAGCTACCATCTAACCAGATCTTATTTTGAATCATAAACCGAGATTCCACTCGGAAAGGTTGAGGGTAGGTGTCAAAAAATGACAAATGGACTGTTATTATTTGTAGAATGCCATTTTCTGTCGATATATGCAAAAATGTACCGTATGTTACTAAAATTTACGTGTTTACCTTCCTGAACGTAAAAAATGGACAATTGTTATATGTTTCACACCAAGAAAACCAGTAAAAGTAATAGTTATATGTTTTAATTACTTAAAAAATAATTCAAACAATTATTAAGGTGAAATTTAGCAAATAAATCTCCATGTCAATATGGTGCCAAAGGACGCGGACGCATCGACATATTCCATAGTCACTTTTGTTGCAAGCGGCTGCAGCAAAACATTGTATTGGTAGATTCAGCATGAAGTAAAGATACCATAACCATTACCAAATAATGAAAGGTATAGACTATAAAATAGACATGAAAAATTGTTGGCTAAGTATATAACGTAATTTATTTGATTAATCTTTTGTTCTATTGGTTTCCTTTCATTAGGTGTATTTAACAAGGCATGCTTGTGAATAGAAGTATTTAATCAGTTTATTTTTAAACTGTAAAATATATGTTTAGAAATATTTATAATCAACAGCAAAAGTTATGAATAAGTATAAGTTCTAACGAATTGTTTATCAGTGGTACGATAGCGCAATTGGTTAGAGCGATAGAGTAGTGATCCAGAGGTGCGGGTTCGATCCCCAATCGTATCATAACTTTTGCTGTTGATTGTAAATATTTCTAAGGCATGCTTGTGTTGTATTCCATTATACAAAGCTTTGGTGAAACTCTTCAATCGAATTATGTTTTTGTAAACATATATAAAAAAACAATTAACAAAAATTTAAATAATATTTTGCTTTAATGTCCGGCGTTCAACATAGATTCGTTCTATTGTGCGCCACTACCCGAAATATGTCTATGCATTCGAACTTTTGGTCCTCGGTTTCTGACTCGCCTTATAGTTTGCGAGGTATGATGCAATCACAGAAAGTTCTTGGTTATTTTACTTTTTTTTAAGATTGAAAAATAGTTACGATGAACAATATTTTGCTGCCTTTGTACAAATTTTAAATTGACAATGTATATTTTTCTTTTCAGGCACGGGAACGAGAAAAAGGCACGAACTCAGCACGCGTGCGAGCATTGCAACTACAAAACTAACAAAAAGAACACTTTGGTGAGACATCTTTATACACACGACAAACAAAACGCACCGAAATATTTCTGCGATCACTGTCCATATCAAACCGCTCGAAAATATTCTCTGCAAAATCATCTACAGAAGATTCACGATAATAAATTCCGTGAGGTGTGCGTTTTGTGTCAGAAACATTTTAATGGGAAGCGAGAATTAGACGTGCATTACGTGTTCAAACATTTAGATCGAAACGAAGTATGGGAAGATATTGTCACTTATGAAGTGCATGACTGTCCCAAATGTCCCTATAAAGCTGTACGACCCAATGATTTAAAAAACCATCAACTGACACATGAAACCAGTCCGATCTAGTTTTAAGGCAACATCTGCGGATACCAGTGCCTTGTTTATAGATAAATTAGTTGATCAACCCCTGGAGTGCCTCTGAGATCTGTAGTCTATTAAGAGAACCTCATCATTGAATGAACTGATGAAAATGAAGAAATTGCGTGGGGACAAGCGCGAGCGGCGAAATTTAAGTAGGTTTACATTGATTTCCTCAACTGATAACCAGTAACTATGTTTACATATTTTTGTTTTTAATGTCACAGTTTTAAATTATGAGCACTGAATTTCGATTGCTCTTTATTCTATCTGAAAAAAACAAAAGACCCAAGAGTGAATTAGAAAGATTCACTATTTACGTGATTATGATATGCTTAATAAATAAAAACAAATATTAATGTGCTGGGGAATATAAATCTGTGTTATAAGTGTTAGCTATATTTTCTGTAGAATATTGATATTTACAACTTGGCGGCACTTACAAAAAATGAACTATTAAAACTATACAAGTAAAATTTGGTTTAGTTTGAAGTAC
Organism: Kuschelorhynchus macadamiae; assembly: GCA_030620095.1. Classification (NCBI taxonomy): domain Eukaryota; kingdom Metazoa; phylum Arthropoda; class Insecta; order Coleoptera; family Curculionidae; genus Kuschelorhynchus; species Kuschelorhynchus macadamiae. The sequence continues at coordinate 812,663 of JAUTXW010004907.1, read as the reverse complement.
CTACCCAAGAAAACTAAATAGTGGAGTAAAAAACCGAGCAAAAGTCATTTCCTTCTCGATTTTTTTTTTGCATTAGAACACACCGATTTTTATTAAATGGATCATTGTACATACGAAATCACAAAATATTACTTTTTTTGCGGTCTCGACTTTTTTTATTTACAAAAAACTGGAAAAATTATTATTTTTTTAAAATCGTGTTTTTTTATGTTTCCCCTCGTATAACTTCGTACCTAATTAAGCTATCGAGACGATTTTTTTTTTACTTAAAGCAGACATTTTGGCGCTTTTTCCCATGTAAAACATGATAGCTATTATTTATTTTAAATATGGCTAAAACATCGATGAACTTGAAACTTTAGAAATTATGTAAACAAGTTTTCACTAATCGAAAAAAATGTTTGTTTTTGGAAATTTTGTTTAACATGCAGCGAATAAAAAGTAGACAAAATATCAAAAAAGTTTTTAGGAGCAAAATCGTTAGTGTAACTTTCATACTTTCGGTGCTACGATTTTTTAAAGTGCGCGAAATTTAAAACTGGTTATTTTTAACGGCGAATATGAAGCGGCCGGTGTTTTGTACCAGAGCGACGCGTTATATAATGCAAGACTAAACCAGTGTTTGCACGTATATTACTATGGTGATAATTATTATCACCACAGCTCTATGTGATTATTATCACCATAGTACTAGTAAATGTGTTTGCGTAAAACAAGGTTTAAAATGCGTGACAGGATGTGCATGCAAATTTTGCAGTAATAGTTTTATTGACGATTATCAGAATCAGAAAATGAAGACGCCTAATATATGTATGTATGAATTTTTCAATATTTTTTGCAGCCTAGTATATAAAATCCTCAATAACTTAGTGACGCTTGTATAGCTACGGTATTAAGTAAATAAACACTCGATACCTTAATTAGGTGAAAATATATTACAGGGGAAATATTAAAAAGACGATTTTAAAAAAAATTTAAATTTTCACAGTTTATTGTAAATAAAAAGGTCGAAACAGGGAAGAAAGGTCATATTTTTAGGTTTCAAGTGTAGAATGATGTGGCTAACAATACCCAATAGGTTTGTCGTGTTCTAAGCTCATTCAAAAAAACGACACAAAATTACCCTTTATTTACTCCACTATAACTAAAATTTTAAACTTCTCGCACTTTAGAAAATCGTAGCACTTAAAGTATAAAAGCTACACTAACGATTTTGCTACTAAAAATTTTTTTGATATCTTGTCTACATTTTAACTACATTAAAACTACATAATTTCTAAAGTTTCAAGTTCATCGATGTTTTAGCCATATTTAAAATGAATATTGGCTATCATGTTTTACATGGGAAGAAGCCCCAAAATGTCTGCTTTAAGTAAAAAAAATCGTTTCGATAGCTTAATTAGTTAAGAAGTTTTTTAAAAAAATAATTTTTCCAGTTTTTTGTAAATAAAAAAAAGTCGAGACCGCAAAAAAAGTAATATTTTGTGATTTCGTATGTACAAGGATCCATTTAATAAAATAAGGTATATATCGGTGTGTTCTAACGCAAAAAAAAAATCGAGAAGGAAGCGACTTTTGCCTCGTTTTTTACTCCACTGAAAGTGAATAACTAATGTTCCGCACCTTGTGAAATAAAATCAGCTTCTTGCGCCACATAATAATTTAAAAATTACGTACTTTTTTATTATTAGTAGTTACACAGAACTGCACAATTCTCGAACTAGGGCTGAATTCTTCCCAACGGTTTAAAATAAAAGTTAATAGGAGGTATTAGTTGTGTTGCAAACTTGAATAGAGCACCCATTATACCAAAAATAATACACTATCATTATACCAATCAGATACCGCACTTTTGAAATTTTCATTCGTAAACGTGTTTACTCGAACCCCATTAGTTGGGCAGAGAACTCAGAGATGTACTCGAAATATTTTTATTTATTCTGAGCAGGCACTTATTAAAGTATTTTGTGAGTAATGTTTAACCAAGTTTAATATTTTTAATTGAAAAATTAGTGTATACATAGTGTCATACATCATACATATACATGTACAGGGTGTCCGGATTTGGTTGCAAAAGCGGGGTATCTCGCTTATTTTTAAAGACAGAACCTTGCGGTTTTTACGAACTTTAGCTAATTTTTTGTGAAACTTATGAAGCCGTAAACAAAATTTTCATAGCCTTCTTCGTTTATGAGATACAGGGCGAAATAGAAAATTTTGCATTTTGGGACCCTCCTCGTATCTCGGTTATCCTTTAACTTAACGCGAAGGGAAAAATTGCTGCTTATGCAGTTTTTTACGATGGATCCAGTGGCGTAGTCATATTTTTCATTTGAGTTGTTGTTTTTTAGATATGACCCAAAGTCCCCCCCTGTATATTTGTCCAGAAATTGATTTGTCCTTTTAAAAGCTTCTCAAAAATATATAATAGTATGGGTCTATTTTAATAAACAACAACAAAAATCCTAATTTTTATAATTATCATCCCAAATTTTGCAGTAGGCCATGCAAAACGATGCCGTTTTCTTTTGTTTTCTTGGAAGCAAATGACATTTCCCAATTTTGTACGCGTATATAAAATAATAGCGCTAGTTTTTTGTATTTATTTGTAGTGTTAAAATATATTTGTATTATTATGGAAGAAAACCAAACTTTCGAACATTATGAAAAGTACGATATGTTAGCTTGTTTTATATTAAGTAATGAAAATGTTGAAGCGGCTTCTGAGATGTATTTTAACAGGTAAATAGTTAATTTTTAGGTATGTTGAAATACTATTGCTTAATTTTTATTTAGATATCCAGAAAGGAGGCAACCTAATATATCCACTTTTTATCGGATAAAAAAGAATTTACTTAATCACAGATCATTTATCAAACCTCGTACGAAAACATATAATAAAGAAAATCGGGAGGCTGAGGAAATTACGGTTTTGGTTAATGCAGAAGCTTACCCTACAAACTCTTGTAGAGCCAGTGAAAAGAGCATAGGGATTCCAAAAACTAGAGTTCAATTCTAAAAAAGCACAAATATCACCCATACAAATTTAGGCTCGTGTAGCACTTACAGCCAGGGGATGCAGAGCGTCGGGTAGTCTTCTGCAATTGGTTTCGAGAAAGATGCGATATGGTTAGAGATTTTGAAAGGAAGGTTATATGGTCAGACGAAGCACATTTCAGTAATTCTGGTATACTCAATAGGCACAATAGCAGATTCTGGTCCCAGGAAAATCAACACCAAATATTTCCCAGAAGACAGCAGGGCAAGTTTGGTCTAAATGTGTCCTGCTTCATATTAGGAACACATATAAAATTTTATATATTTGAGGGAAATCTAACAGCCAATCGCTATATAGAAATTTTAGAGGCAGCTATACCTGAATTACTTGACGATGTTCCTCTAACGCAAATTAACGAAATTTATTTTCAACAGGACGGTGCTCCTGCACACAATTCTGGAATGACGAGATTATTTTTGGACAATAATTTGACCAATCAATGGATTGGAACAAATGGACCTATAAGATGGCCCCCTAGGTCCCCAGATTTGTCGATTTTAGATTTCTTTCTATGGGGATATCTGGAAAATAGAATTTACAAAGACCACTATGATAATGTCCAAGATTTAGGAAATGCAATAAGAGAAAATTTTCGCTATTTACAAAATCATCCCGTTATTTTGCTTAATTCCCTAAAACGAATCGAAAATTGTGCGAAGCATGCATAGAACAAAATGGAAATCAGTTTGAAGAGTTCTTTTGATTTCCTTGGTTACTGTAGTTCTTATACGACAGTTGATTTTTGCTAAAAGGCTTGTTATATAATAATTTATTACTGTTTTGTTCTTGTGTTACATAAATCTAGGTAGGTGGTACTTTTTTGGTGCGAAATTATCAAAACATATTTTGATAAATAGATTTAATTACATATTTATTTTGATTTATTGTTAGGATGTAGGTAGATATTGTTAACGACTTTAAATAAAAGGCAGCATTGTTTTGCATGGCCTACTGCCAAATTTGAGATGATAATTATAAAAATTAGGATTTTTGTTGTTGTTTATTAAAATAGACCCATACTATTATATATTTTTGAGAAGCTTTTAAAAGGACAAATCAATTTCTGGACAAATATACAGGGGGGGACTTTGGGGTCATATCTAAAAAATAACAACTCAAATGAAAAATATGACTACGCCACTGGATCCAGCGTAAAAAACTGCATAAGCAGCAATTTTTCCCTTTGCGTTAAGTTAAAGGATAACCGAGATACGAGGGGGTCCCAAAATGCAAAACTTTCTATTTCGCCCTGTATCTCATAAACGAAGAAGGCTATGAAAATTGTGTTTACGGCTTCATGAGTTTCACAAAAAATTAGCTCTGGTTCGTGAAAACCGCAAGGTTCTATCTTTAAAAATAAGCGAGATACTCTGCTTTTGCAACCAAATCCGGACACCCTGTACATACAGAGTGGTTTGAGTTTTTATAGATTTATGACGAATTAAGGGCAAATTTGAAAATATTGTGTTTTAGTATCAAGTAGAAAGGGTTTTAGCGCATGTTATATTCATTTTTTTCGAACATGCTATGATAATATGTGGTTTTATAGGTTTTTTGAGCTCAGAAAGTCATTAAACACATTATTATTGGCGAGGGATTAATATTTCTCAAGATATGACCAAATTTTCACAAAAATACATACAAATTTGAAAATTCGCCAATTTTCAGAGAGCCATAAAAGTTGAACCATACATCCTAGGACAAAATAAATATTTTTTTCGTTTTTTTTTTATGGCATCAAATTGGTGCATAAACGAAGTTTTAGCAAAATCGATTTTCCAAAAAAAGTTCGAAAATTTTGCATGTATATGGATGGATTTTTTAGGTAAAATTTTGAGGGAGAAATTTGTTTGGAACATGCTATGATAATATGTGGTTTTATAGGTTTTTTGAGCTGAGAAATTCATTAAACACATTATTATTGACGAGGAATTAATATTTCTCAAGATATGACTAAATTTTAACAATAATAACATAAAAATTTGGAAATTTGCGAATATTCAGAGGGTCATAAAAGTTCAACCATACATCCTAGGACAAAATAAATGTTTTTTTTTGTTTTTTTACAGCTTCAAAAAAGTACGTAAACGAAATTTTAGCAAAATCGATTTTCCAAAAAACGTTCGAAAATTTTGCATGTAAATGTATGGATTTTTTAGGTAAAATTTTGACGGAGAAATTTCTTGGGAAAATGCTATGATAATATGTGGTTTTATAGGTATTTTGAGCTGAGAAAACCATTAAACACATTATTGTTGACGAGCGATTAATATTTCTCAAGATATGACTAAATTTTTACAATAAATCCATACAAATTTTAAAATTCGCGAATTTCAGAGAGCCATAAAAGTTCAACCATACATCCTATGTCAAAATAATTTTTTGCCATTAGCGTGCGTGTGAAAAACGTAAATATTATATATTATTATACTCACATCACAAAAATTGGAATATTTTGTTTCTGATTTTCACAGTTTTTGTGGTCAGCAAATTCAATTTTTCTGTTCATTTATATTTTTTGTATAAGTAAGAGAATGATTCAAAAAAGTTTAAGCTACATAACCTCTGACTTTTATGCAGATCGTTTATTTTATCAAAAAGATCTCTGTTGCAGGCCATGACCCAGTTTTTTGCTTTAAGTTTAGATAAAAAATAATAGTTTTAGGTAACATGACAAAACATGCTTTATGGTATTAATACGAGCAACACTGAATCCCAATAAATAAAACCATATATGATCCTCAGTTCAATAAAAAATTATTATAGTTTAAAATATTTAAAAAAGACGCTTTTGTCAGTAACGTACTAAAAAGTACAAAATAATGTTATTTTCTTAAAATATATTTTGTTAAATGTACTCTTTAATCCGTTACTGACAAAAGCTTGTTTTCTAGTTTTTTTTTAAACTATAATATCTTTTTTTCTTTTTACACACTTTACTGGACAGATTAGCTCAAACTTTAGGTTCGATTGTACCATATTACATATTGGACTAGTCAAAACAAACCAACTGACCATCCCATCCAAATTATGTATTGGACTCCTTCAACAAACCAAATGAGCACAAACAAGAGGGGTTTAATAGCTGGGACCATGTGTAGAATTTGATATCATCGAGCTGGTCAGGTCAGCTAGCTGCTACCAAATTTTGATATTGCCATTTGAATTACCCAAACTTGCAAATTTTCAAATCGACACAACAATAAGAGGTAGGTAAAATCGATTGGTATCATCGAACTGATTGTATTATTATCCGAATTAGATATAGTTACAAAATTTCAAATCCATGCATTTAGAAGTAGGCTAAAATCGATCGGTACTATTTGTTACCATCGATAAGCCCGATGGCATCAAATTATTATATTATCATCCGAATTATGTAGGCTTGAAAATATTAAAATCTTTACAACATTTAGAAGTAGGTTAAAGGTTATTTAGAGGTGTTTTAGTATCTGTCTTGAAGTTATTATTATAAAATATATAACATTTTAAAAAACTTATCTTTTTATATCCTTGGGAAATCTAAAAAAGCTATGAGATGATTTGTAGCTTGTAATTTTGCAGTGTTTGGCAGCACACACCATACCACTGACTTTTCTAGAAGTGTTCATAACCTGATATTATTTTTTATAATAATATCTAATAGAGTCTTTAATATTTAATATTAAATTTAATTTTTACTTTACTTCAGCGGCCGGCGCTTCGAAGAACAAAAAACGCCGCCACAGCATACGACTACGTCTGAAACAATAATACCAGTATCCGGCTGACCCAACGCTGCCGAGTTTATACATTCTCCACCCACTTATGTGATGATTTGCGCGCCGAACGAAAGTGCGGTATCTGTAGTAATCTGTGCTATCGTTCTTTTAGGAGCTTTAATTTATTTAACTTTCTTAACACAATGAGAGGTCTGCCTTGGGATAGCATACTATATGAAAATAATATTGATAAAAAAATTGAAGTTTTTAATAATCTTATATTACAGTTATTTGATCGACATGATCCCATGAGAGAATCACGTATAACTAAACCAAAGGCTCCTTGGTTAACATCCAATATAAAAGAATTCATAGCGATTTGAGGACATTTAAACGGACAAGGGACGTAGGTGACTAGACCAATTATAAATATTGAGAAATTTCGTTATCTGCAATTCGAAAGGAAAAAAAGAAACACTTAGACTCCTTATGCGATGAAAACAACTCAGAAAAGACTTGGAGGACTCTTATTAAAAAATTTAACATATGTACGGATAAAAACTTTTCAATCCCCAAAACTTTATCTAATCCTAATGATATAAATAATGTTTTTGCCGCATGTGTTCAGAATGTTTCAGATTGTTCAGGAAAAATTAATTTTTATAATAATAATATTTATAATGATGGCTTGAAGTTTTCGTTTTCTATATATCAGATGTAAATAAAGCTCTCAATAGTATTAAAACCAATCAACCTGGGTCTACAAAATATCTCCCTTAATGCTTAAATATTGCAGTCCATATATCGACAATTATATCACGCGTATTATTAACGTTGTATAGAGATAGGTTATTTCCCTGATCGGTGGAAAGTATCTAATAAAAAACCTCTGCCTAAAGTCACTAACCATTTAAGTTTCCCCGCAATTTCTAAAATATTCGAAAAGATTCTCAACGATCAGATGTATAATTAATTCATTTCCAACGATATTGTTCTACAGGTACAATTTGGATTTAAAAAGAAATGCGGCACATACTAACGAACGTCATTGACGACATTATTCGTGCGCATGATAAAAAAATGAGTAGCATTTTATCGCTGTGGAATTTTTCGAAAGTATTCGATACTCCTTATTTCTAAATTAAATTATTTGGCCTTTCTACTAATTCATAACCGCATATCTATTCGTATTTGAGCAACAGGCAGCAAACGGTATTTTCGGATAATAAATGCTCTGATGCGGCTAAAATACTTTCTGGAATACCCCAAGGTTCGATCCTGGTCCCCTAGTTTTCCTTATATATACGTCAGATATACTTAAGTCACAAGTGCACTGCAAGTTCAAACATTTGCCGATTGTACGCAGATTTATTGTTGCTTTGATATTGAGGATTCCCAAGTAGCACTTTTAGTCATGAATACGTCATTGTTATCACAAGTATTTTCATTGAAATAACCGGAACTTGGTATCGCCACGTTCTGTTTAAGCTGAGACTACGTAGTCATTACCAAAATGGGGAACAATTTTAGGGTAACTATTTCGTGAATAACATGTAACTGTGACTTTGACTATTACGTAGATAGTACGGAATTGTGTAGTTCCATTTAAGCAGCCGAATAGTAATAATTCACCCTGGTCGTCACTTCCTTATTTCTGTCTTTATTTAATTCGTATTAAATTATGGTTCGTTTCAATACAAACAAAACAGTTATGGCGACTACAAACACTCAAATTGGGAATATGGTGTAGAGCGTATAGAATACGTTATTGGTATTTGAGGTAGGATACACAGGTTTCACTTAGTTTTGTGGCTATGCTAAGGACCTAACATTAAATACTGATGATAATCGTAAAAAAAATTACGCGCCTTTATAATTCGTTAATTTTCAATACATTTTGGTCAGATATATTGGACAATTTATTTAAAAAATGTAATTTTGGACTTTGGTTTAAATAGTAATTATCATTAAATATCTTATTATAAAGAGTGATTCACGTTTGCGTCTATAAATATATACAAGGTAACGAGCTGGCATGTCTCCTCCGACATTTCCATCTGATCCTGATCACAGGTGGATATGCTATAAGCTGCTTGTCAGACCACCCAACAGGATACCGTTCAGAAACCCGCGAAAAACGGACTCCACAAGTTTCGTTAACGCTCTGACGGAAACAATAGAAAGAGGAAATCCTCCACAAATCCTGAACAACTCGGAGGAGATTGAGGAGTGCCTGAACTTTCTAAATGACAGCCTGATGAGACCTCCTGCCCTCTACCCACTCTTAGGGAGAATACCAGAAACCCTGGATGGGATGGAGAAATGGAGAAACTCAGAAGAAATACAAGGAAGGATTTCAATATGGCTAAAAGAACCCAAAACTGGGACGACTATAAAAACCATCTAAAGATCTTTAAAAAGAATCTCAGGGCTAAGAAAAGAACAGCCTGGAGGAACTTCTGCAACGAGGTTTCCAACACGTCGTCGGCCTCGAGGCTTAAGAAGGTCCTCTCTAAAGATCGTGCTATGCAGCCGGGAAGTCTAAGGAAGAGCGACAGAAATTACACCGTCACCTCCGAAGACACGGCGAAAATATTACTGAAAACTCACTTTCCGGAATGCAAAGTTATCGACACCACTGAAGACCATGTGTGGCCGGATGATCATCCAGTGGCTATAGAACCAAACTGGGAGGTCATAAACACAATGGTGTCGAAAGACAAAATAGCTTGGGCAATTAATACCTTCAAACCATTTCAGTCCGCGGGAACTGACGGCGTTTTCCCGGCTTTGCTACAATGGGGTTGTTATTAGACACCTACAATTTATATTTAAGGCATGTCTATCACTAAGCTATATACCTATATGGAGAGGGGTAAGGGTCGTCTTTATTCCCAAACCTGGAAAAGATGACTATTCCGATCCAAAATCTTGCAGACCTATTAGCCTAACTTCATTTCTTATAAAGACTCTGGAAAGGCTCTGTGACAGACAGATTAGGGATGAACATCTGCCTGCGATGGAAATACACCTAACCGACATGCCTACCAACCTGGTAAATCAACAGAAACCGCACTGCATTATGTGGTTCAGAAAATAGAGAAGTCGCTTTTCCACAGGCAGTCGGCTCTAGGAGTCTTCCTAGACATTGACGACATTGAGACAAAGCGACCTTCAGAAGTGTAGAACTGGCGCTGACCAGACACAGCGTAGATCCAACCATTATTGGCTAGATTGGCTGTATGCTGAAGAACAGAACAGTTGAACTAAAAGCAGGAGACACCACGATGAGAGCGCTGGTAAGCAAAGGCTGCCCCCAAGGCGGTGTGCTATCACCGCTTCTCTGGAACATGGTAGTCAACACCCTTATTAAGAATCTTAATGAAAATGGATTCTACACAACCGTTTATGCAGACGATATCACTATTCTGCTAACAGGAAAATTCGAAAACGTCCTGTGTGAAACAATGCAGGCTGCGTTAAGACTGGTGAAAGCATGGTGCGTAGATAATGCACTCTCTGTGAATCCAACAAAAACCGAGATGGTACTCTTCACTAGGAAGAAAAAGCTGGCCAACCTAAGACCACCTTCTCTTTTCGGTAAGCAGATCGGTCTTTCTAAAGAGGTTAAGTATCTGGGAGTTATCCTGGATAGCACCCTCAACTGGAATAAGCACCTTAACGAAAAATCAAAGGTCACCAAAGCTTTCTAGCAGTGCAGAGGAGCTATCGGGAAAGTCTGGGGTCTGTCTCCCAAGATTGTCCTCTGGCTCTACACGGCCGTCATTCGACCTATGTTCGTTTACGGTGCTATTGTGTGGTGAACCAAAGCCAAGCAAGTTGTTGCACAAAACAAAATACAGCTACAGAGACTAGCGTGCCTGACGGTTACAGGCGCAATGAGATCCACACCTACGATGGCAATGCAGGTGTTGATGTGCCTGCCGCCTCTAGATGTATTTCTAAAAGGCGAGGCAGAGAGAACGGCAGTCACACTGCACGCTGTTGACCTGTGGTGCGGAAAACTGGGATCCAGAACATGCACGGGTGTTCCTAGAGGTTGTCACACGACAACCTCTTGTAGAACAGCAAGTGGATGCCCTGATCCCCCACTTTATTTTCAATAAAAAGTTCGAAATTGACATCAGCGGTTCAATAGAACTAGGAAAGGAGGCTGACATACACATCTACACGGACTGGAAGTGTTTGTACCAGAACTCAACCTGGAAATCAGCATGGCTTTCGGCAAAGGAGTGTCCGTCTTCCAGACGGAACTACTCGGAATTCTGCATGGCGCCATACAAATAGAGAAAGAAAGAATAACAGGTAAAAAAGTTATTATTCTCACAGACAGCAAACAAGTTTTGCAAACTTTAAAAAAGAGTAAAATTACATCCAAACTGATTCTTGAGTGTCACCAGACTGTCATGGATTAAGGGATATAGCGGAATCGAAGGAAATGAAAAAGCGCGTAACGGAGCAAAGACCAAACCATACGGTCCTGAACCCTTCGCGCTCTAAGGCGATCAATCTAAAGATAAACGAACAGGCAATAGGGATTCTAAGAGAGAGACAAGACTTCAGACACTCAAGTGCCGCAATCTGCGGCCCTGAGGTCGCTCGGACTGAGTACCTCCTCTCGAGAAAATCTTAGAAAACTGGTAGGAATGCTAACAGGACACTGTAAGCTAGACAAACACCTTCACACCTTGGGCGTTCTTCCGGATCCAAGTTGTAGAGGGTGCAATGAGGATGACGAGACTGCAGAACATATTCTTTGTTACTGTCCAGCTCTTGTAAATACCAGAGAATCCACTAGGGGGGAAAGATGGCCAGAAATGGCCACAATCGGAGGATGCTCGGCCGCTACGGTGTTAAATTACATTAATGCTGTTGGCTGGCTTGACGAGTAAGGAGGTTACAATGGGCCCACCTGCGAGGCCTAAGTAAAAGGTTGGCACAAGTCAACCCTCCATATTCTCTATCTATCTAAGAGTGATTCATTTTTTAACGTAATGTTTAATTTGTATGCATTTTTAATCTTTATACTCACAAAAACAAACATCATAGCTAAATATTTATAGGGGAGATGAATATAAACAATGGCGTTCTATTGGACTTTTACTTTTAGGTTGGCTGCATTTCTTTACTGAGAAAATTACTTAACATCAAGTGTCTACGACTGCTCCCATACGCTTTTATAGTTTTGGATTCATTAAATACGCAACTTGTTGTTGTTGACGTCTTATACCCAAATTACACTGAAGTGTTGAACACTAAGGTGGTACGTTTAAAGTTTTCTACAAAGTTCCCATTAAACCTATACTGTATATTATTACCAAGCGGTTATTATTTAAATAGCATGCGGAGAGTTGCGGTACTTGAGTCACTGCTATAATTCTGCCATCTATCATAATCATATCCCTTTGTTTCGTGTTTTTTTTTTGTTTCCTTAAAATACCGCTTTACGTTGTTTTGTTCAGGTTTGACATAGCCAAGTTGTGATATTTTTAATTTTCTATAAAATGTGGCTGAGTGACGGAAGCTGCTTTTTTTTCTTATGGTATGTGAAGCCATTGTGAACCATTTTAACTTGTTACTCGTAGACGATAACACAACACATCAGAAACAACAAAATAAAAGGAGACCTCCGGATTTAATGTGCAACGCAGGGACTATGTTCCTGTAGCGCATAGCGGTGGTGGTGATTTTTGGAACTATTTATTATGATGTGAATAAGAATACCTTTGTATATCTATCTCTTTTTTTTATGTTAGAAGTGTCTTGTAAAGAGAAGGAAAAACAACAGCAAAAGATGAATTCACAATTCTAATTTTACTATTTTAACTAACTTATTTAAAAAGTTCATTTTAAGTTCTCTATGGTTGTTTGTGTTTTTGTTTGTGAAAAGGAAATTCTGTATTGTGTCCGCTAAGAATCTCAAGGCTACCTGATAACTGCAAGGAGCTTTTTGAAACTTTAGTGCTCATAAATGAGCTCACAGCACTATAAACGCTAATAAGGTAATAAATAAATTTATATAGTTGACAAAGTTATGTATTGTGATATATTTATATATTTTAGGATTCACCATGGCCCTAGCCATATTATTGGTAAAAAAATTGTCTGGTCAATGCTTGAAGGTGATGAGTCTACATTTAAAATAATTTGTGGCATTAAAATTAAAAGTTCCTGGAAAAGTTACTAAATACCTATGTGATTCCGAAAAAGTGTTAAGTGTTATAAAACCAAGACTGATTTTTCTTTATGCTTTTAAGATACCCTAAATGTTTTAAGTCTCAGGTCTACGGGTATTTAGGTTTTACCATGTAAGTATTTTTTAGAAGTTAATGAGATAATATGTAACATATGAGGTGTTACAATATCTGCTTTAATAGGAAAACTTGTTTATCGTGGCTCTGCACGTGGATTATACAAACATTATAGAGGTAGGATTCAATATAAACTTATTATATAAAATTATTAATATTACTTAAAATAAAATTTTCATTTATGATATTATTTGTTTTATTAATGTATTTCTGGAGTAATACAATAAAGAGAGAATATTTTAGATTCTAATAGGTTATTAATTATTCCGAATTTTTATTTTTTACGTATCTCACAGAAACAGGTTAAATTAGGTTATAATACATTTCTGATGTAATGAATGACAAACTAACGTATAACATAGTCCTAAAACTGGAACCTGTGGTGGAAGATAGATCAAAATAAAAGAGTTCTAACCACACTACACCACAACTTGCTACGTTCTGGACACGCGTTTCGCTAACTAAGTTAGCATCATCTGCAGATGATATACACTGAATTTATAAGAGTTTAAATGCGCGTCCAGAACGTAACAAGTTGTGGTCTAGTGTGGTTAGAACTCTTGTATTTTGATATATAACATAGTGACAAAAAACGTTACTTATTTCATTGTTCAGAAGAAATATAATTAATTTCATGATATTCATACATTAATTCATCATTAAGACGTCAACATTGAGTATTAAATTACTAAAATATATTCTCGCTTTATTACCAATCCTACAAAATAAAAATTCGATATGTACGAAATATTTCTAAAAATTGTTAGGCGTGTTCAAATATGTTATTTTCTTAATTTACTACGGTTTTGACAAAAGTGCTCACGTGCCTGCCAACATTTGGATTTTTTTTTTGCCCCTTGAGAGTACTACTGATATCACGAGATGACCCTTTCTTTCAAGCTATCCCCTTACCCCTCCCACTCTCGCCACATAGCGGCCATTACGCTAATATTTTGTGTCGAATTGCGGCAGACGAACGGGATAGAATGCAGGAACAACTAGGCCTTACACTTCACAGCGTCTGCTCCCTTTCTAGCGGGGTCGTTAGTTTCCACACTGAGCGGTTGAGTCTCCCGCTTCTCCCCGAAATAAAGCAGCGTCAGTTGTAAATGTAGGGCTATGTTCATGTTTTACTTTAATAATCTATTCAAACTATTTAGTACAAACTTACTTTTTCATTTAGATTTTTAACAAACAACAATGTGCTAGCGATTAATGAGAGTTGTCTGTCTGCCAAGTGAATTTAGTAATGTAATATGTACTGAAGAAGGCCTACAAAGTAAAGTTTCTTTTATGCTAATTTTACAGAGTTTCTACCTCAAATTGAGGTGCTGAATGAAGTACAACATACACTAAGACATGAAACAATATTGTCTTTTACAGCAAAATAAAACCAAAATATAATAATGTACAATATTTAATAAGTTTTGTTGAAGTAAACTTAAACTTAAGACATTTACGGTCATAGGCATTTACACATTCATCACAAACACTTTATAATTAGAAGCAAAAAACAGGTGAATTAGGCTTAAATACATTTCTCCATATGGACAATGGCTGAGAACTTCTTGTTTGAATCAATATTCATTTTAATAATCACAAAAACTAATAAAATGAGACACTAAAACAACAAACCTCATAAGAAACCCACGTATGTGAAAAGTAAACAAAACGATTTTAGCAGCAATATGGCCGAACCATTAAAAAATTGGTTACTCTATTGTTGCCACTGTCCTTATAAAATCACCGACCGAATCTCGTACCAGCGCCCGCTATCTCCGGAACCTAAAGTACAAGAGGTAATAGTTACTTGTAGTAATTAATTACTGTAATTCTTACTTTTAAGTTGCAACAGAAGAATAACGACGTGTAATAGCCAGTTTAAAGTAGCGGTAGACGATAACTTTTTCTACTCTGCAACGACTCGTTTTACTTTATAGTAATACGTTATAGGAGTACATTTGAAGGTAATGGAATCTGCAAAATTCAAGAAGGTACTGATACTTAAAAGTTGTCATTTAGTAAACAGATTAGAAACAGTAACTTTGGAGTCAATTCTTGAAGTAGTTGCTTGGTAGTAGTTATATAATTACTTTACATGGAAAATTACTATAAAGTATTATTCGCAGTAACTAGGATTATTAGTAATAAATACGTAAACACTCTTAAAGAGTAGCAGTGAAAACAGTTGTAGCCTCTTTAGTGCTAGCTGGGTTGCCTTGAGGCGGAGGTTGAATATTGACCTCGGAATCCTCAGTGATCTCTCTCTAAAACATAATCTGAAATTAAACCTCCTAAAATCTTATTTGTTATTATTTGGCAATAAAAACCACACAAACTTTCTTAAAAATTTCTTTAACATATTCATTATTAATACTCGATGCAGTTTGTTGATAGCGCTAAGAATTTAGGTTTAATAGTGAATACAGAGCTAAGGTTTAAAGAACATTAAAAAAAAATCTTCCAAAAATGCTACACCACACTAAAACTGCTATACAATAACAGACATATTTTAAATAAACAATTAGGAAGAATCTATGTGAATCCTTGGTCTTATCTAACTTTAATTATTGCGATTTTATTTATCTCGAATACAAGAACTGCAAAACACCTGCGTCAGGTAAACCGGGTGTCAACGAATCTATTAGACAAGCCATAACTTTTAAAGTATTTGATGTATCAAAACGAAATTTCGTATAGATAAATGGTACATAAAGAGGAGAGTTTTCGCATATTTTCACTCCAGTTTCGATTTTTTAAATGGGACACTCTGTATATTTTTACATTTTTGGATTCCTGAGACAATTCTGAATCAGAATGTGAGATTTTAAAAACTTTTTACGCTTGCTTGATTTTTTTATCGCCATTTTTAAAATTGCATCTAGGTGGACATGACCGGGCGCAAATTTATCTAAGGACCTGAAATCATGACAGAATAATACAATCGCTAAGTTTTACTGATTAGTCTGATAGCTAGGAACAAGAGAAGTTGATAAAATCAAATTTTTCTGTCTAACTTTTTTTTTCAAATGGCGACCCTTTTTAGACAAGCACTTTTTAAAGAGAGGATTTTTTTGCGAGTCTAACGGTACTAACTTTTTTGCGATTGGATTAAAAATAAGCTCAAAAATTAAATATTACTAAGAAAAATACTCGATAATTCATTATTTACTTTTATCAAGTGTGCCATGAATATCCATGCTTGATATTAAGTAGGATTTTTAATTGTGACAGTTGGTTGCTCAACATTACTTACGTTATTGGATTGGATTATTGGATCTATCTATCGTCATGTCACGTAAAGTCTGCCCAGCCTATCTCTGTTGATGAAAGTAATGCACACCTATGCGCCCAACGCTCGGAACATTTTTTATACAATTTTCTGCTGCTCCTCTTCAGATATCGTCAACAAATTTAGGCGTGCAAATCTGTATCTTTGGCTAACAAATAGTTAAGAGTATTAAACAAAAATATAATTTCAACTAATTTCAATATCGCTGTAAAATGTAAAACCACAATATTCGAGTTCACTGTAGTTGTTCAAAGTGTATTCATCCTTGTTCAACACACTTTTCCGCTCGTTCAATTGCTTTTCTCAACATATTGTGCAGCATTTGAGGCGTAATACTTCTAAATATATGTACAATCCTTTCTTCTAAGATTTCAGGAGTGGCTGTAAACTCTTTCTTTAACATATCCCCAAATAAAGAAATCGAGAACTGTGAGATCCGGTGAACGGGCGGGCCACCGTATTGGGCCATTGGTTGCATTAACTTTATTATTAAAATGTTCAATTAAATAATTAAGAACTTCTCTGGTATTGTGAGGCGGTGCTCCATCTTGCTTGAAGTAAATTCGGCGTAAATCTTCTAAAGGTAGATCATTAAAATGTTGCTTAATTTCATTTTGGAGAAAGCCTAAGTACCTAACCCTTGTTAATTGGCCCAATTCTGTTACCAACGACACTAGCCCAGACATTGACACCAAACCTTTCTTGAAGTTTTCCTACTCTCATTTCATATTGATTTTGTAACACCCAGTAACGAGTGCTTTGCTTGTTAAACATACCATTATTAGTAAATCTGGATTCGTTAGAAAATAAGATAAAGTTGATAAAATTTGGGTCAATTCTACAATTTTAGAGAAACCAATAACAAAACAATACCCGTGTATCGCCATCGTCAGGATACAAATGTTAGTGTAACTGGTACTTAAATGCTCGATATCCGTGTTTCTTTAGTATTTTTCTAGCTGATTCATGACTTAACCCAGTTCGTGATTAATTTTTCTTAAAGAAACAGTTTTATCAACTTCAACCATAGCAAGAACGTTAATCTCCATTTCTTCATCTATAATAAATCTGCCTTCCGCCACTTGATTTCCTTCTTGATGCCTAAAACGATTCTCGAGATATGGAAGATACTGATGGACTGGATGTTGCCGGTCGGGGTATCTCTGAGCATACAACTCGAGATTATTCCTAGAATTTTTATGAAATTCTCCAAATATTAATAACACATCGACTTTTTCACTTTGAATATACATTATTTTGACTTTCGAAAACAAAAATAATACTGAAAATCAAGAAAAATAAGGAAATCTTATGTCTACTCAGAAAGAATAGGTAAGTGTCACTGTCAAAACAAAAAATCCTACTTATTATCCAGCATGCCTATCCATGGCACACCTGATAAAAGTAAATAATGAATTATCGAGTATTTTTCTTAGTAATATTTAATTTTTGAGCTTATTTTTAATCCAATCGCAAAAAAGTTAGTACCGTTAGATTCGCAAAAAAATCCTCTTTTCAAAAAGTGCTTGTCTAAAAAAAAGTTAGACAGAAAAGTTTGATTTTATCAACTTCTCTTGTTCCTAGCTATCAGACTAATCACTAAAACTTAGCGATTGTATTATTCCATCATCATTTCAGGTCCTTAGATTAATTTGCGTCCGGTCATGGCCACCTAGATGTTTTAAAAATAGCTATAACAATATCAAGTAGGCATAAAAAGTTTTTAAAATGTCACTTTCTGATTCAGAATTGTCCCAGGAATCCAAAAATGTGAAAATATACAGACTGTTCCATTTAAAAAATCGAGTCATTTTCGGTGAAACCGGAAGTGAACGGAAAGTGAAAAAATATGCGAAAACTCTTCTCTTTGTGTACCATTTACCTATACCAATTGTCGTTTTGATACATCAAATACTTTAAAAGTTATGACCTGTCTAATAGATTCGTTGTCACCCGGTATATATACGGTTTGAGGAAATTCATTCAATGATCACGTCTCACGTTTATATTGAAAACTAAAATGGTTAAAGATGAATGCTCGTAGAGAATTGTATTTTGTGCGTTTTTGATCAAATTTATTAAACATCTTTTTCAGTTCGTGAGAGACTTATTTACTGCCGGGATAACCGTGATAGTTCAACGTAGATTTTCTTACAACGCCGTGAAATATTTTAATTCAATACCCAGCAGTGGCGGCTATTCAAGTGAAGTAGGTGAAGTAGCACACTTCACCAGGAAAAATAAACAAGCATCTAACTATATTTATTATACATCTCTTAAAATTTTATTTAATTTAGTAAAAATAAACTGTACATCTCGAATAAATATTTTACTTGACCGTTGGCGGCATGTCTTAAAACTTTCAATCGAACTTTATTATAACAACTATGACAGTGGCGCAAACCGCTTTGACTTTGCTGGAGGTGCTATGTTTAGTTTACGATTTTCCTACTATGTTGCCATGACAACGCATACCCGATGACGTCGAGCCCAGCGCCATACAACGTTCTCGGTGAATTGCAGGCGCAGTACACTACACCCAGGTGTCATTCAGTTTGCGGTGGTTGTTTACTTTTATTTTCGCGGATTTCGCTGCAACCGGTGAGTTCCTTTGCAGTTAACTTTTTGTGTTACATTTATTTATGGTGTTGTTACAACTTCAAATTCGAAGTTAGTAAATGTGATTGTTCAAGACTAGAATAAATTAAAAAGACGTCTTTGAATTTATTACAAACTATGACAAATTTGATGAAAAATCAACCCGCCTTGCGAAAGGATTTTTAGGTGAGATGAACGATTTTGAATTCACGTTTCTGGCATTAGTGTTTAATGACATTTTCTCAATCACGGACATACTATTTGACGTTCTTCAAAAAAAATTGCTTGACATTCATTTTTGCATATCCAATATAAAACGCTGTCGTGAGGCGCTCTGTAAAAACATTTTAATACCATGTTTGATAAAGCAAATTCTATTACAGAAATAACTCACAAACGTGAGCTTGCTAAACTTTCACCTGAAGAAATTAGGGCTAAGTATAGAACCCTTTTTTATGAAATATTGGACCATATTTTAATGAAAATGACATTAGATTTCAAGATTGTGAAAAAGTTACATTTTCATGTTTGGCAGGTTCTGCTAAATTATCCGAATATAGTTATAATTTTCCGACTGGCCCGTTTGAAAATTTGTTACAGTTATATGGAGAAATATTTTCAAAAAGTCAACGACTTAAAAATGAGCTTGGTCTTATTTTTGCCAGTGAGAGTAATTGGAATATATCGCTGCAAAAGCAAGTGAAAAAAATTAATAAAAATAAATATATTTTTACCGTAGCATATAAATTGTCTCCTTATTTTGACAATACCGTCGACAAGTGTTTCAGTGGAAAGAAGTTTTTCTTGCTTCAAATGTGTAAAAACTTATTTAAGAAATAAAATATATCAAGAGAGACTTACTTCTTTTGGCAATATTTCAATTCAAAAGGAATTTCTGGAGGAGATTAGGGCAACACATGCATTTTATGAGGATGTTATAAATAAAATTGCTGCTATGGGTAGTAGAATTGATTTAGTATACAAAATTTAGGTAAGTCGTAAAAAAATATTCTACCCCCCTCATATATAAAAAAATTCTGGAAAAAAAATTATTGCGATATTTTCTTGCTTCATTTGCACTTCACTTACTTTTTCACCCGCGAGCCGCCACTGATACCCAGTCATATGTTACAGTTGAATGTCGTCGCCTTGAAATCTAGATATAAGAAAAAAATACTAAATTTGCAGATTATAATTGGATAATTTGTTTTTAGTTCTATTTAAATGTAATACTTAGTTTTCAGCTATATACTTCGTGCTAGGGTTTTTTATTTCCCGGCATTTCTTCGCTCCCGGAATTCCCGAGACCGTATTGCTTCATTCCCGGTTTGACGGAAAATTCATACCGTACAGAAAAATCGGGACAATAGAGTTTTATTTATCTCTATTACACACTATCAGTTACTGGTAGCAACAGGAACCTAAAACAATCAGTCATTTTTTATATGTTCAGTTTTAAATAATTAAAAAAAATCCAGAATAAACAAAATAAACTTTTCGATAGGCTAACAACATACCTAACTAAGCTAACTAATCATAATAAATTTTGTTACAGTTATTTAAAATAAAAACAGAAAACACGACTTTTTTTTAATAAATATCAAATTGATAGTTGGCATAAAACAAATAAAAAAATCGTCAAAAAAAAAATGGCTGTCGGTTGAGGTGGGTTTAGCAGATAAAAGAGCATTATATAGTAACTCCAGGTTATGTGTTCTCTATTGCTTTGTTCAGCTGTGCTTCAAATGATAATTCTCTGTTACGCTCACTTATTTCCAACAAGGTCAAATCATCTTCTGAGTTCGAGCTGTTATGATCAGGTGTAGCGTTTTGAAAGAGACGACTTAATAAAGTCTCAGCAAATACCGCCGACCGCTGAGCCCGAGCGGTCAGCTAATATTTCCTTTTAGCCAGAAACTTGAGTAAATACATTAAAATATCCGGTTCCCGGGATAGAGTAGCTATAGAAAACTAGATTGCGCCGGGCATTGGCATTTCTGATATTTATTGCTTATTCTGTATTTTGATTAAATAAAAGGCATTTATTATTAAATATAATGAACCAGGTTTTCATGTCGCTAATATTTTAAACATTTAAACAGTGGCGGATATATTGGCATATACCTTATTTAACTTTTATATACATATAGATGTTACACACTGTTGATTATTTTAGAAATTTCTTAATCTTTCGTTCAAAATGTAATAAAAAGTTATTTGTATTTTTTATAAAAAAGTAGTATTTTCAAGATAATAGCAACTTAACATATTTTGGTAGCACAATAATGCAAATAAAATTATCCTTTTTTTACACCAACATTTTTTAGTTTGTAAAAAATACAAAGAAAATTTGAAAAATTGAACGAAGATTCCAATGATGATGAAAGATTTTTAAAAAATTCAGTGGCGTCCCACATTTTAACCAATTGAATAGAGGCTATGCCGATATATCTACTATTGTTTGAACTTAAAAATAATGTTTGTATTAAAACGTGCCTCGTTATGCTTGATTAACACCTATTCAATTTTATTGTTGATATATTTTGAACTGTTTAGAAAAAATAAAATTAAAAAAGTATATACCGGGTAATACAGAAGACATGTAACAGAGAGCCATTTTTTTAGTTTTAAACATCAGTTTGAAATTTCGCACACTTATATTACTCGATATGAGACAGATTTTTGGTAGAAACAATGAAAATATACTTCTACTTTCACCGGAAATGATCTCTAGTTTTTTATTTTAAATAATATCCTGCATATTTCAGTGGCGGCTCGCGTGTGAAAAAGTAAGTGAAGTGTAAATGAAGCAAGAAAATATCGCAATAATTTTTTTTCCAGAATTTTTTTTATATGTGGAAGGGGTAGAATATTTTTTTACAACTTACCTAAATTTTGTATACTGAATCAATTCTCCTATCCTTCATAGCAGCAAATTTATTTATAACATCCTCATAAAATGGATGAGTTAATCTAATCTCCTCCAGATATTCCTTTGAATTAAAATATTGCCTAGAGAAGTAAGTTTTTCTTGAGATACCTACTGTATTTCTTAAATAAGTTTTTACAGGTTTGTTTTCTTTCCACTCAAGCACTTGTCGACGGTATTGTCAAAATAAGGGAAAACACTTTATATGCTTTGGTTAAAATACCTTTATTTTCATTAATTGCTGCTGGGCTGGCATGGAAATGCAGTGACGGCTATTCAGGTGAAGTAGGTGAAGTGCTACTTCGCCAGGAAAAATAGAGAAGCAAACATCTAACTATATGTATTGTATATCTCTTAAAATTTAAGTTTTTACATTCATTTATTCACCTAATTGGCAAAAAATAAACTGTACATCTCGAATAAATATTTTACATGACCGTTGGCGCCATGTCTTTATAAAACTTTCAATCGAACTTTATTATAACAACTATAACAGTGTCGCAAACCGCTTCGACTTTGCGGGAGGTGCTATGTTTAGTTTACGATCTTCATACTACGTTGCCACGACTACGCGTACACGATGACGTCGAGCACATAGAAGAATAATGTTAACCAGCGCTATACAATGTTCTCGGTGAATTGCTAACGTAGTACACTACACTCACGTGTCGTTCAGTTTGGGATGGTTGTTTACTTTTATTTTCGCGGATTTCTCTGCAACCGGTTAGTTCCGTTGCAGTTTGTTTCACTGTTTTGTGTTATATTTATTTATGGTGTTGTTACAACTTTATTTGGTGTCGGGTTTATTAATTTACATTATTGATGAATCCGATCACGGATGTGGTTTGCATTTTGTTGGAAACTTTATTTAATCGATGGAAGCAACAAGATCAGAGTTTTAATCGTCATTCTGGTTTTCGGCGTACAAATTGTTATGTAGTAGTCAAATATTACAAAAATTGTTTTGCTGGCCTTGTTTACTACTTTCCAATAAATGTGGAATAAGGAAGGATTTGTAGGTATATACTGTGTTAAATATATGAAGGTCTTTACATAAACATGAAGACTCGGCGGAGCATTTAAAATGCGAATTAATGCTAAAAACATTTGTAAAAAAAGCAGCATCAAAGCACTATAGCTGGCACCTTAAAAGAAAATGCTAAACTATATAAAATACATTTCAACGAAAACGTCCGATTAAATAGACTATTTATGTGCTTGGTAATTGACGCTGTTTTGTACCTTACAAAACAAGAGTTAGTCTTTCGCGGCCATGATGAGAGTAGCGAGTCAATAAATAGGGGGAATTTTAAAAAGCTTTTAGGTTTATTAATATCGATAAGTTCGCAAGAACTAAGAGATCACGAAAAAATTAAAAACGTTTTTACTGGTAACTCGAAAACTATTCAAAACGAAATAATTGAATGCATTTCTGATTATTTAAATGATCATGTAAAAAATTAAATAATGAATGAAATTTCTTTGCAAGTGGATGACACCTCTAATATTACGCAAACTTCCCAGTGCTCCATAATTTTAAGATACGTTAATTCAGAAGGTTCAGTAGTCGACAGATTCTTAGGATTTTATAATGTCAGCTCCGATAGAATGTCGAAGAATTTATATTCTCTATTGAATCAAATTTTGGACCAATTTGACTATAAACATAAGTTAATAGGGCAATGTTACGATGGCGCAAGTATGATGTCTGGCCATCTGAATGGCCTTCAAAAAAAAAAAAGAAAAAGCGCCGCAGGCTGTATTTGTTCATTGTCTTGCTGCTATGAAGGATAGGAGAATTGCTTTAGTATACAAAATTTAAGTAAGTTGTAAAAAATATTCTACCACTTCTACATATAAAAAAAATTCTAAATTATTGCGATATTTTCTTGCTTCATTTGCACTTCACTAACTTTTTCACCCGTAAGCCGCCACTGCGGAAATGATGCTGCAGTTAGTTCTTTACTAGAGGCAATTAATGACAGTAATTTAATATTTCTTAATAACAGCTCATTTACGCGTATTAGTTCATCATGCCTCCAAGACATATTAGAATGGAATATTTTAGAGGACTCATTTGGTTCGGATCATTTGCCTATTATTATTTCGTGTCAACCAACACCCAGACTTGCTACTACTATAATAGTCACAAAAAATGGAACCTGAAAAAAGCCAACTGGGAATTATTTAGTATTGAAGCTATTGTACATTTTTCAGGAAAAAAAAATTAGGACAAATTTATTAATATATTGAATAATATTTTAGAAAAAACTTTATCAAATATTTCACAAAATAATAAAAAAAATAGTAATGGTAAGTCATGGTGGAACCAGGAATTAATATATTAAATATTTTAGAAAAAACTGTACCAAATATTTCACAAAATAATAAAAAAAATAGTAATGGTAAGTCATAGTGGAACCAGAATAAGTGTGATAAGGTAAGTAAGTGACAGAAAAAAATGTTTTAAATTGTACAGGGTGATCAGTTATAATGTCCCCCCCCTCTGACTTTTTTATTTGACGTTTGGTAGAAAAACGTCAAATATAAAAGTTTCACAAAAAACAATAAGCTATTTGCAGCATACATTTTTATATATACAGGGCGTTGCCGAAATCACCCACAGATAAAAGTTATATTTTTTTAAATGGAACACCCTGTATATTATACGCTAAATTAAATCCTATGAAAATTCTGCATATTTTTTGTATAACATGTCCTATACCCAAATACAATAGTTTTCGAAATATCTGCGATTTTATCATTCAGAAATAAAAACATTATTCTAAAGCTTATAATTTAGCTTAGGTGGCTGTAAAGTAGATCGATACCAACAAACAAAATATTTGTTTATAAGTGACAGTGACAGTTACACATTTAGCAACATTATACGTTCTTTTTATTGTAAAATGCCTTATTCGGAAAGAGAAAAACAATTAATTTTGGAAATTTTTATTACAACAAACATCCAGACTAGCGAGAAAAAAGAAAACATTGAAAATTGATGAAGGCAGTGATTTAAACATTTTACTAAAAGTGGAAGAAAAGCCCAATATTTCCATAAGAAAAATATCGGGAAGCCTGAAAGCTTCAAAAACAAAAAAAACTTCTAAAACTTAATTAATAATTTAGATAATAATATAATACATTTATTCTTACAAATGGAATTGTTCAACTGGTCCCCCGTTTTCTTCAATACATTTGATGTATGTTCTTCGTAATCGATCCAAAGCGGCAGTGATAGACTGGGAATATTCTTGATTTAGAATTTGAATTTCCGTTCTAATCAAGACTTTTAGGTGTTCTCTATTTTCGATGTTATTTGCGTTCACACGATCTTTTAGAGTTCCCCATAAAAATGCATCCATCGGCGTCAAGTCAGGACTGTTAGGTGGCCAGTTTATCGTACCATTTTTTCCAATCCATTCCGTGAACTGTTGGTTTAAATAGTCTTTAACCAATACGACACAATGAGGAGGAGCACCATCTTGTTGGAAGACGAGGTTTCTCAGTTGCTCCAATGGGAGCTCATCCATGTAGTTTTCTAATTCGTTCCGGAGAAAATTCATATAATCATTACCGTTTAAAGTATCTTCGAAAAAATGAGGGCCTATTATTTTATTGTTTAAAATAGCACACCACACATTAACAGTTTGACGTCCTTGAAATTGAAATTCCCTGTAGCAATGGGGATTTACTGTGGCCCACTGTCTGCTATTTTTTCGATTTATCATTCCACTAGTAGAAAACGATGACTCGTCGGTCCAAAAAACATTTTTTAAATAATCTTCATTTTCATTAACTTTTTCCAACATTGCATGGCAAAATTCAACCCTTTTTTATCGATGCCTGGGCGTTAATTTTGTGGTAGGCCTAATTTTGAATGCCTTGTATCCTGCATTTTTGAGAGTGGTTTGAATCCTCCCATAAGATGTATTTTTTGGATCAATAAGCTCTTCTCTCAGGCTTCCCGATATTTTTCTTATGGAAATATTGGGATTTTCTTCCACTTTTAGTAAAATGTTTAAATCACTACCTTCATCAATTTCC
Organism: Kuschelorhynchus macadamiae; assembly: GCA_030620095.1. Lineage (NCBI taxonomy): Eukaryota > Metazoa > Arthropoda > Insecta > Coleoptera > Curculionidae > Kuschelorhynchus > Kuschelorhynchus macadamiae. The sequence continues at coordinate 786,703 of JAUTXW010004907.1, read as the reverse complement.
ATTGTTCTCTTCTTTCTCGTTAGGCTGGATGTTTGTTGAAATTTTTCATAAATTCGATGAAAGGTTTTTTTGTCCGGAATGTGCATCCGGGGGTTAATTACACGTAATTCTCTTTGAGCCAATTTAGCACTCTTATTTGCTTTGATAAAAGTTTCCAAAATTAATCGTTTTTCTCTTTCCGAATAGGGCATTTTACAATAAAAAGAACGTATAATGTTGCTAAATGTGTAACTGTCACTGTCAGTTATAAACAAACATTTTGTTTGTTGGTATCGATCTACTTCACAGCCACCTAAGCTAAATTATAAGCTTTAGAATAAATCGCAGATATTTCGAAAACTATTGTATTTGGGTATAGGACATGTTATACAAAAAATATGCAGAATTTTCATAGGATTTAATTTAGCGTATAATATACAGGGTATTCCATTTAAAAAAATATAACTTTAATCTGTGGGTGATTTCGGCAACACCCTGTATATATAAAAATGTATGCTGCAAATAGCTTATTGTTTTTTGTGAAACTTTTATATTTGACGTTTTTCTACCAAACGTCAAATAAAAAAGTTAGAGGGGGGGACATTATAAATGATCACTGCGTACAAATTAAATCCTAATATGTCTAATTTGATTCAGCATAAAAAAGCAGATGCCTTAGCGAAAAAAAAACAAAATGTTGAAAATTATAGACCAATTAGTGTTCGTAATTCAATTACTAAAATATTTGAGAGCCTTCTATATGATGATATATTAGGAAATTTTCAAAATTCTTGCTAGTCAACAGCACGGTTTCTTGCCTGACGTCTCTACTGTTTCAAATATTACTGCATTAACAAATTCAGCAGCAAATGCAACAAATAACAAAGCTCAGCCCGATGTTATAATGACAGACTGCGCAAAAGCATTCGATAAAGTAGATCACAATACTCTTGTTAATAAATTGGGTTAGTTTGAATTTTCACATAGTACTTGTCTAATTGTATTGTTTATTTGCCCTCGGTTGTTGAATCCTTTGAGAGTCTCCTGTTTACAGATGATTTCAAGGTGTTTAAAGTTATATAAACAATAGAGGACTGTGAACAGATACAAAGAGATCTTTACTCAGTAGCAGATTGGTTTAGTGAAAATAGAATGGTTTGAATGTTAATAAATCTCAAGTGATTAGCTTCTCTCATAAAATAAGATATATAAATTATCAATATACGATTAATGATTCTGAATTGAATAGAATAAATCAATGTAGGGACCTGGGGTTTATTTGCAAACAAACTCAAGATTTAACAAGCGCTATGAAGATATTGTAGGTAAGGCTTACAGGGCACTTGGTTTTATAATTAGAAACACCAAACATTTTAGGATATGCTACATAATCAGATCTATAAAGATAATTTATACCTATATCTTCAACAAATGAAAAACAGCCCTTTAATTGAAAAACATATAATAACTGGTGATATAAATATTAATATAAAGAAAACAAATAATATTCTAGTCAATGGGTATGTGAATGTTATGTTTGAATACGGGTTTGTATCGTTCTTCAATAAAATAACTCGAATTCAGAACAACTCTCAAACCTGCATAGATCATTTTTATATTAAGAACATGAAAAATAATGTCACAAATATATTATCATATATTGTATAAATAAATATATCTGACCATTTTCTTATAGCTATAAGCAGGCATCGTTAATGATACATTTGTAGTGAAAAAGCCAAATATAAAAACAAAGATCTTTCCAAACATTGAAAATTTTAAACGAAATTTAACAGAACATAACTGGGACATTTTTTACAATACTGCAGACACACAAGAAATGACGACATATTTTATAAACACTTTAGTCACTTACATTAAAAAAAACACAGTTTCTGTAAAATAACACAAAAAGGAACTGCCGCGGAAATGTTGGATTACAAAGATAAAAAAGATAAGAAAAACTTTATAAAATGTTTTAAAAAAATCCCCTGTCGTATAAGGCAGAATACAATAGTTACAAAAAGAGATTTGCACGTTTAATCAAACAGGCAAAAATAAACCACTATAAGTCTATTATTGCGGAAAATGGAACAAATTCCAAAGGTTTGTGCAATATTATAAGATCAATTTCAGGATCGGAATAGATAACTAAAATTAATGAAATACGCAACGAAGACAGTTCGTTAATAAATAATGAAACAGTACAATAGGAAAAAAGTTAGCAGAAAAAATACAGCTTCCAGAGACAATAGTGAAAGAAAACCAGATATACTACATTCATTCTTTTTAAACGGCACTTGTAATAAGAAATATAATTACTAATTTAAAAAGAAAAGCCCCTGGATATGACACAATTACTTCTGAGACTTTAAACGAAATTAAATTCGCTATATCCCAGCAAATTGCATATATAATAAACTGTTGCATTAAGAGTGGTGTTGGGCCTTAAGGGTTTAAGATCTCAATGGTAAAACCGTTACAAAGAAAGGGTGATCGTGAACAACCAACAAACTACTGGCCCATCTCACTTATTACATCAATTACCAAAATTTTCGAAAATATAGTAAAAGACCGACTAACAAAGTACTTAAAAAAAATATTCGATTATAAATGAAAAACAGTACGGATTTCTGGAAGCTAAAAGCACCCAAGATGCAATAAGTGATTTAATAAATAGAGACTACACAGCAATAGACGATAGAAAACTTAGCCTCTGTGTTTTTCTTGACCTCTCTAAGGGTTTTTGATACGCTAGACCGTACACTGTTGTTGGAAAAATTATAGATGATCGGCGTAAGGGGAATATCACTTAAACTTTTTAAAATCGCTTTCAGTTTAAACATAAACGATTCGCATAGTGAGAATCAGATAATTCAATGTGGCTTCCCTCTGGGCAATATCCTGTTGCCAATATTTTTCACAATCTACGTCAATAATCTGTTGAAAATAAATATTGAAGGACATTTTGTTTGTTGTTTGTTGAAGTTTTGCCGATGATACTGGTATTTTTTTTTACCGCTGAAACCTGGGATGATCTCAAAGTACAGGCAGAAAAACAAAAAGTAATTAATTGGTTGAACAACAAAAAATTGACAATAAATTATGACAAAACTAAGTTTATTTGCTTCGCATCCTTCAAAGACCATCTACTTGATTATAATCGCCTCACGTTAGATTATAAGAATACTCAATATTATATTTTATCAGTCTCACATATAAAATATCTTGGAACTGAAAATTGATCAACACCTACGGTGGAATCATCATATGACGAGTCAGGGGAAAAAAGCAGGTAAGTCAATTTTTTTGCTAAATTGAAATATTGGTTGCATACGGTTCAGAATGAGTGTACTCAGCTTTAGAAACTCCTAAAGGAGAAAAAAAGCAGGCTAGTCAGAAGATATAAACAGTTAGTTATACTATAAGGGGAAAAAAGCACTTGACTTGCCGTCAAGCGAAAAGAGGAACAAACCAGACAAGTCATCTTTCGTCACGAGCCTACAGAGTTAGAGTGACCCAAGAACCTGGAAATATGGTTTATATTAATGTATGCGTGAGGCATTTTGCTCACTTCATGGTATTAGCAAAATAAGATATTGTAGGTAAGGCTTACAGGGCACTTGGTTTTATAATTAGAAACACCAAACATTTTAGAATATGCTCCATAATGAGATTGTATAAAGCATTAATAAAACTCCACGTAGAATATGTCTGAGTTGTCTGGGCACCAAAAGCCGAGGCTCACAGCAATGCAAAAACGGTTTTTGCGCCATCTCTATGTAAAAAATAATATATATATATATATATATATATATATATATATATATATATATATATATATATATATCCTTACCTGATATCATATAACAGTATGTTAAAGGAGTCTAAAATGGTGATGTTAAGTAAAAGGCGATTTGTAAAGTCTGTGCTATTTATAAACATTTTTATAAATAATATTAAATATAAAAATTGTTTCCTAGTCAATAGAATATATTTTAATATTCCTAAGATTAATTTAAGGATAAGAAGGCCACTGCTGTTTTTCTGTGATCCACTAAGTTCGTCGCCTTTAGATAATATATTAGTAGAATGAAATCTGTTGATCCGCAAGGGTAATGTTGACTTCTTTCACATCACCAGCTCTGAAGTAGTGATATATTGTTCACTCTTACTTGTAATTACCTTGTAAAGGTATGAGAATAAAATAAATAAATAAATATTTCTGTACAAAGCTGGAAAAATCTTGTTAGACATTTAATTAAGGTTGAACTCACTTATGCCTTTAACTTTTACGAAACTTTTAGCAGTTACCCATGCCTCGAATATTATGCTAATTTGTGACTCAGGAATCTATTAGTGACATTCAAAAAAAAATCAGCTGCAGCTTTTTGCGGGTTCCGAAGTTATTCGGGAAAATATGACAAGTCGTGACTCTGACCTGAAATGTAAGAATTCGTAAGAAACGTCGCAAAGCTGTCAAAAATTGACAACTTTGGTTTTTTTTTTACTGTAACACCCTGTATGTTATGTCATATTTTGATTCTACTCCTATACTCCTACTACCTCCGTTTCTTAAATATGGACATTTAAAAAATGACAATTTTCTGTCTTTGACATGCTACAGAACCCAAACGATACAATATAGAACAAAACGGTTTGCATGTTCCTATCTTAGTTTTTTATAAGCTTTTGAATGACTCTAGGGGCATACAAATTCTTTGGCTAGGTTGCATCGTTTAGATTCTGTAGCATATGAAAGAGGAAAAAAACTGTCATTTTTCAAATGTCAATATTTCAGAAACGGAGACAGATAAACTTGGGGTGTGTTATATCATATATATATATATATATATATATATATATATATATATATATATATATATATATATATATACTTCCCCAAAAAATTAACGCACCACCAAAAAATAACCAAAAGTTCAAAGCAAGATTTTATCAAAACTACTGGTCCGATTTAGACGTTTTTTTTTAATGACAGGTTGTGCCTTCCACAATGTTAGTATACTAACGGTATTCTAATAAAAATCTCTTTTTTACTAATACCGGGTGTAGCAATTATAGCGTGTTTTTTTAATAAAACTTGTAACACCCTGTAGAGTTGATCAGTTACAATATCAAGTTGGAATTGAAATCACGCCATAGCCTTATCTTTTTTTTACATTTTGTTTTTTTATTTACTCCATTATCTTTCTTATTAAACGAGAAACAGCATTTTATAGCATAACATGATTTTATTGCAAATTATTAATAACGAAAAACCGAAACAAAACGCAACTAAAAATTACACCAAAATGTCAGTAGCGAGTATTTCCGCCTCTGGCACGAATAACTTCTTGACAACGACGGTTCATACTTAAAATTAGAGACCTTATGTCATTTTGGTCCAGTTCTTCCCATATGCGAATAAGTCTCTGCCGTACGTCTTCCAAAGTGTTTACGTTACGTTCCTCTTGTAATCTCCTCCCAAGAGTGTCCCAGAGATTTTCTATCGGATTTAAATCCGGGCTCCGAGCAGGCCATGCCATGGTAGCGATTTCGACTTCCTCTAGGTAATTTCTCACAACTCGAGCAACATGAGGCCTGGCATTATCTTGCATTAACAAAAATCCTTGCCCAATAAATGGCGCATATGGCACAACATGTTGATCTAACACCTCCAATATGTACCTTTCAGCTGTAAGGCTTCCATTTATAATAACAAGTTCCGTGCGACCAGTCAATGAAATGCCTCCCCAGACCATCAAAGATCCTCCCCCAAATAATGTTGTATGTGAAAAATTGCACTGAGCATACCTTTCGTTAGGACGTCGATATACACGTATACGCCTGTCATTGTTAAACAAGCAAAATCGGGACTCATCCGTAAATAATACCTGTTGCCATTCAGCCTCCAACCAGTTACGATGCTCCATAGCAAAATTTAGCCTTGCTCTCCGATGAACTCTAGTTAAAGCTGGACCTCGAGCAGCAATCCTAGGTCTCAAATTATGCTCTCTGAGTCGCTGACGAACGGTTTCTGTATAAACTTGTACACCATTAACATCTCGAATCTGAGTTTGAAGGGCTCGAGCTGTTACAAAACGCTGTCTTAATGCTGCGAGTCTCAAAAAACGCTCCTGAATCGGAGTTGTTTTTCGATTCCTCCCTTGTCCCGGCCTGCGACAATTACTTCCAGTCTCTCTATATCGTTGTATAACTCGTGAAATGGTTGTTTGAGTTACCATAAATCGTTCACCAATTCTTCGGTAGCTCCAACCATCCTCTAACCTAACCTAACCTAACAATATTAATGCTTGAGCACATTCTTCGCGAGTAAGATTTCTTGTTTCACGTTGCATATTGATCTACATTCATACAAAGCAGACTGACAGTGACAAAAAGCATCTGCATTTTTGACAATTACTGTTACTTTGGTTTTCCATAGCCTGCTACTTACTTTAGTGAGAAAAATGTAAATTAAAACCAATAAAATCATGTTATGCTATAAAATGCTGTTTCTCGTTTAATAAGAAAGATAATGGAGTAAATAAAAAAACAAAATGTAAAAAAAAGATAAGGCTATGGCGTGATTTCAATTCCAACTTGATATTGTAACTGATCAACTCTACAGGGTGTTACAAGTTTTATTAAAAAAACACGCTATAATTGCTACACCCGGTATTAGTAAAAAAAAGATTTTTATTAGAATACCGTTAGTATACTAACATTGTGGATGGCACAACCTGTCATTAAAAAAAAAACGTCTAAATCGGACCAGTAGTTTTGATAAAATCTTGCTTTGAACTTTTGGTTATTTTTTGGTGGTGCGTTAATTTTTTGGGGAAGTGTATATATATATATATATATATATATATATATATATATATATATAAGAATTCCACGTAGAACCCAAATACGGTATAATATATAGGGTGTTCCATGTACAAAAACCAAAGTTGTGAATTTCTGACAGCTTCATTTGTTTCTGTTCTTAACAAATTCTTACGATTTAAAAAACACCTTACAAGTTTTATATCTTCTTATTTCCTATATTATAACAAAACCGCCAGAGCTTGTTAAAATATGAAGAACTACAAATATTCCAGAAAAATAGTTTAATTATGATGGACAACTCTAGCTACCACAGTCGCCAAATCAATAAATTGTCGAATTCAAACAATACAAAAAGAGATCTTTAGAACTATATGATGAAAAATTATATATATATATATATATATATATATATATATATATATATATATATATATATATATATATATATATATATATATATATATATATATATATATATATATATATATATATATATATATATATATATATATATATATATATATATATATATATATATATATATATATATATATATATATATATATATATATATAGAATTCAGAACAGGAACTGAATATATAGTAGGTTAGAGTAAGTTGTTGTTGCACATTTATATAAGCTGTTCTCTAGAATTATCAACAATAGATTCATGCACAAATTGGACTTCTAGTAACCACCAGAACAGGCTGGCTTCAGAAAGGGATTCAGTACTATGGACCATCTACAGACCCTACGAACCCTAATAGAAAACCACCATATTCGTAGATTACAAAAAGGCATTTGCTTCTATCGAAAAATGGGCACTTATTAGAGCACTGAACGATGCTAGGGTAGACTCACGATACACAAACATCATTAAAGATATCTATGACAACGCTCATATGCAAATTCAAATAGATGAAGATACATATACGCCACAAATTCCAATCAACAAAGGAGTTTGTCAAGGAGATCCGATTTCCCACAAACTGTTCACACTGACCTTAAAGAACATATTCAAACAACTGCCATGGACATGATAGAGGAATCAAAATAGATGGAACCTATCTAAGCCACCTGCGTTTCGCTGACGACATCGTTCTCATAAGAAGCGAAGAAACAGAATTGAAGACTATGCTAGAAGAACTAAACACAGCATCAAAGACTGGGCAAGGACAATCAAACGGCAGAAGTTGGAAGAATAGGTCTCTCTTGGACAGCGTTTGGCAAACTCAAGAACATATTCGAGAACACCGAAATTCCAATAAACCTGAAAAGACAATACTAATAAGAAAAGGCGAGCCCATTCGTTAGGGAAAATTTTTTAAGATGACTGGTTAGAAATTCTAGAATATAAGGGCTGGTTGCAAAAGGGAAGCAATTCGTATAAATCCAGGTATAAAATAATAATTTGATATTATTTTTTGCGGAAAAGAAGCATCAGGCTAAATTAGAATGTTTGAAGAATGTTTCGTCAATTTAGCGGTTTTGTCAAAAAATCTGCCGAAAATGACCATGAAAATGTAGTTAAAAAAGATAAAATAAAACTGTCACTGTATTTTGCTGAGCACAAGAAATCATAGTTTATCAAAGATATGCAGCTCAAACGTACAAAATGTATCGACATTTTAAAAAATGTGATAGGAGAATCAGTGACAAAGGAACTGGTTTTCTATTATGGTAGATGAATCAACAGATATATCTGACCAAAAACATATGTGCTTATTAGCTCGTTATTGTTCATCCACAATCTGGAAACTAAACTTTGGGAACTTATCGAGATAGATACAAGGGATGGCAAATGTATAATCATTTTAAGACTTGCTTTGAAAAATTCAAAATTCCATTAAAAAATATCATCGGGGTAGCTTTTGATGGAGCAGATGTTATGATAGGTGAGCAATGAATATTATAGCTAAACTAAAAATACATATCAAATAATTCACAACTTTGCATACCCCTGCAGCACATATTCGTTGGTCCAATATTGGCTAGTTCATATGGGACCAAAAAAGTTTTCGTCAGATTGTTTAAATATTATCCCTTTATTGTAAGCCAATATTGGCATCCTGTTTAGAACCAGTGTTGTTCCACAATATACCTCCAATATATGAAATTTATCTGGGTCTAATAATAAGAACTGATCCTGGACCAATACAGTCAGTATACTTGTTTGTTTTATTGCCAATATATATAGGCCCTTTATTGTAATAGAGCTCCTCGATTGTTAAATTGTTATAATGTAATTATGTCTGTTGTCCGAAAAAACGGTTTTTATCAATAAAACAATAAAAAAAATTGATAGGGCGTAAAAAAATTTTAAAACTTGGTTTTAGGTTTCATTATATATAGTGTAATTTAAAACCATGTTTGAAAATTTGTTTAAAATGTATTGTAAAAACTGTTTTTCGGCCATCGGATACACGTACATTATATTAATTTAACAATCGAGCTCTATTATAAAGAACCTAGCACTAGGTCACTTGAAAAATTTAATCAGATTTTTTTTAGTAGCACCGTGTAATTGACTTTAACACCATACGTACTCCTAGAGTTTTAAGTAAAATACGTCATTTAATTTTTCAGTTTTATAATCAATAACAAAAATCAACAAAAAATGAAAATGAGATTTCATTAGTTACTAGACCCTAGAACTGCCAGATCGTTTTCTACTAATTCACGGCCCTTTACACCTGCCAAAAGAACGAAAATGTCTTTTTATATCTTTATCGTAACATCATTGAATCGTCTTCGCACTGCCTCTTAAATAAACGAAAACAAATAAAATTTAACAATAAAAACACTCAGCTGAGTCGTCAATTGAAGATAATTTTAAAACGAATGACTTTTATACAAAACTTATTTGCATATAATTTATGTCGAAATAAATTGACCACCCTGTCGGATTTGGACTCAATAAATCGAAATATTTACCCTCATAACTGTCTTTTCTATGAAAACTAAAATGAATTTCAAATTGGCATTTGAGTGTCCAAGAGCATATAAAACGACATATTACTCAATTGTTTAAATACATTTTCGCTTTCGCACCCTCCCCTTTTTACCCTTACTCCTTATTTTCCAATTTTCCACCAAAATAACCAACAGTTTTTATAATTCAAATCTGCGTACCCAAAACCCATTCAAAGACAATATTAATGAACGAATTAATTATTAACGAAAAATTGTTATTTTTTATCAATTAACCCCCCATTTCCCCTCAACATATTTCTGATATACCCGGCAGAGTTAGAACTTTGGCGCAATTATAAAAAATTCTTTTGACATAAACTAAAACATAGATATCAATTTTCAGAAATGTTGGCAAAGGGTCAAATTACATTTAAAACCTGCCATATGCTTTAAGTTGGAATAAAGTGTAAATATGAATTTTATATTGGGCCAAAGAGAGAATAATATTAATAATAAATATCAAAATCAATTCTACAGCAGAAATCCTGTACCTAATGTGAGTAATAAAGTGAAAAAAGTCCTGTTTTTATACATGTTGTATATATATCTGAAGGAATAACTAACTGATTTAAAGCTTAAAAACTTAGATCATTAACGAATTCGATCTCGTCATTTTTTTACTGGCAATATTCAGCTTGGCGTAATTATTTTGAAAACAATCTAGTGTGTACCTAGTTCTAGAGCTGCAAATGCAAAATAAAGACCTAAATTAAACTTGCCAAAATGCAACAAATATTAGCACTTTATCTCACAAGAATATTCTGGAAAAATATGTTATGTCCATATTGGCCCAACGAAGGTATTACGTTGATTAAACAACATCGAACGGATAGAAATGTATAAGAGGTGATTTATATTGTATTGGTCCTATATTGGCCCAAAAGTGGCATTATATCTCGAACATTTTTGTTTGCCAATATAACACCTACATAGGCTAAACAACTTTTATATTTGCCTGACTGATAACATATTGGGCCTATATGGGTCCAAAAGTGGCATTATATATCGAAACATATATTTTTTACCTATATAATATCTACATAGGATAAAAAACTTTTATATTTTACCCACTTATAAATATTGTGGCATTATATATCGAAACATATATTTTTTGCCAATATGACACCTAAGTAGGCTAAAAAACTTCTATATTGGCCCCACTTGTAAATATTGGGCCAACAGTGCACTAGGCTAGGACCAATATTTTGTGCTACAGGGGTATATTCTGTTATTTCTGTTTCTATTACAGGGGCCCACAACAGCTTGTTTTCCCACCTTAAACTGGCATTCTCCACGATGTTCTAATGAGATGTATATGTCATAGTGCTGCCATAGTAGCAAGTAAAGCATGTTTACCCAGAACTGCAGAGGACCTAACCCGAGCACTCTACTCTTATGTATCAGATAGTGCTAAGAGATGTTCCATTTTGATGAAAATGCAAGAATTTTTTTATAATATTGTTACGAATTTAACCCTAGTTATAGATTTGTTAAGATTTAGATGAATTTATTTATTGTTTGTTATTTTATTGAAATCGACTTACCTTAATTTTTATCCATGTAACGACTATGTTAGTGTCAAAAATCGTTCTCGAATGTTCTGTTAGGCTTAATTCATCTCACCCTGTACTATTTAGATTATTCTAGAATTTTCTAGATCATTCCATCCTTTTCTAAAAGCTATATAAGCGCGCCGCGAGGCCTCATTTGGATTCAGTTATAATTGAGATTTCGAAGTGATAAAAAACTGACATTGACAAGTTTAAAGTTACCTTAGTTACGATTGTTAAGTATAACCAGTCTCTACCTTTGACACCTGTAACCTGTGTTTTGAATAAAAGGAGTGCATTCAGATTCTACGTATTTGTGTACCGGCCAATCCGGAACATTTGGTGTCAGAAGCGGGATTAGGATCCAGTTGAAGCTAAAGAAGTAAGAAATAGTTTCTATTAGTAGCAATAATCATGGCAGCAAATTTGGATTCTTTGATGAACTTGATTATTGCAATGCATAATGACATTCAGAAAAACCAAGAAGATGTAAAACAAGAAATAAAGAAAACCCAAGAAGACATGAAGAGAGGCCAAGAAGACATGAAGAGGGGCCAAGAAGACATGAAGAGGGTCCAAGAAGACATGAAGCAAGAACTAGGCGACTTGAAGAAAACTCAAGAAGACATGAAGCAAGAAATTAAGGAAGATATGAAGAGGAACCAAGAAGAACTAAAGCAAGAACTTACAGATGACATGAGGAAGAACCAAGAAGACATAAAAAATGAACTTGAAGATATGAGGAGGCACCAAGAAGACGTAAAACAAAAAATGCAAGAAATGGAAAAGAATCATGAAGAAATCACTAGAAAAACGTTGCTTGAACTGACGCTAACCAAAGAAGATGTAAAAGAGGAAATGGGACAAATGGAGAAGAAAGTGCAAACGCAAGTTCAGGAGGTTCATAACCAAATGCAGCAAGAAGTCCAAAGTTTACGATCCCAGATGCAGAAATTTGGACAGCACAGTGAGTTCAAATCCGACGTTGTCTCTTTATCGCATGTGATAAAGCCACCTACGTTCGATGGTAAGGTGCCGTGGGTTACTTACCTGAAACAATTTGAAGCTGCCGCAACAGGAAATAGTTGGGATTCCACCGAAAAGGCAAGAGCGCTGGTTTGTTCCTTGCGTGGCGAAGCAATGGAGGTGTTAAGGAACATACCCGAAGATAAACAAAATGACTTTGAGACATTAGTAAGCCATCTAGAAATGCGTTATGGAGAAGCACATCTACAGGAGGTTTATAAAGCACAACTTCAATGTCGAAGACAAAAATATAACGAAAGTCTTCAAGAGTATGAAACCGATATCGTGCGACTAATTAACTTGACTTATCCATCCTACCCTGAAGAGATCAAGCAAGAGTTGGCAGTAAGCAGTTTTATCGAAGGACTTCGTGATCCTGATACCAACCAAGCTTTAAGAATGGCTAGAATAAAGAAGATTTCAGAAGCTCTGGCATATGCCCTTCAGTTCGAAACAGCTAAACAAACATCCAGGGGTCAAGGAAAACTGCGTAGACTACATTACACTCCAGAATACCAGACTACAAATGAAAATGCTTCGAACCTTTTAAAAGAACTGCAAGAGATTCTTCTTAAACATCAGAAAGACGAAAATAAATCTTTAACTTTCCGACAAAGAAAATGCATCCGTTGTTGGAAATGTGGTAAAGAGGGACATATGCAAAGCCGATGTACCAGCAATGGGATTCCTGAAGATATTCAGGGAAAACTCCCATTAGCCAGTTTTAAGGGGCGAAAGCTGGCTAGGTGCTACCAAGCCTCATCGACAACAACAAAAATCAAAGTATCCCGGCTGCAGAATAATGGCTCTAGCTTGGTAGTATCGGGGAAGATATGCGGTCGGGACTGTGAAATGGTACTGGATACCGGTTCAACACACACCATCGTGAGGCCAGACATTATAGCGCCTTGCAGGATAGAAAATCCATACAAAAAATATGTCTTGGAAACCGCCAAACCCTGGGGAACACTACCTTCATACACGCTATTTTCGTCGCAGATATAATGGATGATGTCATACTTGGTCTTGATGTTATGAACCAAAATAAGTTTATTCTTGACATACCTCAACGAGTCCTCCGTACAAAAAATGAAGAAATAGTTATGAACCTGCCACAAAGAAATAATTCCACTATCCGAGAAGTGGTTTTGCTAGAAGATACTACCTTACCTGCCTGTTCGGAATGTGTAGTAAAAGCGACGTTTGATGATTTTGAGGAAGAAGTAATTTTATTCGAACCAGTTCAAGACTGTCCACTACATGCGAAGGGAATTTTACCAGCAAGAACCTTAACTCATTGTAGAGGAAACATGATGTTTGTCAAAATGATGAATCTGAAAGGTCATCCCCAGCAAGTAAAAACAGGTGACAAGATCGGAACCTGTCAACCTGCTAATACAATATTTACCTGTACAAACGTACCACCTTCAGAACCTGGAACTACTTTACCTAAGGTACTCCAAGACCTGGTGAAATCGCCACATTTACTGAATAAGGTTCACATGACCAAGTTGGAAGAACTTTTGAGAAGAAATCAAAATGTTTTCTCTCTGTATGACAGCGACTTAGGAAAAACTAACATAGTTCAACATCGAATTAATACTGGTGATGCAGCGCCGATAAAACAGCCTCCAAGACGAATACCTTTGGCAAAGCGACATGAAGTTAATCAGATGCTTAAGGATATGGAAAAACAAGACATTATAGAACCATCTCAAAGTCCATGGTCGTCACCAGTAGTCTTAGTTAAGAAGAAAGATGGCTCCACGAGATTCTGCGTCGACTTCCGCAGGCTCAATGACGTCACAAAGAAAGATAGCTTTCCCTTACCAAGAATTGATTGACACTTTAACAGGATCAAAATGGTTCTCAACCCTAGACCTGAAAAGTGGTTATTGGCAAGTTAAGCTTAATCCAGATGATAAAGAAAAGACAGCGTTTTCTACTGGGACTGGACTGTGGCAATTTAAAGTTATGCCTTTTGGATTATGCAACGCCCCAGCAACTTTTGAACGTTTAATGGAACTGACATTACATGGAATGACATGGGAAACATGCCTAGTATATTTAGATGACATCATTATTCTTGGGAAAACATTTGAAGGTCATTTAAAGAATATTGAAGCTGTTTTCCAGAAACTGAGAATGGCTGGCTTAAAACTCAGTCCCAAAAAGTGCCAGTTTTTTCAAAAAGAAGTGAAATATCTAGGCCATGTAATTACCGAACATGGTGTAAAAACCGATCCTGAGAAGACTGAAACCATTCAAAATTGGCCAATACCAAAGGACAGACATGAACCAAGGAGTTCTCTGGGACTTTGTACGTACTACAGACGATTCATAAAAGGTTTTGCTAATATCGCTAGACCACTACATCGACTTACTGAAAGCAGTCACAACTATGTATGGGCCCAAGAATGTGGAGAAGCATTTAACAACTTGAAGCAAGCCTTGTGTAATCCTCCAGTGTTGTCATATCCTGAACCATCCCAGATGTTTATTGTAGACACCGATGCTAGCAATGCCGCTATTGGTGGTATTTTGTCACAAGTACAAAATGGCGAAGAAAAAGTAATAGCCTATTTAAGCAAGGTCCTTTCTAAACCTGAACGCAACTACTGTGTGACAAGGAAAGAATTACTGGCTATTGTTAAAACATTGGAGCACTTTCATAAGTACTTGTATGGGCAAAAATTCCTTTTAAGGACGGATCATGCATTATTCAAATGGTTGCTACAATTTAAGAATCCCAAAGGACAAATAGCCAGGTGGTTGCAGCGCCTACAGGAATATGACTTTAAAGTTGAACATCGCAAAGGGTTAAATCATAAAAATGCTGATGCTTTATCAAGAAGACCATGCCCAGAAAGTTGTAAACATTGCAACAGACACGAGGAAAGAGAAGATCCTGACGATTTTCATTGCCGAAGAACAGCACTTCAAAGCTCTCCAGAGTGGGACTCTAAAATGTTATCCAAAGATCAGCAAGTAGACCCAGATATTGGCCCTATAATTAAACTAAAATTAGAAAATTCACCAAGACCTTGTTACCAAGAAATTGCAGCCAAATCCCAGAAATTTAAAGGATACTGGGCTTTATGGGACTCTTTGGTGATAAAAGACGGCCTGTTAAAAAGAATTTGGGAAAGTTCTGATGGAAAAAAATAACAAATACCAAACTATTTTGCCCTCAAAGAGAATTCCTGAAGTGTTGCAAGCCGTACACAACGGTGTAGGCGGAGGACATTTTGGTGTTATGAAGACTCTTGAAAAAGTTCGAGAAAGATTTTATTGGTTAGGAAGTCGTACAGATGTGAAAGATTGATGCCGAACCTGCGAAGACTGTGCCGCCAGTAAAGGACCCCAAACTCGTACTCGTGGCAAAATGAAGCAGTACAACGTGGGAGCACCCTTCGAACGAATTGCCATAGATGTAGCAGGACCATTTCCATTTAGTAAGTCCGGGAATCGCTTTGTGTTAGTAGCGATGGATTATTTCAGCAAATGGCTAGAAGTCTACGCAATACCCAATCAAGAAGCCATCACTGTCGCCGACGTACTATTTCATGAATGGATTTGCCGATATGGAATTCCAAGGGAAATACACTCCGACCAAGGCAGAAATTTTGAATCCGATGTATTCAAAAGCTTGTACAGCCTATTAGGAATTCATAAGACAAGAACAACACCTCTTCATCCGCAGTCAGATGGAATGGTTGAAAGATTTAATAGAACTTTGGAGAACTACCTGAAAATCCAAGTTAATGAACAACAAAGTGACTGGGATAAATGTATTCAACCATTTTTACTGGCCTATCGCTCTGCAGTTCATGAATCCACTGGAAAAACACCTGCCAGTGTAATATTTGGATCTGATCTACAGCTTTCAGTCGACCTCTTGACTGGACGACCTCCGAACTATAAGATAACTACTACGGATTATGCCAGCCAGGTTAGTAAACCCCTCAGAGAAATCCATGAAGAAGTCCGCCATAAATTACAGATAGAAAGCGATAGAATAAAGTCACGTTACGATCTACGAGCCAATCACACTGGATTTACAGTCGGTGAAAAAGTTTGATTATACAATCCAAAAAGAACTAAGGGCCGAAGTTGCAGAAATCATGGGAAGGCCCGTATCGTGTGGTGACCCGACTGAATGACTTGGTATACCGGATTCAGAAAAGCCCTCATGCAAAAATGTAAGTGGTGCATCTCCATCGATTAGCCCGTTGCCAAGATACCGAAGATGTTTGATCGGGACGATCAACTCTGGGAAGGGGGTAATGTTACGAATTTAACCCTAGTCATAGATTTGTTAAGATTTAGATGAATTTATTTATTGTTTGTTATTTTATTGAAGTAGACTTACCTTAATTTTTATCCATGTAACGACTATGTTAGTGTCAAAAATCGTTCTCGAATGTTCTGTTAGGCTTAATTCATCTCACCCTGTACTATTTAGATTATTCTAGAATTTTCTAGATCATTCCATCCTTTTCTAAAAGCTATATAAGCGCGCCGCGAGGCCTCATTTGGATTCAGTTATAATTGAGATTTCGAAGTGTTAAAAACCTGACATTGACAAGTTTAAAGTTACGATTGTTAAGTATAACCAGTCTCTACCTTTGATACCTGTAACCTGTGTTTTGAATAAAAGGAGTGCATTCAGATTCTACGTGTTTGTGTACCGGCCAATCCGGAACAATATGAAAAAACAAAAAATATTGAAACTTGCCAACACAAGATGGCTCTCACTGCAGCAATTTATTTATTTATTAAATAATTGGGAAGCACTGACACATTATTTTATGTTAGTATTTTCTGTCACATATCAAAATTGTTGAAAGTGAAAATTAAAGTAACTAACAAATTCCATGTGTTAGTTTTGTAGATGTTTAATAGAATAACTGTTTGGAATAATTAAACTATCTTTTTAAGCTGGCTCTTGTTGGACTGAAACAAGCAGAATTTGTAAAATATACAAAATTTAGAAAACCCAATTGTGAAAGCATACTTTTTGATCTAAGTTTTGAAAGTACGTGTTACTGTATTTCAATCAATTGCCTCCAGGGCAGAAATATATTAGTACAAGATTTACATAACAAATCTTCACAGCGTGTAAAGCAATTTTGGTTAAATTTTTTAAAACCTGAAGTATTTACCCAGGACATTATTAAACTGGATATACGTAACCCATATAATTTACTTCTTAATGAAAAGATCTATGTTTGGCATTGAATGTCAACAGGTACTCAAAACATCTATATTACCTAGATATTCACGATTTCAAAAACAATTGCTTGCTGTTTTACATTACTGCAGCAGTGAAAATTCAAAACAGGCCTATTAAGAATGAGGTGAGTCAACATTTAGAATTTTTGAAGCCGTAAAATGATTTGGACTCAAGACAAGAACTATTTGGCAATATAAATTTATTGGGACAAAGATTTTTCCCATTTTGCAATAGACCTCTCTTCTTTAAAGCATGAATGAAGAAGTTTGGAAGTCCCTTTAACCCCTTCCCAGAAATCTGTCTTCAAAACTTTTAAAATAGACCAAATGTGGTTCGAAATTTGAAAAGTTTTTAAGACAAGATTCAGTTTCCAAATGGGGCTAAATTAGCTAAATTAATGCTATCCCTTCCTCACTCAAATGCTGAGTCAGAAAGAATTTTTTTAAAGATGCCCGGCATTAAAAATTAAAAGCGCTCTTCCTGCTAAAAAAACAAACTGTGTTAATTATTGTGTAACCACTAACCTCATTAAATTACATAAATATAAAATGTACTCTTTCAAATAGTTTCGAGAGTTTTTTTAAAACCAAAACCAAAGATTCCTAGAAGACTTATTAATTTTATTGGTTACTGTGATGTTGATATTTTTAGTTATTGATGTTGATGCAATCATCTATAGTATGTTTTATTTTTTTGGTGTTAATATATAACATGTATAAACAGTTTATATCATCTGCTGATGATGCTAACTTGGTTAGCGAAAAGGGCGTCCAGAACGTAACAAGTTGTGGTGTAGTGTGGTTAGAACTCTTGTATTTTGATCTATCTTCCACCACAGGTTCCAGTGTTAGGATATAACATGTATTTCTGTTTAGTTCTTGCGTTCGTTTTCCCTACCATCTTTTTATTTAAGATGTTCATGACAAAATGGCGAATAAACTATAACATCTGGACGTAATTATCATGTAATTTTTATAATTAACAATAGATGGCACCATGAGTTGAGAAATTTGGGCGTTTTTGACTCTCAGGTTGGGAAATTTTTCCTAAGAATGTTGGCAACACTTTAAGGCACAGTTTATACCGTAAAAGGAATCAGTTGTTTAACTCTCCATGTGTTTTGAAGCCATACAATCCAACCAATAGAAACATTTTCCTCATATTCTGGACACGCCCACTACCTGACTTATACGAGGAACATTTGTTTTATTAAGGGTCCGGTGTAGGTTTATCCTTTTCGTCCATTTCTCTTACGACAGTTTGCCGAAAGAAAGAGAGATAAACATGGGCTGAACCTAATTGAATCGGAAAGTAAACACATCGCACAGCGTCGGATTATCGATCTTTTACTCTCGCATTATTTTGCGTAAGCATCTTACAGATTGGATTGTTTGGGAGGGTTTTTTGATTATCTGTGTTGCGTTCGATTTTTGGGTAATTTATTTAAGTGTGTTGGATTTTTGGACAAAAGAATTTACTATTTAAATTGTTTTCATTTGTTACCCTGGTTGTGCGTTGGTTCGTCTGCAAATGTTACAAGGAAGCTTTTCCAGCTTTAGGATATTTTAGCTTTCCAAAAGATGAAAAACTGTAAGTAGTTCAGATTAAACTAGTTAATTTTTGTTACATTGCTTGATAAAATTAATATTCTACCTCGATAATTGTTTGGCTCTCTTTTATAGGAAGTTTAAGTTTGTAAACTTGAAAAATATTAATTTTTAAAAAGGTCATAGTTTGTAACAAGCCAAAAAATAAAGACAAACAATATATAGAATTGTCACCCTAATATTAGAAGCTTGTATGTAAATCAAATAAAAACTAAATAATGTCACATGCAACTTTTATTATTCAGATAACAAAATATGATTTTGTTACAGACAAATGAATTTAAAGAACATAAAGCATACTTAAAGATCTGTTTTGATTGTTGAGATTTGTTTTATTAGTTTATATAAGTAGTTTCACTTAAATGACATTTTTTCATAGCATTTTTAAAATTTATTTCTAGGTGTGCCTTATGATTTGAAGTAATTAATCAGCCAAGACTAACCGAGCATACTTCTGAATTTTGCCATGAAAATTTAAGAGTATGTTCAAAAATGTTGGTCCACAAGATATTTTATCGAATAAAATAATGAAAAGGCTTCACCCCGATGATGTTCCAATTTTGAGCGTTAACAATTCCGCTAGCACAAATGTTCAGGGTAAGTATACAATCTACCCTGAGTTAATTTATAGAGTTTTATAAAATATTCCATATCAAATTCTGAGTGTAATAATGTGTTTTTCCCCGTCCCTGTATTGTAAGCAACCTATTTTGATACTGCTTTGACAGACGTAAGTGAAAGTTACTCAACAAGGTATTGGTTGCCCTTAACGACATTACTACGGAAGTAATAATCTAAAATTATTATAAGTAGCTTTAATTTTTGATTTCATCAACATATTACAAAAATCCGGTGATATTAATTGAAATGAATATTAATGGTACAATTATTACAATTGTTTAAGCACTGCAAGAGACTTCTGGGCGGGTCTTATTGTATAAAATTTTATTCGCTACTTCCTTTTTATTATTGAGGCTCTCAGCTACGTAACTTTCCGCAATAGTAGCGGATTTCCATCCACCATGTCGCTTGATAGCTAATACATCAACTCAAGTATTTGCTAATAAAGTTGCCGAAGTTCTTCTAAAAGTGTTCAGTATACATTTTGAAGTTCTCAAACTTTAGAAATTTCACAATTTTACTTGGAATTGACGAAAACGTATTTTTCCCGACAGGCTGGTTTAAGCACTTTCCATTTTGATATCGCATAAAGAAGCGCGGATTAATAGTCATCATGTGAGATCTTGTATCAATGTACTTTTGAATTATTTTGAAATGACAAACCTGAGTGTCGTCACTTTTTGTCACTGTAAATGTACCTGACATTCCATTTTTGGAGTCAGGAATAGTCACAATAATTCTTGACATATTTTAACATTGTCCATTTTCATTTCACAGAATTCATTAGAACGGCACGCTCCCTTTACCCCTTAACTACCATTACCATTACGACCTTCATCAATAAGTATATATCATCGGTATAAGTATATTCACATCTTCCCTGTTAAACACATTCGATTTTTTGGGTCTATATATATATATATATATATATATATATATATATATATATATATATATATATATATATATATATATATATATATATATATATATATATATATATATATATATATATATATATATATATATATATATATCTTAACAAGTAAAATCGCTACAACCTGTTATTTTGAGGAAAACTTTTCCACAGCTATCAATTTTAAAAATTTCATAAAGGTAATAATTTAAACTTATTAATATAAAATATAAAAGTTGCAAACTGTTACAGGTACAGTTGGCCTGTCGCCAATAATAAATCCGTACGACTGAATTGCTTCATTGTGAATTTTACTTCATCTTCCTTTATTTACCTGGATTACCTTTCGCATTTGACAGTTATAACAGCACATGATGACATGATTAATTTTTATTGATTTTTGAAGTCATTCTTGCTTTGTCTAGGGTAAAATAATAGCATAAAATATGCCACGTTTAATTATTGCTACAAAAACTTCCATAATTACACTAATAGAATAAGGCTGGTTTCGAATTATTTTGGTATGGCTAAAATCACTGTTCAGGGAATTATATGAATCGTAAAGTGATGTGAGGAACATACCTTGGAAAGATCGGCGAAAGACAAAATCCATTTGAAACGGCTATATCGACGTGTATATATAATACAATGTTCCAGCAGAAGAAATAGAGCAGCTGCCCCAAAAGTTTTATTAAAGTCCAGTGATAAAGAACAAAGGGGTCGAGTTTGCTTTAGAATATTTGCCGCAAAATGCAGATTTTTGGGAAAAGGTGATATTTTTGACGAAAAACTATATCAGTTTACTGGTAATTAATTGGTAAATTCATATCTGCCGACCTCCAAATTCTGGGTACTATCCAAATTACACTCAAAACAAGCAAATTAGCGGCCGTTTTTCAGTCAGAGTTTGGGCTTAGATATGCGCACAGAGCCCAGGTTTTTTTTATTAGTTTGGTTTATTATTAGTGAATTTAACATATGTCTTTGAAAATAAACTAATATAGAACACATTCTTCAGTTACGTAAAAAACCTTAATATACCTTTAAAACCACTCAATCCGATTGATTGTAACCTAGGTAATAGGTAAAAATAAAAGTCCGTATTACCAACATATCATAAAACGAGGTTATACTCATTTGATACCGTACGGATTTATCTGACGCAACTGACGCTAACTATACCGTACGGATTTATCTGACGCAACTGACGCTAACTATACCTACTTATGAATGTAATTTTTTATTGTTTTAGAATCCAGGCTAGCTGTTTTAAAACTGCCTGCTGTTGTTTTGAGGGAAACTTCCCCACAGCCATCAACTTCAAAGGAAAATTATTCACTACCTAAAGGTTAATATTTATAGACTTATTAAATTAATAAAAAATATGAATGCTAAAAACCGAGTTTTTTGGATTATACGAAAGTCAATGTATCTACAATTTGTAAGGATTTTGCCATTTCTGCAAATGTAGGCATCAAAATAAGGAAACAAATTTTAGAACTGCCTTTTCAACATCCCTATAAGAACTTTTCCAAAGCTTATTTTGCATCTCTGTTTACCAGAACAAGGACATTTTATACATTAAAATTTTTAAACTGATTTGCTTAGTGGAGAAGATGCTTCAATAAACACAGTGCATCTACAGGCAATTAATTTTAATATAATGTTCTGAGTGTTATAGTTTGAATAACAGCTTAAAAAAAACATTAAGATTTACAAGTAAACGAAAACGTAAAATTCGCAAGCTTTTTTCCAGGTATTATGTATTATATTAAAAATAAATTCGTGTGACAAATATTTGTTGAATCTATATCACACCTTTTCCCCTTATACCAACTACTATATTCATGCAAAGTTTGAAAGCAATAACTCCAAGATAAGATAAGATCGGCAAATTTAGAAGTATTAAAAAAGTTGATAAATGGTTAAATCAAAGAAAAATGTATGACATATATTATATAATATATATAATAAATAAATAATGATTCCTACAATAGGTTCTCTACAAAAGTTACTTAAAGTAGACGAAATCAACATTTCATGTAGCAGACCAAGCCTCTGAAGAATAAATAAATACGGGACCATAAATAAAAGGCAAGTATTAATGGAATCCCAGCGATTACATGGGGTCGCAATTATTTAAATTCCATACAGCAATATAGGGCAGAGAGACACCTAAAAAGGATGAAACGATTCGACAAGTAGTAGTGCCAAATCAAAGCTCTCTCAAATAAAGGACAGAGGAAAACAGTTTTGCATGTGGGTTCAGAAAATTATTTGTTACTATCTTAATAAGAAAATAGCCAATCCATCTTTGGATTATCATCAAGATACAGATGTAAAATTATTTGAAGGTTGGTTTCAAAAAGGATCTTTTAAGAGTTTTAAAAGCATATAATATTAAAAAAGAATATATATTTGTTACAACCTGGTTAGTGTCTTTGCGTCTTCCTCGGTAATATGGTATTTTTAATCCGATCGAACATATTTGGCATGAATTAAAAATCATGATTAGGAGAGAAAACACTTCTCCCACATAAAGTACTTCTGTAATAGATTTAATTAAAAAATGTGTAAATAATATTTCTGTACGTAGCTGGAAAAATCCTGTTAGACATGTAATTAAGGTTGCACACTCTTATAAGTTTATAAATAGTAGTGTTAAGCCCTTTGAATAACTAGACAACAGGAAAGAGCCCCATGCATTATTTTAAATTACCAGGCTTTGACGGAACTACGTCATTTTTGTTTGTTGACGTGTGTTGTCAAACCGTAGTCTTTACAAATTTAAGCTTAAGTTTTTGCAGTTTATTAATATTAAGAATAGAATTAATATAAATGTTGAGTGTTATAAAACGTAACAAACATATTTTTGGTCATTTGCATTATCCTAAATACAAAAAATGGTCAGTTGTGTGGCGTGCGGGTACAAGCAAGAAAGGAATTTCGTTCCAACGGTAAGTGCAGTTGTATTTTCGTAAGTAAAGAAATTAACTAAATACTTTTAAATTCGATTTAAGGCCAAAAATAATTGTTATTATAATGAAAATCATAATTCTTAAAGTGTCAAATAGTTAGGTTAGGAACCAAGTGGTATATAAAAAACACATGTTGTGTGATTCTTTTATCGAGCTATTAAATCTCGATGGGCTATTTGCAAAAGTACTACCTTTAAACATTCTGATTTGTAAAATAGTGTCGTTTGTAAGATGAAGGTTATACAGAACCAGAAGTTCTTACGCTTTCATTTTTATTTAGTACTTCCTAGTTTGCATAAACCCTTAATAAACCAAAGTACAATAAAGTCAATTATGATTCTTATTTCGAAGTGCAATAACACTCACATCAGAGGTCGGTGTGCATTTTTTTTGTAGAAAGGGCAAATTATTCTTTTTACCGTAGTTGAAGACACAGTTTTTGGGAAAATTAGTGGCGAATATGTAAAAAATATCTCATTTGAAATTCTCTACTTATTTATTGGCCATTAAATTACCTACAAACTAAACCTCGTACAAAACACTTTAAATAATTATTTCATCTCTCGCCGCGCTAACTAGGTTAACTTAGAAATTTTAATTTCTCAATTTTTTTATTTTACTTACTTGCGTTTACGTTTGCGTGGCCAATCTTATTTTTTGAATAATGAAAACTTTTTATGTACCTAAATCCATTCACACGCTATAATATATATATATATATATATATATATATATATATATATATATATATATATATATATATATATATATATATATATATATATATATATATATATATATATATAAATATAAAAAGGAATTTCGTTCTACCGGTAAGTGAATTTGTATTTTCGTAAGTAAGAAATTAACTAGACCCTTTTGAATCCGATTTAAAGGCAAAAATAATTGTTATTATAATTAAAATCCAAAAAATAGAAACCAAGTGGTATATAAAAAACACAGTAGTGTAAAACTTCATGTAATATTTTTTTAGGTCAAAACATTTAAATTACCTTAAGTAGGTTTTAAAACGGAAAAAAAACTTGGAGTTATGAGTGTCTAGGAACAATTTTATGGGACAAAATAAGTTTTAATATCTAAAATTATATTATCCTGTTTTTGGATCTAATTACTGTGCTGAAGGGGAAACAGTTTGATTATATTTCTCAACAAATGTCATTTGTTTAACAGACAGTAAAGGCAAACAAAAAAATATGAAATCCTTTTTTGAAGATTTTATTTGATGTTTTTTTTTAGGGAAAAATAGAATATACCTATACCTATAGATACATACATTTTTTTAAATTTCTATAAACACTTATAATATTTTATTTTTTGCAAAAATATAGTATTTTTTTGTATTTATTTATTGCAGGTAACCAAAATCTAACCCTAAGTAGCCCAAATATTTGTGCTTTCATGAGCTATTCTTAGTGTAATATATTTTTTACTCTAACCCAAAATGAATTTAAATTATTAGAAAAACTAACCTAATCCAACCTTACATCGTACATAAAATTGTTCGTAGAAACCCATAATTTTTTTTCTTTCATTTTAAAACATCCATAAGGTAATTTAAATGTTTTGACGTAAAAAAATATTACATGAAGTTTTACACTACTGTGTTTTTATATACCACTTGGTTTCTATTTTTTGGATTTTAATTATAATAACAATTATTTTTGCCTTTAAATCGGATTCAAAAGGGTCTAGTTAATTTCTTACTTACGAAAATACAAATGCACTTACCGGTAGAACGAAATTCCTTTATATATTTACATATATATACTCGTATATATATATATATTATAGCGTGTGAATGGATTTAGGTACATATAAAGTTTTCATTAATAAAAAAATAAGATTGGCCACAAAAAATATTTCATATAATATACAAGGTGCACAAAAAACACGTAAACGCAAGTAAGTAAAATAAAAAAATTGAGAAATTAAAATTTCTAAGATAACCTAGTTAGCGCGGCGAGAGATGAAATAATTATTTAAAATGTTTTGTACGAGGTTCAGTTTGTAGATAATTTAATGGCCAATAAATAAGTAGAGAATTTCAAATTGAGATATTTTTTACATATTCACCACTAATTTTTCCAAAAACTGTGTCTACAACTACGGTAAAAAGAATGTATATATATATATATATATATATATATATATATATATATATATATATATATATATATATATATATATATATATATAGCCTGTATTTTTCGTTAGCCAAGAGTTTCTGGTAAAGCGATTTTACAGATTTTTATATGTCAAAATGTGTCTTATAATTAATAAAAAAATTTACTTATTTTAAATACTCTTTAAAATTGGAACAAGTATTCTACAATTATTTATTTATTGCCTACAAATGTACTAAAAAAGTAAGCAAAAAATAGGGTCAAATTTAATAAAAAAATTTTTAAATTAAAATTCACTGGTTAATATCCAGGAGCCAGTGGCCAAAGCTCTGAGAATCGGTATAAGGAATGTACAGAAACTTGTGCATGAAAAAAAAACATAATTTACTTCCGAAGAGATTAAGAAATGTACACGAAAAAATCCAAAGGCAAAAGACTTAAGTTACAATGCAAAAATGGATATTCATAATGCAATTTATGATTTATACTATAAGACTTCAGAAATTTTTTAATATTATAGACTAAAAAATATCATCACTTAAAAAGTCCTCATCTTCTGAGACGTCCTCAAATGGCGCTGATCATTGGTGCTATTTAGAACTCGTTCTCGCTTCGTATGTTCCACAGATTGCTTCCAGTACTCCGGCGTAATATAATTTAATGAATGTTGCCAAACAATTTGCACTTCATCTGATGTAAGACCATAGTTCACGTGTTTTTCGTAATATGATTTTGCCCCAGCCCATATTAATTCTATTGCGTTAAACTGGCAAAGGTATGACGGCAGTCGTAAAACCTCATGTACCTCATGTCCATTTTCCCTTAATATTTCATCTACGGTATATATTGTTGGTTTTTTAATAGATTTTGCCATTTGTTTTTGTTTTATTAGCTAGTCATAAATATCACTTTTCTTCCAGGATGAAGTAGGTTGTTTATTTAAGATTCTTGAATGATAAGATGCATTGTCCAGAATGATTAAAGATGAAGTATCTAAATTTAGAATCAGTTGTTCTTTTAACCACTTTTCAAACAGTTCAAAGTTCATATTATCATGGTAGTCCATATTTTTGGATGTTGAAGAAAACAGTAAACTTGCACCTGGGAGAAATCCTATTGAAGAACCTGCATGCAAAATGATGAAACGTTTTCCCGTCCCACATCCCTTTTTTCTCTTGACACTTTTTACAGACTCGTCCTGCCAAGATTTCGAACGACTTCCATTAGAAAATATCCAAGTCTCGTCTAACAATACCACTTTCCTAAATTTTAAATTAACATTTTCCGTGTATTTCTTTACAAACTGGATACGTTGACTTGCTATATGTGGCAACTCGCATAAAAATTTTCGATTACAGTCCTTTTTATATCGAAAACCCAACATTTTTATTAATTTTGACAACGATTTTAGTCCAATTTCCAATATGCCTCGTTTTTTTAAAGCTTCTTTTAAGACTTGAAGGGTTATATTAGTTTTTGATATGTATAAATCGTAAATTGCATTACGAACATCCATTTTTACATTGTCACAAGTCTTCTGTCTTTGGCTTTCTTCGTGTACATTTCTTAATCTTATTCGGTAGTAAATTATGCTTTTTTTCATGAACAATTTTCTGCACAGTTCTTATACCGATTCCCAAAGCTTTTGCTACTGTCTCCTATTATTAGATTTAATACCATTTTTTTCGCTGGTGGATGCAAAAAACCTGAAAATTGTTTTCTATTACTCATTTTGTCACTGATTTGTCAATCTGACTTTGAAGTGACATCGTTCAAAGATTTTTGCAACTGCTGGTATTTATATGTTTATCCCCTATTTTCATATCAAAATATCATAGGTCGTTCTATTTTAATTTCTTTTGTTTTTTTTTGCATAATTAATATTAATTTTACTGAATTTTCTTCTAACCTAATGTGTCTTAGATGTTGATATTTCGTAAATAGATATTTATCTAATGTTTTCTTCTGTATTAAATGTGAGTAAATTTAAATGAAATAATAATACTTATGCTTGTTTTTATTTAAAACGTAATTTAGACTGTATTAACAAAATTATTTATATTTAATTATTTATGGCACGTTGCGTCTTAAATGCGTTGATATTTTTTAACTACTTAACTCTTCTATATTTTAGTTACTTAGAAAGAATATAATTTCCTAGTTCAACTAAAAATAACCATTCTGCAAAATCATTAAAATTTATTTATTAAATTCAAGTAAAGTAATAAAAAGAAAGCAGAAATACAAAAGGACAGTCGAATCGAAACAAAAAAGAAAAATTCCATGTACTTTATAGCTTATGAAAGCCTAATATAACTTTCAAATGAGTTGCAAGTTTTTCCAAATAGGCTCTCATATTGTTGCGCCGTTAAATTTTTAGTTGCAAATATTTCTTAGGAGCAAGCTTTAGATCAAATTATTGTAATTACTGGGCACGTGTCCCGACAGCTCATCAACCAGAATGAGTTCTCGCTATGTTAATTTATTCTATCCAGACGGCAAAATTGCCACATTTCTTTATAACTTTGATAAGTCCCTATTTCAAACCCAATGTCAATTCTAAAGCATCAATAACAACAAACGTTGAACTTAAACTCCTGAATGAATATAAGGGTATTTATACCAAAGGTTTATTATGTAAAAAGTAATATTCAGTAATATCTAAAGTAAGCTGTTAAAGACATGAATTTTAATGTTTCACCAGTCTTTTTGGCACCTGAAATAATGTATCACACTAATTGGCTTGTTTAATTTAGTCCATACCTGCATTCTAATTCTCTTTCAAAAGTAAAAGTTTTCAAATTACTTCCTAAATTTCAAAGTAAAAATCACAGTGGATACGCCAATGAAAACAGGAAACAAGGTGTTGTCATTTTGACGGGCCATCGTCTTGAATTTTGGGACCTTCCCGGTCTTGTCAATGTCACGGCTAGGCTCTTTCCTGTACATTTATTTATTCAAAGGTTAAGCCCTTAATAACACTGGTCGACAAGATTTTTCTAACACAGGCCAGCTCATTTTCACAATGGAAGTACCCTCCCAATAATAAAAAAAATATTCGGAAAGCCCTAATACGTACCATTTTTTAATAGCCTAATTAGAACCTTTTATATTGGCAGGTAAACAATTTTATTATGGAGGGGCTAAAATGGGTCCATTTTACAATGGAAAAATTACCCAGACTGGGTTGTTTACAACATTACACATAAAATAAACGTTAAACATCACTCTTCTGTAGAGTTTCGAATTGAGTGGTTCTCTGTGTATCGATAAGCAAGTGTATGTGAAGCCGAAGTTGCAAAATGTTTCCTGAAAAATTTTGTTATATTTGTGGAGAATTTCTAGTGAAATCACAAGCCAGGTCATTTTCCGAAAATGTAAAAAAGCCTACTTTAAATATTTTGGTGTGTTAATTGGGGATCAAGATAAGCGGTGGGCTCCCCATGTGTGCTGTGTTAGTTGTAGTGTATCATTGATGCGGTGGATGAAGGGAAAGAGAAAAAGTATGCCTTTTGCAGTTCCAATGGTATAACGAGAACCCACCAATCATTCTGACGATTGATATTTTTGACTGACAGTGCCGATTGCGCCTTTAAATCGGCAAGCTATTGATTTGGGAGATAATGGAGATAAAACATCATCAGGCAGCTCAGAAGAACAGTGCACCGATCCCAGTTTTACCACAGATCCCAGTTCCGGCGAGCCACATTTGATTGTTCAAAGTGAATTAAATGATTTAGTACGTGATTTAGGGTTATCCAAGCAACAGTCAGAACTTCTGGGTTCCCGTCTTAAAGAATGGAACCTATTGGCCAAAGAAACAAAAATTACGAATTTCAGAAAAAGATATGCTGAATTCTACAGAATGGAAAATTCGTTGTGCGCGTGTTCTGATATAGACAGTTTAATGCAGGAACTTGATATTGAAAATTCTCCCCGTGAGTGGCGCTTATTCATAGACTCATCTAAATATCGCTTAAAAGTTGTGTTATTGCATAATGGAAATTTAAAACCCTCTATACCAGTTGCCCATTCAGTTGCAATGAAAGAAAATTATGAAAATATGCGCACGACTTTGGATAAAATAAACTACAATATGTATAAATGATATGTGGGGGTTTAAAAGTTATAGCGATTCTAGTGGGATTTCAGTGGGGATTTACAAAATATTGCTGTTCTCTTTGTTTATGGGACAGTCGTGCAATAAATCAGCATTATGTAACAAAAATTTGGCCAGAAAGAAAGCAAATTTCAACCGGGATCTCAAAATGTTAAATTTATACCTCTTGTTGATCCCAAAAATGTCCTTTTGCCTTCTCTTCACATTAAACTTGGGCTGATGAAAAACTTTGTGAAGGTATTTGAATAAAGATGGTGATGGATTTAAATACTAAGACAAGTCTTTCCCCAGTTAAGTGATGCCAAATTAAAAGAAGGCATTTTTATTGGGCCAAAAATCAGAAAATTGCTGGACTATGTCAATTTTACGGAAAAGCCTACCGGGCAGGAATTCAGAGCATGGAATTCATTTGTTAATGTAGTAAGAGGATTTTTAGGCAACAATATGGATGAAAATTATGAACAATTAGTTAATGAACTCTTAGATGCCTATAAAGCGCTTGGTGCCAGAATGTCATTAAAAATTCGTTTCCTCTATTCCCATCTGTCATTTTTTCCTAAAAATTTGGGAGCTGTTAGTGACGAGCAGGGTGAAAGGTTTCACCAAGATATCAGAACAATGGATATTCGGTACCAAGGACGATGGATGAAATCATTTCTTCTATAGATATTAAGTATCGTAACATTCGATATGGTTCTACAACTTTAACAAGAAAACCCTACGTGTTACAACTTTCTATTTGTCATTTTCGTATTTTGATAGGTCCATTCTATTAGATTATGCTATTCTGATTACTGTTACAACAAAAAATTTTTTTTTGTCGGCCAGTGTAATTAGTTTAGGCATAGACGAAGATGACAGTGATAGTGAAACGGAACCAAATAAAAAGTAGGTTAGAGTAAGTGGTCATTTTATTAAAATAAAAATATAGTTTTTAAATTTTGTTTATAATTATTAATAATATCAGTAATAAATACATAATATTAAAAGTTTTTCTTTTCGTAAAAATTCTCTATTATTATGGGAACAAATTTACAGTAAACCAATATTTTTAACTATCTGCATGACTTTAAATGAGTTTTCATGATTGATTTGTGAACTGTTTGATAACTGCATTTATCACAAGTATATATTCTATGAGTTACCGTGTTCATTAATTCTTCGTTTTCAAAATGTCGAGCCACTATGTGATTGGCCAACTGAAATTTTCGTCTAAACCTCTGGTTACACGAAACACACACGAAGGGCTGTTGTTCACAATTAATCCGTAAATGTTTAGTTAAATCAATTTTTTGAATGCACTGGTATCCACACACGTTGCATTTAAATTTGAACTTGGTCGGACTGGCTTCATGTGTCAGTTGATGATTTTTTAAATCATTGGGTCGTACAGCTTTATAGGGACATTTGGGACATTCGTGCACATCATAACTGATTAATTCTTTCCATTCTTCGGGTCGATCTAAATGTTTGAACACGTAATGCACGTCCAATTCCCGTTTCCCATTAAAATGTTTCTGACACAAAACGCACACCTGACGGAACTTGTTATCGTGAATCTTCTTCAGATGAGTTCGCAGGGCATCTTTTCGAACGGTCTCATACGGGCAGAGATCGCAGAAATACTTCGGTGCGATTTGTTTGTCGTGTGTATAAAGATGTCGCACCAAAGTGTTCTTTCTGTTAGTTGTGTAATTGCACTGCTCGCATTCGTGCCGGATTCGTGCAGTCTTAGCCTTACTCTTGTCCCTGTGTCTCAAAAGTTTAGAGTCACCCTCGTCCCTGTACCTAAAAATATACATCTTTAATTTAAAATATGTAACAAGGTAGTAAAATATTGTCTATGGTAAGTATTACAGGGTTCTTAGCAATTTTGAATTATCAAATTCCCTGACTTTTCCAGATTTTCCCTGACAATTTCACGGAAATTCCAGGTTATATTTTGAGAATTTATATTTCTTATAAAAAAGCCAACAAAAGTAATGAAATTAAACTTAAATGTTATTGTATAAGAAATATGAAATATTAAAGAAAATGTTATAGTAATAGAGCAAGCAGGGTTACTTTGACTGAAAGAAGTACGAGTATACATTTTCAAAAGGATATTCTCTTTTATTTAAAATTAAGTAAAAAATGCAGTTATACAAAGCATTTACAAACAAAAAATTAATATATACTTGCGACATGTCATTATTAAAAATTAAATTTAAATGGATTATAAAAAAAATAGAAAATAAGTATTTTAAGTTTTTCGTCTCAGTTCCGATATTTCCAGTTCAATGGATGCTGCTTCCTTTTCTAGTTTTTTCTTTTTATTTTATATCTTATAAACGAACCTATCCGCTCGTCGCGTTGAAACGTGTTTCATTGTACAGGGTGCGTCAGCGATTGGAAAAAGTAAATGTACGTCGAACAAGTAAAATCTGGAAACAAACTGTTTATGCTGTGAGATATACAGGGTGTCCCACGACGAACAGCGGCGATCGATTTCTCAGAAAGTAGGCTTTGGAAAAATTTGAAATTTTGGCAGCTAACTAAAGTCGATGGGGGCAATTCGCACAAAATATTTTCAAGATGGCGGCACTTATACTGGAAGTAGAAGTCAACATTATTTTTTTAAATAGAACACCCTGTATATTATCGAATTTTTGGGTTCCTCGAAAAATTCTAGGTATATTTCATGTATACTATCCTATACCTAAGTTGAACTGTTTTTGAGATATTTTGAATTTTATATAATGTATGACGTTTGCAGGTCTAGACATAACTATAAATATCTGCTAATCGAAGTCTCTATTATTTATTTGCGGGTGGCTTCCTTGTCCAAAAGGATCCACTTTAGTGGCCTGTGCTGATATTTTTATAATAAATAAATATAGGATGATCAAAAACTGACATTATAAATATGCTTTAAAAAATCGTTAAAAGTTACTTTTTTCAAACGAA
The DNA here is from genome assembly GCA_030620095.1 of Kuschelorhynchus macadamiae. NCBI lineage: Eukaryota > Metazoa > Arthropoda > Insecta > Coleoptera > Curculionidae > Kuschelorhynchus > Kuschelorhynchus macadamiae. The sequence continues at coordinate 753,773 of JAUTXW010004907.1, read as the reverse complement.
AACCCCCAATTTTTATAATTTTATCTTATTTAACACTTAAAATAAGGGTGACTTTGTATAAAGTTGTCTATTCCAAAAATTTGTAGTTTTTGAGTTATTGAAGATTTAACATTTTTTATTCTAAAAATGCTTGACGACTTCTAGGTTTTCTTGTTAGTTGGCCATGATAGGGAGGCCTGGCGAGAACAAAACCAATTGGTTACTAATGAAACGTAATATTTATTGTCATTTGACAATTACCTACTAAAATATTATTTATTTATTATAGTAATTATAATAATTATTAAACTAATTATCATGCCGGGGCGATAAAATAACAACACGAAGATTATTTGAATTTGTTTATTATCTATGGGGAATCTAACAGAGTTTTAACAAGAACATGCCAGATATTTGCTGATAGATATCCAGATAAACAGAAACCGTCACCGAACATCGTTAAACAAATGTTGAAAAACTATGAAAATTTTGGGAAGGTCAAGGCAAAAATTAATAAGAGGAAACCCATTATTGATAATGAAAATTTCGAGATTGCAATTCTGGGATATTTTGCAGCATGTCCAATGACATCCCTAAGAAACGTGGCAAGACAATCAGGAATCTCGAGGAACTCAGTGCATAGGATTCTGTTAAAACATAACTTCCATCCTTATTTAATATCATTGGTTCAACATCTAAAAGACACTGATTTGCCAAAAAGAGTACAGTTTTGCGAGTTTATTTTAACAATGGTACAAGATAACCCTAGATTTTTGCACAATATAATTTGGACCGATGAAGCAAAATTTACTAAAAATGGCCTTTTCAATAGACACAATTCCCATTTTTGGAGTGATATGAATCCTTATGCAGTAAGATCGCGGAACTTTCAAGAATCCTGGCAATTTAATGTATTTTGTTCAGTAAGGAACGATGGAATAATAAAACTCAATTTTTACGAAGAAAATTTGAATGGTAAGTTATACATTGCCTAAACACAAGGACTTTTTTAGTGAAAAATAATCCATTTAAGTAATATTACAATCATTTTTTTTATCAATTTAGCGTCAATCCAAAATTAGATAAATCATTTAGTAAATATTATTACACAGGTCACACTACACTACTTCATATAAATACTGGTCCACATACCGTAACACATCATATCTAAAAAAATATATCGTCCCAAATTTTATAGGAAAGTTATCTTTAGTTAGATATTTACAAGCTATTTATACAGTGTACTTTAGAAAGTCATAAAATACTAAACCTTCTTTTTTTTATTGAGCACTCTTCAGATTAAATTAATCGAATTTTGATGTATTTTGTTTCTTCTTAAATCAATAAATCGATGAATATTATCCGTAACATTATGTCTATAAACTTTAGTAGGAGAAAGATATCTGAATATTCTTGAAGAGTTAGACAACGAATATCTAAGTAATTTACCTTTGGCAGAACATAGTCAAATTTTCTACCAACACGATGGCGCCCTACCACATAGAACCGTTGCACTAACACTAACTTTTTACAAGCTACGTTTTACGACAAGTGGATTGCAAACAATGGACCTTTCCTGTGGCCCCCGATCTGACAGTCTTAGACTATTTTATATGGGGAACGATAAAAAGAATCGTTTATGTTAATCCAGTAACAACGAAAGAGGACTGTATGGCAAGTGTAACGGACGCGTTCGAAAGTTTACCTCCAGCTTCAATTAGAGCGGCCACCCACGAGGTATTTATTCAGAGATGCGAAAAATGTTTGGAAGTGCAAGGTGGAAATTTTCAACATTTATTGAAAAAATAAGTTGTGCTCTTGTGTAGACTAGACTATAATGGGAGTAGGCTTTCTTTAATTAATTTTTGTCTTCGCGATTTCAACATTTTTATAGTTTTCCAACATTTGTTTAACGCTGTTCGGTGACGGTTTCTGTTTATCTGGATATCTATCAGCAAATATCTGGCATGTTCTTATTAAAACTCTGTTAGATTCCCCATAGTAACAAACAAATTCAAATAATCCTCGTGTGTAATTTAATCGCCCCGGCATTATTATTAGTTTAATAATTATTATAATTACTATAATAAATAAATAATATTTTAGTAGGTAATTGTCAAACGACAACAAATATTACGTTTCTATAGTAACCAATTGGTTTGGTTCTCGCCAGGCCTCCCCGTCCTGGTCAACTAACAAAAAAATTTAGAAGCCGTCTGATATTATAAGAATAAAAAATGTTAAATAGTCAATAACTCAAAAACTACAAATTTTTGGAATAGACTACTTTATACAAAGTCACCCTTATTTTAAGTGTTAAATAAGATAAAATTATAAAAATTGGGGGTTTCCACTTGAAAAAGTAACTTTTAACGATTGGTTAAAGTATATTTTTAATGTCAGTTTTTGATCGCCCTATATTTATTTAATATAAAAATATCAGCACAGGTCACTAAAGTGAACCCTTTTGGACAAGGAAGCCAATCGCAAACAAATAATAGAGATAAGCAGATATTTATAGTTATGTCTAGACCTGCAAACGGCATTTTTTACATAAAATTCAAAATATCTCAAAAACAGTTGAACTTAGGTATAGGATATTATACATGAAATATACCTAGAATTTTTCGAGGAATCCAAAAATTCGATTATATACAGGGTGTTCCATTTAAAATAAGAAAGTTGACGCCTACTACCGGTATAACCGGAAGTGCCGCCATATTGAAAATATTTTGCGCGAATTGCCCCCACCGACTTTAGTTAGCTGTCAAAATTTCAAATTTTTCTAAAGCCTACTTTCCGAGAAATCGATCGCCGCAGTTCGTCATGGGACACCCTGTATATGTAAGTCGTGCTCATTTTAAAAATATTTTAAGTTATACGGGGTGCGTCAAAAAAGTAGAGCAACTAAAAGATTAGCAATATAACGCCTAGTTGTGCCACTAAAAATAAAATATTTTGCTTCTGCACAAAATAAGCATAGAATAAAAGACTGCTTTCGTAATATTGAAGATATCACATACAGGGTGTCCAAATTTAAATGCCCAACTTTAACATTTTCAAACCAATTTATTTCAGTTTTTTTAAATGGAACCCCCTGTATATTTTTATTTAGTCTTGTTAAGAATAAAAAAATCTACAACTTTTATTAAACATATATACATAATCTTCAAAATTTAGAAAATCAACAACTCGATCTATCAAAGTAGCCATTGAAAAAACAGTCTATAGCAACTGGCGACTAAATGTAAGAAATGTCAAAAACGTGTTGTTGTTAATGCATTGTAATTCGTCTTTCGTATTTTCGTCTAATTGAAAATGAATTTTTCACAAAATGAAATGATAGATATAGTCTATATATTGGGTGATGCTCAAAAAATTGCCTTCTGGCCAAAAGGCTATATAAAGCAAGATATCCCGATCGACACGCGCCTTCTAAAGTGGCCTTTAAAAATGTCATGGAGAGATTTGATGCTAGTGGCAATGTGGCATATTCGAAGAGAACAGTTGTCAATAAAATTGCTACAAATCAAGATAAAGAGTTGGAAATTCTACTTCATATAGAAGAAAATCCCAGTTTACGTAGTCGACAACTTGTTAGTTTAACTGAGACATGACAACCTACAGCAGGACTACAAGAGGAAATAAATATCATCCATATCATATGGAAATACACCAAAAGTTGCACGATGAAGATTTTGAAAGGCGTGTTAACTTTTGCAACTTAACGATAAGGCGAATAGAAGCATATCCGGACTTTTTAGCGAATATCACGTTTTCCGATGAAGCTACATTTAGAAGCAATGGAGCTGTAAACAGGTATAATATGCATTATTATGCAATAATAAATCACCACTGGGTACGAGAGGTACAACATCAAAATCACTCGTCATTAAATGTTTGGTGTGGAATCATTGGAAACCATATTATAGGTCCGTATTTTTTTAATGAACCACTTAATGGACAAAGATATTTAGATTTTTTGAAGGTTGAGCTGCCTATTCTTCTCAGACAACTCAGCATAGAAGAAAGAAGAGACATGTGGCTGCAGCAAGACGGTGCACCTGCTCATTACCATCGAGACGTTCGTGAATTTTCGGACGCTAATTTTAATCAAAAATGGATTGATTGTAGCGGTTTTATCGAATGGCCACCCAGATCTTGCGATATAACTCCATTAGATTTTTTCTTGTGAGGTTATATTAAAGATCGTGTTTACACCCAACCACCTACAGCAAGGGAGAACATGCAGGAACTAGTTAAAACTAGAAAATATTATTAAAAGGTTCAACATCAAGGATGTATGCGCCACTATATCACCAGACATGCTAGTTAAAACTAGGAAAAATATTATTAAAAGGTTCAACATGTGTATTCGTGAAGGCGGACGCTTATTCTGAACTCTTGGTTTAATGTAATATGAAATGGATGATATTTATATTTTCATCTTTTAAAATATAACTATGAAAACATTTGATTAACTTTTAAAAGCGGTTTTTTTTAGTCTGATAAGTGTTTTTTTTTCTGTATAACTCTAAAAATTAGTACCTATTAATATAAGTTTTCGACTATTTAAACTGAAATGTATTCCTTTATTGAAGTGTATTTACTTATTTGCAAATATTTAAGATACTATCAATTTTAGCCATATAACACGTTATGTAGACCCCTTTTTCAACACAATTTTTAATATTATGCCAGTTCACGGATCGTTTGCTTTGAAATGCAAGATCCATTCCAACAACATAATATTGTTTAAAAAGTTCGTAAATGGCCCTACTCGCCTTATCATGGGCTAACAAAACTTAACACGGATTTTAAAATCTTCAGCGTGTAACTCTTGGTTTAATGTAATATGTGTGTTTTATAATGGATGATATTTATATTTTCTCTGTAAATTACTTTAGTCTTGTAATTACCTTTTTGGTAGATTCTGATTTATTAAAAATTTCTTTTTCTTTCTCTTTTCGGCGATTTTGGTTATTAAATTTTGTAGATTTTTAACACATTTTTTTTGTTGGAAATACTAACAAGGTAAGGGTCTGTTACATTTATATTAATGATCTGTGAACATTTACCTTATTTTACCTTATTTGCGGACGACACCTCGATTGTTTGGCATAATAAAGAGATTGCTCAGCTAAGGAAAATTATAAATCAAGACTTGCTGGAGGTTAAAAGATGGTGTGATTCAAACCTACTTTCCTTCAATTTGAAGAGAAAACTAATGTTATTGGTTTTAGGTGTGACATGCAGAACTTGCAGTTGGACAGTGTTACAATCCTTGACAGCCATGTGACAAGGTTTTTGGGGGTTTTTGTTGATAAAAATTTACGTTTCGAGGATTACATTTTAAATTTGAGCAAGAAACTCTCTTCTGGCTGCTTTGCAATCAGAATTGCAAGAAATAAACTCGGAATGGCAGTGGCGCGTACCGTTTACTTTGCCTTATTTGAATCGTACCTCATATGGGATTCCATTCTGGGGTTTTAGTAGTCAATATCTGTTAAACATCTTGTTTGTGCTGCAGAAGAAAGCTGTTCGCCTTATTGCTGGTATGGGTCTGAGATAATCCTGCAGACCTCATTTTCTGCCACAAAAAAATCCTAACTCTTAGCTCTTTATTTATCCTCGAAACAGCATGTCTAATCTTTAAATACCGAGAAAATATACAGCGTCCTGCAGGTCAACGAAACACCAGACAAGCTTTGGATTTGCCTTTGCCAGTGCCTACTTCTGCTTTGACTAAGAATTCTTTGATTTATGAGGGCAGAAAGCTTTTTAACCACTTGCCAAGTAGCCTTAGAACAATTGGGTCATTAAAAAAGTATTGTTAGGCAAAGCCTACTATAAACTTGCCGAATTTTATGCTGACCCTATGGCCTAATCTGTCTGGTTGTATATGTTATCTATGTTATGTTCTTTTTTCAGCTGTTCTGTTTTGCACATACTTGTATTTACTATGTTTGAATTTTATATTGTTTAGCTTGTTTAAAAATTTATTTGTATACTATTAGACTTTATATTATTTTGTAGTATGCTTTGTCAATGGAAATCACATTTCCTCGATAATAAAGTATTTTTGAGTTTGAGTTTGAGTAATGTCCCACCTATTTGATAAATTGCTTCATATACTTGTTTTTGGCCGATTCATGGACTCCTCCAACAGGTTTTCAACTAAAATATTTTTTTTATGGATGGAAAGCCATAATAACATGCCACAATTTTTAAAGTAGTAGTCATTTTGCCCCAACAAATTTTTATAAATTCGGTATCTATTAAGATGCTGGCTATACCTTTGACCACTTTTCTGCAATTTCTCGAAAATTATCTCTCTTTCGTACAAATACTATTTTGGGCTCTTATGTGTGAAACTCCTTGATCAAGCATGATGTTTGGTTTTAAGCATGTTACATATTTAATAAACTTATATTTAAGACAATAACGTTCTATTAACTTCTTTCTTTGATTTATGAAAAATGTCTAACATTCCGACAAAAAATAAGTTTGTCCTTTTCAGGAACATTCAGGTCTTTTAATGCTTTTTTAGTAGCAAAACCAACATCAGTCTTATTAGTTGGTAAAAGAATATCTTTATTATCAAAATTTAATTTTAAAATTTGTTGAAGACCTTTATCCAAAACTTGTGCTTTTAAGATTTTTTTGATTAATTCATTTGTTTAGTATTTGTAATAGATCATCATACAAAAAAGGAACCATAGCTCTATCGCTAGGTTTCTTTTTCAAAATGGTTCTAAAATGTGTGAAAAAAATGTGAGTCTTGGTCTTAAAAATGTATCTTTTAAAGCCTTTTTTGTCTTAGTAACTGAAACGTTTGATGGAAGCTTAGTGCTTAGAAGCTTTAAGCCCTTTCACAGACTCGAACATTTTCAACCCATCTAATTTTACAAAATTTATAGGGGAATTTGTCATAATTTGTAAGAGCCTGGCTAGCTCGCCTGGCAGGTGAATATTTTAAAACATAATATGCTTCCACTAGAAAGTCACACTACTTAAGCCGATTTTCTAGTCGTCTATAAACATTCGGGAAGCGCTCCGAGCTATGCGTTATGAATAACAGTCGGCTCTGAGCGCTCGCATCGCATATTCGCGTAGTATTGGGAATAACGATTCGAGACTGTTCCAGTAGCTTATTGCGGGTAGTTACTGTTATTGCGAATGGCGCCGGCGGGCAACTCTGAATATACGGAAGATGTTAAATAAATTTCTTATGTAAGAGCCGCAAAATGTTAAGTGATACAAGGGATGTTAAATAAATTATAGTCATATAATATATATGTTAAATATAATTATAGTTATATAATATATATGTTATATTTTTCTAGGTTTAGTATAAAATCCCCCAACTTTCTATTATTTTTTTGTAAATTCCCTGATTGACTTTTCCCTGATTTTTAGTTAAATTTTGAATTACCTGAGTTTTCCAGGTCGCTGACAACCCTGTATTATTTCCTTAAAGTAAGAATTAAAGTAGAGATCACAATTCATTCATAAATCAGGTTAGGGGAATGTGCTAACATAAATAAAACAAGAGGTGGGGATGGCCCATGTCAAAGCACATGTCCATATGGTGACGACTGCCAGTGGCGGCACGAGTTTTTACTTAAAATAATATATAATAAATATCATTAATCGTGAAAAATCATCGTTCTAGGTTTTTACAGATCTTTATGTTTTTCCATTACTGTCGTCTATACCCGGTATAGCTAAAAAATCTACTTACTCGATTAACTTTAATTTTATTTAATTTTCCACAAAAATTACGTCTGATCAGTGGCGGTTTTATCAAAGGTATATTTTAAATGCAACAAAATTCGCTTAAACATAATACCTTATTTTGTAATATTTTCGTGCGATATGCATCTATTACTTTTCAACCCGGAATACACAGAGGTCTGGACAGAACCACCGAACATTAACAAGACAAGGAGGAGCACAGTCCGTCCTTGTTGTGTTGTGCTTACAATAACTCGCCGACGAATCCGAGAAATTCATACAGCTGTGCAGGTTTCCACGCTTTTACGAGGTTGACGCAAAACCGCTACCGATTAAAACGAATGAACGTTCGTTTACCGGGGTAATTTAAAAACGAGTTTAAAATTTTCTAGCCATAATTATTATTGTGACCTATTTTGTTTTATATGTAATAAAAGAAAAAGGTCAAAACGTTAAGTTGTTAAAAAGTACTGTTTGTAAAAAACAAGTAAAAAAATAAATTAATTGTTGAAAATTTTAATCCAAGATGGCGGAACAAAATGGCGGCTTAATAAAGTATTTAAACATTCAAGCCTAGTAAATCTGTGGTACTAATTCAAGTTGGCGGAACAAACCGGCGACTAAATAAAATATTTGTAATCGTGAAAAAAAAATTACCTTTTCAGGTTTTAGAGTTCCTAGATGCCAAAAAATATGTTTCATCAATTCCGTCGCGCGTCGGTCCGTCTGTCAGTTTGTTTGTCGGTCTGTCAGTTCACACCATAGCTTAAAAGCTACTCATCTGATTGATTTCCATTTTAGGCAAAAATTAAGGGTCATATAGAGATGACCTGCTAATATTTTGTTAAAAGTCCAATATGCCAGAAGTTTCGCATAGGTAGAAACTAGTAAAATATTGGTATGAATCCAATATGATGGAAAAAAATGGCACCCAATAAAAATGTTTTAATTATTATACTGGACTACATTGGGCCACTCTTCACTATTCCTAATAAAAGAAAAGATTTATAACGAGGGAAGTTCCGGGTAAAGAAAATTTACAAAAATTTGCAAAAAATGCCCCCACTATATTTTTTACTGGAGCCGCCAATGCATCTGATTCAATATGGCGAAACAAAATAACGACCTCTATGTGTGTAGAAATGGGCCATGCTTCATTATCGTTGACAAAAGGAAGGATTCTTACCTATAGGTATTTTTACCCTTCTATGGCATCATTATCAGTGTTTTTACAAATGTTTGCGGATTTTATTAATGCCAATAATAAGATTTGCGAGATAGTAAATTTCTAATATTTTTTCAGAAGATTTCACTTCTTGAATTAATTACCTACAAATTTTAAAGAAAAAATCGTTCCCTAGTTTACTATCTAAAATCAAACCATTAAGTTAGGTAACGGTAAGAGGAAATTAGTTATTTATATATAAAATAAAAAATCCAGAAGAAGAAAAAGCATTATAGCAACAGACAAACCTCTGAATGCTATAAATTATACTCTACACTGTTTCTGTCTAAACAAAGCAAAATCAAATGTTAAATCTATCCTATTCGAATCATCCAGTGAAGAATGCGGTGATGAGACTTATAAAGAACAATCTGGAGGCTCTTCTAAAGACATTAGTGACGTTGAGACTATTGATAATTATTATGACTTTCAAGAACTTGACCGATAAGTTAATAACTATGTTCTAATTCAGTTTAAAAATTTTGAAAAAAATCGGCGATGAATTTGAAATCACCTTCTTTCGAAAAAGTACAAAACTAAATAGTTTTGTTTACCGAATCGAAGATTCAGAAAACGATATCAAAATGATTCTTCCAAGGTACTTAACGCTACACAAAACAAAAAACCCCAATCTCTTATACGGTTCGAGATGAATTTATCTTCTTTAAACCTTAGATAAATAAAGGAAAATTTTGTTTCTCAATACTACTTTTAAGTTAAAAAAATATATGTCATTTGTGTTTTATTAATTAATTTATTGTATTCTTTAAAGACCTTTGTGGTATAATTTTGCAGAGAGACTTCTTGGTTGTATTTTTTGTGCATCCCTAGTTTTCTTTAAAAATCATATTTTTTTCCATTGAATTGAAATTCGTGTTTATTCTATGATTTTTATCACGTTTCATTGTGAAACATACTTGTTCCACAACGAGGCAAAAACATGTAAAAAAAATTGAAAGTTATTTTTGAACATTTGGAAATTACTACTAGAAAAAACTATGAGAAACTTAGGGGTTTAGACATGTACGAGATGTGTCGAGATAGTGTGGAACTGTGAAACATTCTCCCCTATTAAAAGCTAGGAAATTTAAAAGAAACTACTTGATTTGATCATTCATCATGAAATGTCGATGTAATTTCTTATGAAGCGTGTAACAAAATTAAGAAAACAGCGACATATCTCAGGCCCGGTTACCTGTACACTTAGGTATAAAATTACGTCCGATCCAATGGCGAGTTCCACATTGCAGCCAAGTTTACCGTTTTTCTGTTAAAAAAGATTTTTTTTTAATGGAACACCCTGCATTTTATTACTTTTTTAAAATCTGCGTAGAATTCTCGATAGTTTTTATTAAGAGCAATTTTTATGAGAGTCAACAGTTTTTGCGAAAATAAGGGTCTAATATCCATAATTTAATGTATTACCTTTTATTAAAATACGTGCACACAAAAGGTTACCTGATAAGTTTGACAATGGCAGTTCTGTTGGTTTACAAAAATGAATCGTTTAACTGAAACCCAAAGAATTAAAATTTTAATTATAGTGGGTTATGGGGATAGAATGCGAAACCTGCAATATGTTTGTAACATTTTTAATGACAAATATCCTTACAGAAGTTCATTAACTAAATCCACCGTAAGTAAAATTAACAAAATATTGCGAGAAACTGGAAAGGTTAAAGACGCTGTACGTTCTGGAAGACCTAAAAGCGCAACAGATGGTGAAAAGGCTCTGAATTTTTTAATCATTTTAGAAGAAAATCCGCACCTTTCTACCAGAACATTTCGAAGAGAAAATGATTTCTCGCGCATCTCCACAGACAGATTTTTAAAAACGGAAGAGTTTCATCCATACAAAATAACTTTGGTGCAAGAACTCTCTGAGGATGATCACGATAGGGGCTTGGAATTTTGTGAAATCATGAAGCAATACCAAATTTTGTCAATCAAATTATTTTTTCTGACGAAACAACTGTTTTTTTTTAATGGAAAAGTTAATAGGCATAATTGTCGATATGGGGCCAGGGAAAATCCACATTGGATATGTGAAAATCAAACCCAATTTCCCGAAAGGATAAATGTTTGGAGTTGTCTAAAGGGTGCAAAAACATTCGGTCCCTTCTTCATGGTGGACACATTAACTGGATAATTTGAACCTTTTAAGGACCGAAATTGTTTCAGCTATTGCGGAACTATTTCAGAATAACCTTAAGTTCCTTACTTTACCTGCTGTATTAAATATTTACACTTGGATTTTTTAGGTAATAGACAATGTTTTTTTTTTTGGAAGATGGACTGGACATAGGGGTACAATAGAGTGGCCACCTCGGTCTGTGGACTGCCGTGACGCCCCTCAACTACTTTTTGTAGGGACACCTTAAAACTGTGGTGTACAAAACTAAGCCTGGCTGGCATTCTTTTTAATGTATTAATTGTTTTCCCACAGTATTTGGCCTACTGTCAGGAAATAAATGGACAACATTTCAAACAACTTACTTAGTTTCGTTAATTTATTGTTTGTTCTATTACGTATTTCTTTTTTTGTATTGTATTGTTTCCGTTGTTGTTACAACCTACTTTTAAAAAGTTGAGATGCTGTTCTCTCTTGCTAGTGTCTTGGTAGGAAGATAAGGAATTATTGTGCTTTCCAGTCTGCCAGAATATACAGCATCTTTTGCCTTTCCAGTTTCACGGAATTTTTTGTTACTTTTACTTATGGAGATTTAGCTATTAGGACTTTTAGGATATTTGTCATTAAAAATGTGACAAAAAACTTGCAAGTTTCGCATTATATCGCCATAACCCAGTTTAATTAAAATTTCAATTCTTTAGGTTTCAGTTAAACGATCCATGTTTGTAAATCAACAAAACTGACATTATCAAACATATCAGGTAACCTCTTCTGTGCAGGTATTTTAACAAAAGGTAATAAAACTCATGGAAATTTGAAACGATTCGGACAAAATTTTAGTAATATTTGTAATATGATATTTTCTGATCTCTTCAAGCGATTTAAATAAACTTTTTTTTTGTTTTAAAGGTACATTATTAGACTTTATGCTTGGGCAGAATTTTTGACATAATTACAATTGACAATTAACGTCAATATACAGAGGGATTCAAACACATGGTTTTTTATCGAAAATTTAACTACATTTCTGAGTTAAACAGCAAATCCCAAAATTATTCCTATCATGTTAATTTTGCTTTAACGCGTGCTTTTTAAAAATCTGCTAACTTGTTCCGTTTTTAAACTATAGAGATTTTCGAAAACACATATATAATTGTATGATTTTTTGTTGTAAACTTCTAAAATAAGTAAAAAAGGTTTTGAAACGCATCGATTGTCATCTGTCACCCACAATGTTCAATAGTTTATTCAAGGTTTTGTTTTATGGGTTTGTTACTCAAAATGCCGAGATATATTGCGAACGAACTGCTTATCACAAAGAACTGTGGCTGAAAGGTTGCATATTAAACAAAGTGCTTTATTGCTGCACGGCGCAGATATCAAAATACTGGTTCAGTGCAATATAACCATGGAGGAGGTTCTGTGAAAAAAAAAACCCTAGGACAGACAGATACATTGTACTGAGCGCCAAAAACATTCGAAATCGGTTACACGGTTGCTTTGACATTACCGTTAGTGTATTACCTGTTGAAAAACATTCGGAATTTAGTTGTACAAAAGTATGTGTAGGTAACAAATATGTCATAGTAATTTCTTTATATAGATCCCCATCAGGGGATTTCAATGTATTTGTCAGTGGACTGGCGGATCTCTTGGAGGCTCTGTACAATACAGATGATTCCCTGATCATATTTGGTGATTTTAACCTAGATTTTTTTGTTAGAAAGTGAAGAAAAGAACTTAATAACTGATCTCATACTGTCTTATGTCTTGGTTTCCCATGTTCATGGAGTAAGAAGACCTGGATATGTGGGTCAAATGGGCAGTCAAATTGATAACATATTTTCAACCTATAGACCTGAAGTGGTGGACTGTGTTATAGCCAGTACAACTTTTTCAGATCATTATAGCATCACTCGGTCATTAAAACTTGATATTTTATCTGAGAATGGTGTTCCTAAGTTCGGTTATAAGAGATTTTATTCAAACGCCAACGTCCAAAGGTTTTTGGACTGTCTGAGGGGCGAGGAATGGATTGATCTGCATCATGTGCACGAAGTAAACGAAAAATTTCAGATATTGCACAACATTTTTAAGTACTATTTTGATCTTTGTTTTCCATTAACATCTTACAGAATTAAATCAGTTATGCGAAAACAAATTACAACAGAGGTTAGACTTTATTCAGACCATGTTAATGACTTGCATAGCTTTTACAAGAGAACTGGATGTCGAGAGATTTTAAAACAATTTAAAACAAAAAAAAATAATATAAAAATTTTTATTTCTGAGAAAGAAATAGAAACAAACACAAACAAAATTAACATAGCTCAAGATAAATCAAAAGCAGTGTGATCAATAGTAAATTCTATCACAGGCAAAGATTTGTCAACTTATTTTGTAGATCCTAAATATCTGCCTTTAATAGTCTCTTTACCCTGGAACCGAGTAGTCACATTTTGTCTTCCTCCAATTGAACCTGGTGTTGTTCCTAGTATATTCCTTAGCCCTGTAACTGAGCAGGAAGTGTTTAAGATTATAGAGCTATTGCCAAATAAAACTTTCTCTGGCATAGACAAGATTCCTACTGACATAATAAAATATGCTAACCAATATATCTGTTAACCAGGACTGACATGAGCAACTACAGACCTGTATCATTATTACCTGCTTTATCGAAGGTTTTTGAGAGGGCAATTTATAACAGAATCACTTCCTTTCATACTTACCATAATGTCTTGAAGGAACATCAGTTTGGATTTCGCAAAAACATGTCAACGGAATTGGCTATTTTCAAATTAGTAAATCTTATAGCTGATACTCCATATAATAACAATTTGGCAGCTGGCCTTTCCTTCGATCTCTCAAAGGCCTTTGAGACTATAAACTATGACATCATTTTTATACGGTTATACACTGTTGGTTTGAGGGGTAGCTGTTTGGAACTCTTACGCTCTTATCTTACTGGGCGGAGGGAGCTGGTGTCTATTGTCGCCGACGGAAACAGATATTTCTCTACACCATCGGATATACAACAAGGACTTCAAGGGTCAATCCTGAGAGACCCTTGTTTTTTCTAATATATGTTAACAACTTAGGAGATACACTGGAGATAACTTCAGTTTGCCGTTGACACCGCTATCATCACAACGGATAGAACCCTGACTGGGTTATCGGGGAATCTGTCGGTGATGGCGGAGAGTATGACATTGTGGTGCACCGAGAATTATTTGAGATTAAATGCAGTTAAGACTGCTTTGTTGCAATTCCAAATCTTAAAAAACAAATTAGAAAGTGTGTATTTTAAGATGGACTGTCGCGTCGGTCGGTTCCGGCATTGGAGAGTGTAACATTTTTGGGCCAAATGTTAGATCCTCATTTATCATGTAATGATCATATCTTGCAGCTGAATAACAAGTTAACCTCTGCATGTTTTGCCCTACGAGTCCTAAGACACCGTGTTTCTCTGGATGCTTTAAAGATCTTTTATTTTGCTTATTGTCATATGGAATTATATTTTGGGCTTCATCAGTACACGCAACAAGAATCTTTATAACTCAAAAAAGAATAATCCGGACCATCCTAAGAAAGCATCCTCGAGCATCTTGCAGACTCTTGTTTAGAGATCTGAATATATTGTTGGTGCCATCTCTCTATTTCCGTCAGCTGGTATTGTTTGTAAGAGGACATAGGCAACTGTTTCAGACAAATCATGATCTGTATGCTGACAAGGCACTCTCATAATTTTTGAACGCCTCTTCACAACACCGCTTTCTTTGCTAAAAGTTCGTATTATAGAGCCATCACGGCTTTCAACCAACTACCGAAGCATATTAGGGATATGGCCTCAGACAGAGCCTTTAGGAACTCCGTTACGAGCCTACTAATTGATAAATGTTTGTACAAATTTAAGTTCTGCGAGGAATTTAATAATGATGTGTAGCTTAACCTAAGAACAAAACGTAAAGTAATTAATAAACCAGTTACCAATGAAGATAATGCTTTGACAGTGTTATCAACAGTGCAAGAAAATCCACACACAAGTACCAGGGAAATTGAGAGAGCTACTGATATTGAACGCACTAGTATTAAACGGATTCTGAAACAACATAAATATCATGCCTACCACATTGAATTACACCAAGAACTGTATGATCGCGATTACGTCCAACGACAAGAGTTTTCAATTTGGTTTTTAAATACAATTTGGGATAATCCAGGTTTTGTAGATAGGGTGCTGTTTTCAGATGAAGCAACTTTTAAAAGCAACGGCTTGGTTAACAAACATAATATGCACTATTATTCAACCGAAAATCCACAATCCAGGTTTTGTAGATAGGGTGCTGTTTTCAGATGAAGCAACTTTTAAAAGCAACGGCTTGGTTAACAAACATAATATGCACTATTATTCAACCGAAAATCCACATTGGATTCATCAGGTGGACCATCAAAATAAATGGTCAATTAATGTTTGGGGAGGTATAATTGGCTCTCATGTTATAGGACCATATTTCTTTGAAGAACATTTAACGGGAGAAGTCTATTTAAATTTTTTGAGAAATGAGTTGCCCGTATTGCTCGAAGACTTACCTTTAATGTTAAGAAATTCCTTATGGTTCCAAAATGATGGAGCACCCCCGCATTACCATAGGCATGTAAGACATTTTCTCAATAATTGGAAAGAAGAGCATTGGATTGGACGAGGTGGACCAGTTAAGTGGCCTGCGAGGTCACCCGAATTAACGCTACTAGATTTCTTTTTATGGGGACATGTTAAAGAAGAAGTTTATAAAGAGGTTCCAACCACAGTGGAAGATATGAAGTTGAGAATAATAAGCAGTTTTCGCAACATTTCAGACCTGACTTTGAGAAAAGTGAAACTTTCATTTATGGATAGACTCGAAATGTGCCTTCATATATATGGTATATATATATATATATAATTATATTGTATATGTTGATTTATATATATAAAAAAATATATATAATACTGTCAAAGCATTATATATATATATATATATATATTTTTTTGAAAGCAACATTTCCTATATATATAAATCTCTATATAAACTATATATATCTATTTATATATATATATCATATATATATATATATATATATATATATATATATATATATATATATATATAATATATATATATATATATATATCATATATATAATATTAAATTGTCAATTCTACAACGTGAATTCATATATATATATATATATATATATATATATATATATATATATATATATATAAAGCTACAATGTTATCTTTATATATATATATATATATATAATCCAAGGTAAATTTGCAAAACTTGACCACCCTGTATAACAGTGAATAATTTATATATATATATATATATATATACATTTTATATATATATATATATATATATATATATATAAATTTTAGACCCAACTATATATCATATATATATATATATATATATATATATATATATATATATATATATATATATATATATATATATAATATATAATATATATATATTCTTGACTATCATATATATATATATATATATATATATATATATATATATATATCTAGCCAATTTCTTACTTTTGTTACGCTGTGCATTATTTTAGCACTTTACTCTAAATATAAGGTAAACTAACATACACTCAGTTCCAAGAAAAGTGACACACTTGATTTTTGGCCCAAGTTCAATTTCTTATATCTTTTAAACCAGTGGACCGATTTTGAAGATTTTTTTTTTCATAAGTAGATAATACCTTTGTCTTTCAGCAGAAATGAAACAAATGAAAAAGTTCAAAATTCTTGGATAATAATGAAAAAGCTCGAACCATGCTTTTTTGCTATTTTTTTACATCCTATTTGAAATACCCTTTTTTTGAGAGCATTTTGTTTTTTATTCCTCGACTTATCTCTAAAATTGACTGAATTACAACTTTTTTGCTGAAACTTTGCCAGGCTATACGAATGTTAACGGAAAAAAACTTTAACATTGCTTTTTTCCTGTTTTTTTACTCATCCTGTGTATTATTCGAGCATTTGTATAAAACATCTAGATAAAATACTCTTCTTCTAAGACAAATTTGTTATTCTGTTCATTAATTTGTCTTGAAAATTTCTCAATTACAGCGATTTTATCGTAACCTTACATTTTGCCAAACTACCTACTTGATTTATCAAGAGTGATATTGTAATAAAATAGAAATGATATGAATTTTATAAAACTTTTTTATTAACGCAAAATAAGAATAACTTGATAAAAACGAACTTGAAGAATGTGCTTAGTACCGAGTATTGCCTCCTCTAGCAACTCTGAGCGCTTCCAATCTGCGTGACATCTGCCAATTCTGCTAGGCTTTCAAGAGGCCTTTCGCGTGAACGCACCCTTTTTCCTAATTCATCCCACAAATGTTCTATAACATTCATATCGGGGCTTCTCGCAGACCACTGTAATGTGGCGGTACCCGCAATTTCTAGGAAGTTCTGCACTATTGCTGCGGTATGCGGTCGGGCATTATCCTGCATCAAAATAAAATTGTTACCAACCAAATCAGCAAGAGGTAACACATGCTGCTCTAAAATGTCATTGATGTAAATTTGGGCTGTCATTGACTGTCTAATGGCAAAAACATGAAGGGGTGTAACTGAACCACCATTAAAATTATCGCGTTCTATTATCAAAGATTGATTGAATCTTTCGCCATTTCTTCTACATACTCTTTTCTTCCATCCACCATATTAAGGCAAAACCTTGATTTATCAGTAAACAGGACATTTGACCATTCACGATTAGTCCATTCTCCATTATTTTTGTACAAATATATCCGAGCAGCACGATGTGGAGGTAGCAATTTAGGACCTTTTGTAGGCCTCCTAGCCTTTAAGTTCATTTCGTCTAAGTGTCTACAAATCATCTGCTTACTCACTATAACATCTCGAATTTGGCGAAGGTCTTCTTGAACTTTCCCAGCCGTATTCGATCGATTCCCTAAAATCCGCAGTCTCAACAAGCGATCATCTTTACGGGAGCTTTTTCGATGGCCAGCAGAGCCGACTTTCTGAGCAATGCTTACGAGCTGTTGCTTGAGGGATCCCCACAGCACGAGCAGCATAGCGTTTACTACGCCCATCATTCACTAAAGCAACTAATCTTGCCGTTTGTTCGGATGTAATTTGGGTCATTTTATCATTGAAACCTTTTTTTTTTCTAATGCAATTGTTTTTCAAGTCGATTATGATCCGACATCCGCTAGCTAAGATTTTTAATACATAATTTCCAGTTCCATTAAAAACACTTACAGGGTTTTAAGTTCAGTTTTGTCGCTGATTACGAATTTGCAAGTCTTTTTTTGCGGATTTTACGAAATCGATCAAATACACTTGTAAAAGTTCAAGAAGATCTTCGCCAAGTTCGAGAAAATAATAAGAATAATTAATAATTAAACGTTTATTAACCTGAATAAGGATGTACAATGTAGCTGTAAAAAAAAATCATTAATTTTAAAGAGGGTTAAATGGCTTGTTTTCAGCCTCCCATATGAACAAAATAAAAAATGCTCATATTAGGTGATGTTATAGCCAATGCAAATCTGGTCGAATAGGGGTTGATTGCTACACTTAAAGATATGAGGTTTACATAATGAGGTAGAAACGCTAGATAAGAAAAATAATGTTAAAAATATTATTGAAGAGGAAAAGGGAATAAAGGAAAGAGAAAGGAGAAAAATGGCTTATATGGACATATAATTACAAAACCATCGCAATGACAAAACAATCATCAAAACTAGAATTAAAAAAAAAGTCAGGCTGGCACAATTAAAAAGAAGAAATTTAAAACTCAATTCAGCAAAGTATTATAATTGTTGAGCAAGTAATTTGTTTTTCAAATGTCTCTTGAAAACTATAAACGCAAGTGAAAAATCAGTAATTTCAAATTTATTGACACATAAAGCAATATTGTACGAAAAAGAATGTTTAAATAACTCTTTATTATGTGTTGGTATTGTTAATATGTTCTTCCTACGGATATTTAAGTTGTGTACATCAGTTCGATAAACAACACGATCTAAAAGGTAAGAAAGAGATTTATATTTTATAGTAAAAGCAAGTAAGTGGAATGTAAAATGCGTCTATTGTACATGTTTAGCCATTTTATGGTTTTAAGTTTATGATATATGTTGTCTTCGGCGATTCCAAATATTAGTCTTAAGCAAGAATTTTGTAACATTTGAATATTTTTAAATACTATCACAAAAGTTTTTTTTTGTGGATATTTCCAATTTTTAATTTCGATGTAACATGTTCGGTGAATCTTAATTTGTTATCCAAAATAAGTCCTAAATTTTTCGCAGAATTTTTAAATATGATTTATTTTCAAGTGTAAGATGAAGATTTTGTAGCAAATTATTTCTAATATTATCACTACAAATAAGAATAGCAACAGATTGCATAGGGTTTATTTTTAAAAGATGTCTTTTACTTTCATTCAGAATCTTCTCTAAATCGGAGTTTATGCGATTATTAGCAATATCGACGTCATAGGGCTTAAAAGAAAAATAAATCTGAGTATCGTCAGCGTACATGTGATGGTTACAAAATCTTAGACATCTTTCAAATTGTGAAGTGTATATACCATATAACTGTAGGCCTAGTATACTCCCTTGGGGGACGCCAGTTATAACGTTCAGAGGTTCGGAGGTATTTCCATTAACAACAAATTGCTGCGTTCTATGTGTCAAAAAAGATAAGACAAAACTTGCTGCACTTCCACTAAAACCCACGTACCGCTAAATGGAGATCAAAATTAAAAATAAAAAAATTAAATTAAATAAAATCAAGTAAAACCAAAACACAAGCTTTGCTTGTATCCATAGCCCTAAAAGTATCGTCGCTGACAATTGAGAGTGCACTCGGACAACCGTGGCTCGCTCGAAATCCAGATTGTTTCCTGGGAAGTATTTTATTGGTTTCCAAAAAAATTAACATCAGATTCCATAATTTTTTTAAGCACTTTGGAAAGCGTCGGAAGAATTGAAATCGAACGTAACTGGCTGAACTCTGTGGGATTGCCTACCTTGGGTACAATATTCGCCTGTTTCCATTTCAACGGAAAATACGACTTTTCTATACAAATATTTAAAATATAGCGAAATTAGAGTGATATTTAACTGATCTATCCCAAAGGCTTTAGTGTTAATATTTTGCAAAATTCTCATCACTACATCTTCTCTTACTGGAGAAAAATTAAATGTAGAGTTAGTAAGTCTATTATTACTATAGAATGTAATCAAATCAGGTATATCGTTATTGGTAGCAATTCCAGAGAAATATGTATTTAAATCATTTACATTTGTTAAGGATTCTGGCAACCTATTTTTTTTCTCTTTTAATAATATTTAGTTTATTTAGCTCGTGCCATTTTTGTCTTTGATTAGAAATGCTAAACTTATAATTTAGATAGGCTTTTTTTCCGATCTTATAGCTGAAGTTGTAAAATTTCGGAGTTGTTTATAATAATCCCAACTTGTTATGCTTTTCGTTTGTCGAAATTTATTTAAAGCTTTGTTTCGTAATTTTTGCATTAAACGTATATTAGGCGTAATCCACGGTTGATACGGTTTCTTTTAACCTTTAACTGTTTTTAATGGGGCATGCATATATATAATCTCTAGAATGCTTGACGTAAAAAAATCGACTTTACTGTCAATATCTGTCATGCCATACATAATGTGCCATGGCAGTGATATTCAAATTAAAGTTCGTTAGGTTAATATTATTCAACAGTCTGTAGGCAAAACTGTAATTCGACGGGGAATCAGAGATAGACAAGTTAACTTGGCAGTATACCAACATATGGTCAGAAATTTCGATATCTCTAATACCCGAATCCGTAACATTATCAGTATTACAAAAAATTAAATCGATCAAAGATGCGGCTGTATTCGAAATCCTGGTGGGCACACTAATGATTTGTTTGAGACTGAAAGGCTCTGTAACAGTGTTTAGCAACGTGGACATTTTTCCACCTAAATCGAGCATATTTATATTGAAATCGCCTAAGATTAGCATAAAGTCAGAGTCAGCAAAAAAGTCTGTGAGCTTGCTTTCAAAATAAGAACAGAAAATGTTTACATCGGAGTTGGGGGGGCGGTATATATTACCTATGAATAACTTTTTTCCTTGAATTCTAATTTCTATCCATATATGCTCAATAAATTCTCTAGTTTCGCTAAGAATAATTTTAAAATTTAGAGACCTTTTCAAATACACCGCAACTCCACCACCCCTTCTCATAGACCAGTCTTGTCGTACCATGACATAATTCTCAATGTTCAAGATAATATCATTTATTTCCGCGTGCAACCAAGTTTCCGAGACACCCAGTATATCATAACTATTATCCTGCAAATGTGTTTTAAAATCATTAAAATTATTTAAAAGTTATCTAGCATTAATATGTCCACAGGATACCATAGAGGAAAGAAGGAAGGGTTAGTATGGGAGGAGGTAAGTGTAGCAAAAGAAAAATAAAAAACTGCTTTTAATTAACAATGCCTTTTATGCTATGGTTAGTGAGCAGACGGTTTGTGTACGCCTAGCAGAAGTGAATTTAAAGGATAGGAGACCTGCAAAAGTCTAAAATTATTATTATCGTTCTGCATATTCTGACATAGGATAATACCCAGTCGTATACCCTAGCAATAGCGCGAAAATGCGGGTATCGCCACATTATAGGTCCTGCGAGAAGCCCCGATATAAATGCAGTAAAACACTTGTGGAATAAATTATGAAGGGTGCGTTCTCGCGAACGGTCTCTGAAGAGCCTAGCAAAATTGGCAGATACAAAATCAAAATAATGGGACGGAATGTGTATGTTTAGGTTTATTTGGGCGACCTGAGGTGGGTTTTATAGTTCTCTTATGACTAGAGATGACTTATTTTCCCTCGCAAACTTTAATGTTCGCTCCTGCAATACGGGATTTGATTTGTTTTCAGATTTTGTTATGAGTGAATTCTATGATATAATAGGCTTGTCAGAGACATGGCTCGGCCCGTATATACCTGATTTAGCTGTAAGTATTAATAATTATAAAATTCTGCGATGGGACAAGGCCAGACGACGTGGTGGAGTTTTATTCTATATCAAAGAGTGTATTAAATTTAAACATTTTTGAGCACTGTTAGATTTCAACTAAAATAGGTAACAAGAAAGTATGAGTAGAGTAGAGTAGACTATTAATAAAATGAAACAGGTGTGCTTTTACACGTCAATATAGGGGTACCAAAGTAAAATACAATAAAAATCCCTTAAAAGGAAGTACTTAAGCCTAAGATATTTAAAACATTCTAAAATTTGAAATAAATACTAACAAATCAAAACACAGACTTATACATTTTTTAGAACCACAAAACCTTAAGATAATGAAACTTCCAAGGCTCAGAAAAGGAGATATCACAAAGTAAGATCGCTAAAATCATTTTCCATGTATTTTCCAGTTGAGTAAGAGACTTTTTGAATTAAATATGTTTTTATGTTAATTTTAAACTTTCTGATCTCAAGTTGTTTGATGGCATCAGGAAGAGTATTAAAGAATTTAAAACTGTGGTATCCCACACCATCTCTTGTCGAGATGAGCCTCCACACCATCTCTTGTCGAGGTGAGTCTGTGGAAGGGTGCAACTGTATGCATGTTATTTCGGGTTGGATATTCATGGATGTCCCCGTGTGTCATAACATTGTTTATATTTGACCTAATATAGACAAGGCACTGAAAGACAAAGACACCTGGGAAGGTAGGAATATTCAGTCGCGCAAGGCACCAGCGGCAGCAATCCCTATATCGAATACCCATCATTACCCGAATGCATCTTCTCTGCACGGCAAATATTTTGGATTAGCGAGATGAATGACCCCAGTTCAGAACCGCATAGGACATGTTTGACCCAAAGTATGCATGATATGCTACAAGGAGGACATCCTGCGATACTTTTTTTGCTAAGTTGCGTATTGTAAAAAGTGATTTTACATAGTTTTTTTGCTAAGCTGTATTATGTGATCCTCCCATGATAGTCTTGGATCAAGAATTATACCCAAAAAATTCACTCGAGTTCTCTCCTCATCTGTTCTATGTAGGCTGAAATTTATAGTTTGTGTGTGTGTGTTGTGATTTATTGCTGTTTAGGCTCAGCTTGTTTGCAAGGAACCAATTCTGCAAATTCGAATGCATACTACTAAGTTTTTCCT
This sequence comes from Kuschelorhynchus macadamiae, assembly GCA_030620095.1. Classification (NCBI taxonomy): domain Eukaryota; kingdom Metazoa; phylum Arthropoda; class Insecta; order Coleoptera; family Curculionidae; genus Kuschelorhynchus; species Kuschelorhynchus macadamiae. Next base: position 730,450 of record JAUTXW010004907.1, on the reverse strand, counting down.
GAATTGGTTGATTCAGATGGTAGCTGAAGTAGCTGCATGTATCATCCACGAATAATCCCAGGTCAGTCCTAACGTATGATGTATTAATGTAAATTATGAACAATAAGGGCCCCAAGACAGAACCCCACGCTCCTCTATCAACTCGGAAGAGACACTGCGTCCACATGTGACATACTGGGTTCTGTTGGATAAATACGATGCAATCAGTTTCTGGCTATTCTCGCTAAGTTGTAGTAGGAGAGTTTGGTCACCGATATATCAGAAGAGACACAATCAAATGCTTTGGTCAAGTCATAGAATGAAGCGTGTGAGTCAAGGAAACTCTCGAACCCATCAAGCACATGTCTGGAAAGTTTGTTGATAGCAAGACTGGTGGATTTTTTGTCTCTGAATCCGAATTGACAGTCCAGGACCATTTCCCCCCTCTCAAAGTAGTCATTTATCTGGGCCTTCAGAAGAGACTCGAAGATCTTAGACAAAATTGGCAGAATTGAAATGGGACGATAGTTTGTGGTGTCATTGACAGATCCCTTGTTTTTAAATATTGGGACCACTTTGCCAGTTTCTAGAACAGAGGGGAATATCTGATTATTAATACACATATTTATTAATTTAGTAATAGGATAAAAAATTAGGTTCTTCAGAGTTTTGACTATTTTTGTATTAATGTTGAAACAATCCTTGCTGTTACTATTTTTTATGTTACATATTGTCTGCCTTACTTCATTAAAAGTTACTTCTCTAAAGTCAAAATGTGCATCCTCTGGTCGCTGTACAAGGTAATGGCTGAAGGGGGTAGGAGAGACTGGCAGATTTGTGATTATTTCTCTAGCAACCTCAACAAATGATCTGTTGAACATCTCAGCATTTAGTGTCAGACTTTTTTTGATTGTCTGTACATGTGTTTTTTCTTATGATGTTCCACATGGCAACCTGCAGGTTGGCTGAGTTAATTATGTAAAGATCATGGGCCTCCCGCTTCGCATTTAGGATCTCATAACGATACTTGTTTTTGTACTCTTTAATCATCTGTTTGGTAATTAGCAGAGGGAACCTTTGGTTGAATTGGACGAGGCCATTCAGTCTATCCCGCATCTGTTTTAGCATATCATTAAACCAGTTTATTTGATTGTCACCATGACCCTCGGTCATTAGTTTGGACCTTGATGGAAAGCTATTCTCCATGTGATCTTGGATAACGTTGACAAAATAAGCAAACCTATCATCCACACTAATGCCTTCAGTCCCAATGAAACCCCAGTCAATCTTTTTGACATTTTTATACAGATTGAATCCCTCATTTGTTATTGGCCTAAAATGTATTCTGATCCTGCCCTTGTTGCGCGTGCGACCAGGGTATGACAGTAAGATACCTTGGTGGTCTGACAGGTGTTTGATTGGAACTATATGAGTATTACATATATCTTCCTGTATGTTCGTAAATATATTATCAAGACAAGCTTCTGCCTCGTGTTAAAATTCACTAATTTTGTAAGACCATAGGAGGTAAATACATTTACCATCTCTAATGTGTCAGGGTCATTGGGTTTATTAAAGTGGACATTGAAGTCACCTGTGATAATCACTTGCTTTGAGTAGTCGAGCCTGTCTAGGACATGGAATATAGCATCAAAGAATACTTCCATACTACCATTTCTGGAAACTTGTCTGCTTGTTTAGACATTCTAGAAAGTACCCTAACTATATTTATCCTACAATTTGACATTCATTTTTGAAGGTAATTTTAATATGTTAAATAACAAATACAACTTATATCAGATTATCAATGAACCTACTAGGATAACAGATAACTCAAAAACTTTAATTGACTTAATGATTATGTCTTCCTATGAACTGGTAAATGAAGTAAACGTTATAAATATGCAAGACATTTCTGATCATTATTTGATATAATGTCAGATTAAAATAAAAAAAGTTAAAATCATTCCTTTATTTCGAGCCTATAGAGATTTTTCAAATTTCGACTTAGAGGAGTTTACGAATGAATTAATTAAAGTAGATTGGAATCATCTTTATTCGTTTAGTGATATTGACCATATGGTAGATTTTTTGAACAATGATATTATTAATCTTTTTGACAGATTTGCTCCTTGCAAGATCGTCCGCATTACTAAACGACTAGCCCCATGGTTAACGCCTAATCTAAAATTAATTATGCGCGAAAGGGTTAGAGCACTATTATGTTATAAACAAAATAGAAGTAAGGAAGCTGGGTTGTATTATAGAGAAATGAGAAAATTTGCGAATAATTCAATCAAGGCCGAAAAAAAGGCTTACCGTCAATTTAAATTAAAGAGAAAGGATTTTTGGAAAACACTAAAATATTTAAAAATTACCGATTCCATTTCCGAAACTAACTTTCAGTGTACATGGGATGAATTTAACAATCATTTTATAAATAGCATCCCCAATGTATCATCAGCTGTGAGTGCAGCTGAGGATGCACATATCATAAATCTGTATAAAACAAGTCTAGTGGATGACACAAACAAATTTTATTTTCATGTTATATCCCCTGACAATGTAATGGAAATTTTTAGGACCCTTAAAAAAGATGCAACGGGAACTGATCATGTAAGTTTAAAAATGTTTACCTGCATTCTCCCATTTCTTTCTGAACATCTAAGTTATATTCTCGATTTCTGCCTTACAAACTGTGTATTTTCCAAAACCTGGAAATCGACAAATATAATACCTATACCTAAGAAAAACAATCCATCAGCAATTGCCCACTTTAGGCCTATCAGCATTCTTCCATCGATGTCAAAAGTATTAGAAAGAATAGTTGCATTGCAACTCCGTAACTACTTACTTCAAAATAATATTTTACCTGTGACCCAATTTGGCTTTCGGCCGGGCCACAGCACTACTACAGCTCTATTTAAAATGACTCATGACATTTTAACTGCAATTGATCAAGACCAGAACACCTGTTTAATATTACTAAATTTTAAAATAAGGAACACTATATAGAAACCAAGACCATTTAAATAAAGAGGCAAAACTAAAGCTGTGTGACTTTCTTGTGTTATCTACTATAGCTTATTGTGACGTTGTCTTTTGGCCCACCCTTAGGGAACAAGAAAAGCTAACTCTACAAAGACTCCAAAACTCTTGCATTAGATATTGTTGTAATCTCCGCAAATCTGACCATATATTGGACTCTTTTCGTGAATCTGATTGGTTAAATTTAGATGAGAGATTTAAAATTCACACGGCAACTTTGGTTAAAAAATTAATGCGAACAATGCTCTTGTATACTTAGCGCAAAAACTAACAAAAAAGCAAGATAAACATGATCGTTTTACCAGATATTCGTTTCTTTATAGTTTTCCCAGGCATAAAACAGCTATATTTCAAGGTTCTTTTTCCTACACTAGTTCGAAAATATTTAACGATATTCCCAATTATATTAAGTTGAGCACTAGTCTGACTTCTTTCAAAGCTAAATTTTCGGCCCATGTATTGTCGGAGCGGCCTTAGGTTTGTCGTATATTTCATTTTAGATTGTAATAAATAATTTTTAGCGTAAGATAAATATAATAAATGTAGTTTTTTTCAGGAATATTGTATATTAAGTTTTTTTTTCTTTCCTTAAAATATGTTTTTTTTTCTTTCCTTAAAATTGTACATCAGACACTGTGATGGTTGCATGGAAGAGCATACTGATGTCTCCATCCGCCATCTCCTTGATAGATTGCAAATTGTTAAATTTTTATTATGAATACAGACACTTTATATTGTATTGTATACCAATGGAAAGAATAAGAAACTTAATTTCGAGCCTGCTACAAGATAAGAAGGTAAGTCGGCGAATGAAAAAACAAAATGCTTACAAAAAAAAAGGTCATTCATATAGGGTGTAAACAGTTTCTATATGAATCCTCAACTAATACATAGGGCAAGTCAAAAAATAGCAAAAAAAGCATAGTTCTAGTTTTTACATTATTATCCAAGAACCTTTGAAAAATTTTTCATTTGTTTCATTTTTGCTGAAAGACAAAGGTATTACCTATCTAGAACAAAAAAAATTTCAAAATCGATCCACTGGTTTAGAAGACATAACACATTGAATTTGGGTCAAAATTAAAGTGCGTCACTTCTTTTGGAACTGAGTGTACTTACCTAGATTTGCACCCTTTTAAGTGAGTTTTCAAACATGTTGTTCTAACTGATCGATAACTGCATTTGTCACAGGAATGTATTTTATGAGTTAGAGTGTTCATCAAGTGTTCTTTATCAGAATGTTTAATCACTATGTGACTGTCTAAATTTAATTTTACATTAAACCTTCTGTTACACGCAGCACACACGAAAGGCTTCTGGTGAATACGCAAATGTTTAGTTAAAGTACTTTTCTGAACGCACTGGTATCCACAAACGTGGCATTTAAACCTGTACTTCTTCCAGCCACTTTCGTGTATACATAGATGATCTTTAAAATTCCTGACGGAGACACTTTTATAGGGACACTTCGGACACTTGTGCACTGTACAGGTGATTAGCTCTTTCCACACTTCGGATTGTTCTGGATGTTTGTTCATATAATGCCCGCTCAATCTGTCTTTTCGCGTAAAAGGTTGCCGACACAAAACGCACACCAGGCCGAACTCATCGTGAATCTTCAGATGAAGTAGTATGCTTCTTTTATCAGTGGTCTGAAACGGGCAGTAGTCACAGCAGTATTTCGTGGCATGTTCTTTCTCGTGCTTATGGAGATGTCTCTGGATATCGTGTTTAAAATTACTTTTATAATCGCATCGCACGCATGCGTACTGAGTTCTTGATTCATTTACTTTTACAATACTCTCGCTTTCAGACCTAAAAAAAATAAGTATACTCTGATTATATATATATATATATATATATATATATATATATATATATATATATATATACATAGGCTTAGGATATATACGCATTTGCATGAAAGTATATGCAAATGAATATTTTTTTATTACAGGAAAAATACATATATTCTAATTTTTCTGAATATATTTTTATTTCCCAAGACAAATTTGATGTATTTCAAATATAATCTATAATAATAAAATAATAAAAAATGTCTAGTTGCTGGCAGGCCAAGGGTTTTACCCATCCTTTCTTAAAATTGTTATAGGTGCCCAATAAAACATCTGTGCTTTAAAAAGTATGGATTTACCAGGGATTTACAATCATAAATACGCACGTTTTAAGAATGTTAGAAATAATTTTTCAATTCAGTTTAGTTTACACATTGTGGCGTGAACATTGTCCAATATGCCGAAAGAAAAGCGTTCATTAAGTGCGGTATTAAATCAATTCGTGAAAGATTTTCCTGATTTTACGACTGACGGTTTTGTGCTGTTTTGTAAATATTGTGATGTTCCTGTTACTGCGAACAAGAAATTCGAAGTGACACAACACATAGGAACTACAAAGCATCAGATTTAAAAAAGTGTGCTCACAAACAAGTTTTAACCACCACAGCATTTTCACCAGGACCGGGACCCAAACAATCAAAGTTCAATGAGTATTTGTGCAAGGCGTTTATTATTGCGGATATTGCACTGAATACATTAAGTAATCCTGCCCTGAAGTCATTTTTAGAGCAGTACACAAAGACATCAATTCCAGATGAATCCACGTTAAGGAAAAACTATGTTCCAGATTTGTACAATAAGACAGTTACCGAATTGCGGGAAAAAGTAGAAGATAAAAGTATATGGGTGTCACTAGATGAAACAACTGATGTGAAACAGAGATTTTCTGCTAATTTTGTTTTTGGTGTGTTGGGTGTAAAAATTCAACTGTTGCTGGATTTTTCAACGACTCTCTCACCCTTTTATGGCCCGGTGGTATTAAATATGATAGTGTTAGTGGCAATTACAGATACTGCTCCATACATGTGTAAAGCAATGAGTGGTCTACAAATATTGTACCCTAAACTGATACATGCCACATGTCTTGCCCATGGACTTCATCGAGTTGCAAACCTCCGACTCGGGTAGAAAAATTTAGGAAACATCCCCCTGCCCCCACCACCAATTGTAACTAGATGGGAAACTTGGATAAATGCTGCCATTTTTTATGCAGACCTTTTCGAGGCAATAAAAAACATAGTCAACCAATTTAATGCGGAATACTCACATTGTATACAAAAAGCACAAAATGTTTTGCGCAAAGAAGATGTACGTGAGGATTTAATTTACATTAAAAACAATTTTTCTTGCTTGTCTGATACTATAAAAAAATTGGAGATAAAAAGACTTTCTTTGTCAAAAAGCGTAGAAATGATAGAAAAAGTGAGTGAAACTATAACTAACACTAAAAATAAAGTAATTTCTCAAAAATTAGCTACGGTTTTACAAAAAAAAATTGAATCCAGATAATGGACAATTTTTAATAAACAGTGATTTGAATTTGTTTGAATATGTTCCAATTGTATCTTGTGATGTTGAACTAGTATTTTCTGAGTATAAAGTACTATTGTCAGATAATAGAAGAAAATTTGAATTTGATAATTTGTTACATCATATAGTTATAAAATGTAACCGCAATTTGTTGAATAGCGTAAACAATAAATTTTAAACAGGTTTATTCTTTAGTTAGTTTGTTTAAGTTAGCTATATATTAAAATTTTATTTAAAAAAATACTTTTGTTATATAGTTGTATTAATGTAATAATTACTGGTAAAAATATCGTCTTAAGGATACCTTGTGTAAATAATATAAAATTTTCATTGCTATACTTTTGTGTTATTTCTGTTTTTTTGATCCGATAATAAATGCATTTTTAAGTGCATATTTTCCTAAGCCTAATATATATATATATACTAAAACTAAAAGTTTTTATATTTCTTTGGTATAGGTTTGATTAATGAAACTTATTTTTCTGCAACTAGGTCGACGTTTCGCTTCTTGTTTGAAGCATTTTCTTGAGTATTTTATTGCATGTCTAAAAAAAACAAACATTCATGATACTTAACTATTGAACAGTTAATCAATTAAAATATTTTTGTACTCACAACTTTTAATAAAACAATTATAGCGTAAAATATTATAATATATTTTATATGTAACTCACCTTAGCAACGACAATATTATTTACAGTAGTAATTTTGATGTTCTGAGATCTATATCAATTCCATAATTATAAAAACCATTAACCTAATTTTTTTATTTATTTTATTAAAAACCTATGTATTTTGGTATACAGTGGATCGCTGAAAACATGTATAATTTTATTTACAGGTGTTATTTAAATTGAATTTTAGTGTTTTGAAAATCATTATATCATTTTAGGTTATTTTTTATTATTAAATTTAATTATTATTTAATTAGGTTGTGATAAATTTGACTTAGATTTTGTATGTCCTTTTTGACTTTTGCTGCACCGATATTCTAAGTACTGTATTGTTTTAGTACAATTTATGCAAGGCACAGAATAAATTACATTTAATTTTTTCTTTTTTGGAATTTCACTTTTTAGAGGAGTGTATAAACTTGTTAATAAATTATGTTTTATGACATATAATTATGTCATATTCGGATAAACTGTGTTTTAATTTTTCTGTCAAACCACCTGTGTATGGCATTGATATGTATTTAGTGTTGTTTGTGATGCTATGTTTTCTATTCTGTTTCTGGCTATTATAGAATTTATATGTTCGTTGTTTAAAAATTGGTTTAATTTGTTTTATAGGAAAATGTTTTTTTTTCTAGGATATCTTCGAACTTTTTTTAGATTATCTGGTCTAAATTCTGTGTCTTGCATAAAGTGCCCTAAAAAGTATATAGGTATGAACACAGTACTTAGAAAATCGGTTAAACGGCCATAAATATACAAGGAACGCTTCCACGGCCTTACATAAACACGAAAAAAGTGAAAAACATGAATTCCACTTTTCCGAAAGAAAAATTATAAGTCAAGACAGCAATTATCATAAATTGACAATTAAAGAAATGATTCGTATAAAGAAAGATCAGAATGCAGTAAATGACAAAATCTAAGTCAAATTTATCACAACCAAATTAAATAATAATTAAATTTAATAATAAAAAAGTAACCTAAAATGATATAATGATTTTCAAAACACTAAAATTCAATTTGATTAACACCTGTAAATAAACAATTATACAGGTTTTCAGCCATCCACTGTATACCAAAATACTTGGGTTTTTAATAAAATAAATAAAAAAAATCAAGATAATGGTTTTTATAATAACGGAATTTATAGAGATCTCACCCATCGGTTAAAACATTCAAATAATAATAAATTATTACTGTTAATAATATTGTCGTTTCCAGGGTAAGGTACATATAAAATTTATTTTAATATTTTACGCTATAGTTGTAACATATTTTAATTAATTAATTGTTCAATAGTTAAGTATTATGAATGTTTGTTTTGTTAAGATAGTACATGTTAAAGTTGTTGAAAAGTTCTAATACATGTGTTATGTATATTTTTTTTGGACATGCAATAAAATGCTCTTGAAAATGTTTCAAACAAGAAGCGAAACGTCGAGCTAGTTGCAGAAAAATAAGTTTCATTAATCAAACCTATACCCAAGAAAAATAAAAACTTTTAGTATAAAATATGGTTTAAAAACAGTGTAAATGAATAAATATATATAATAATTTGTTAGATATCAGAATTTAGCTTTTCGTTCATTGGCAATGATTAGAGACAATTGGGATGTTATGTAAGGCTGTTACAAATGCTTTAGTGAGGTCATAGAAACTACCCACTGTTCTTAGTTTACTGTTAAAATGTTCTAGAATTTTTTTATAAAATGAAAGTACAGTTTCGTCGGTAGAGTGGCCAGCTCTAAAACTAAACTGCTTAGAAGTCAGGTTGGAAAATTTTTCCATAAAATTCACGAATCTTCTCCTATAAGCTTTCTCAAAAATTCTGGAAAATGCAGACAAAAAAGCGATAGGTCGATAATGGTCCATAGTCATCATGCCGCTTTTTTTATGAAAATTTGACTGAATCCTTACAAAATCCAAAATCAAGAAGACTAAATTTTTTACTTTTTTTTCTGGTTTAAAGTGCTTTTTTCCTGACTAGTCAGTCACGAACTTTACCTTTTCTATATATATATATATATATATATATATATATATATATATATATATATATATATATATATATATATATATATATATACTATATGTATATATGTATATATATATATATATATATATATATATATATATATATATTAGTCAAAAACAGCTTTATTATAATGGAAGAACAATCTCATGTACAAAGCAAATAAAACTTAAACTAATCAGTCATTAGATAAATATATAAGAGACATAACTAACAAGCTTAGGTAAATGATTCACTAAAAAACTCGGCAACCGTATAGTAGGCTCTCAATCAGAAGGTTTTTCACTTTTTTCTAAAATATTTTGTCAGAGATACTCCTTATCTTTAGAGGTGGATAATTAAACATTTTTTTGCTTTCAAAAATTATAGACTTTTTCGTCAAAGTCGAAGAGGGAATAGCCAAAAATGTGACTCAAGAACAACGCGTTAGATAAATACGGGCCGATCCAATCTCCTGTGCGAACTTGACACCCATAAGGCACACAGTCTCCAGTATGAATATGCATACTAAAAAGATCCTATTGACATGGGTTCGGAAATGCTTCCTAGAGGAATCACCCTCATCTTTTCGCCATATTTTTTAAACAGTTTATAGTTAAAATTCGAAAATCGGTGTGCTGTATAAATATTTGATGATGAATCATATTCTGAATTCAAATTTTCAAAAATTTTGTCAGATGCGTCACATACATGGGAGGCTTAAGGGTGAAAACAAACCAATTTTTTTACCCTTTATTTTATTGCAATTTTCTTTAGAAATTATTAAATTTCAGACTTTTCTACGTAAAAAAGGTACTTTAAAAATTATCTGATTCTTCTATGTTTATTCATTAAAATGCAGCCTCTAAATACCCCATACTTATCTGCCATAAATAGAATACATTTTTTTATTACCATGGACTTGACAATAACGGAGATACGTTTTTTATGCGTTCAGAAATGTTTTGACTGTCAAACATGTGGTTACCGTTTACGAGAAAATTGATTCTAAAAATTATCTGATCTATTAATTATCTCTAACATTTAATATTCCGTACTTACCTACCATAAATAGAACATACTTTTTTATTATCATTTTATTAACAATTTACAGGAAATGTTCAAACATTATTCCCATTAGCGTCACGAGGAGCTATTAATCTTTTTATTAAATTACGATGCACACGTGGTAGATTCCTTGGGTTGTTTCAAATTGTCTGAAATCCTCCCTGTATCCTTTGTCTCAAAACCCCAACATTAGGTATTGGCCGGGAATGTTTAAAGTGTCCCCATAAATAAAATCAGGTGGATATAGATCAGGAGACCGTGGTGGACCTCTACGACGTATCCAACGGTTTCGGTAGGTATTATTTAGTGGTCTCTAGCGATAATGCTAAAATAGTGGCATGTTTTCTAATAATTATAGTAATTCATTTTGTAAAAAATTGTTTAACTTTGTCCATTTAACCGTTGCGGTAAATATTAAATCTCGATAATTTCCGCCCACACATTTAAGCTAAACTGTTGCTGATGTCCTATCTGTACTGTAGCATGAGGATTCTCATCCGCCCATACGTATTTGTTGTGAAAATTGAATAGTCCATTTCTAGTAAAACCGGCCTCGTCGGTTCTCTTTTCAAGATATTCAACGGCATCTCGTTGTTCTTTCAATGCCTGAACCCGTTGAATATGGGTGAAGCAACACCTCGTGGAAAATTCTCCATACAGTTGACTGAGAGGAGCCCTCTTCATTTCCAATGATGAGCGTACTTAAAGACGGATGTTCTTCAATACGATCTAGCACTCGTTCTTCTAATGCTATTGTTCTAACAAGCCTCGGTCACCCAACACCTTTTTGTCCATGAAAACTTCCAACAAACAACGAAGTAGATTATTACGCGATACCATTCTACTCAACTTTTCGAACTAACCTGTTTCCCCTAAGTTACGACCCAATCTTGCGAAAACACAAACGGTGGAGTACTCATCGATTAGGAAATGCCTCTTCATACAACCGTCTTGCTTTATTACAATCCCCAAAAGCCCTCACAAACATAATGTGAATATCAGCTTATTCTTGATAGGTAAACTCCAATTTTGTTTTCTGAACTTCGACACCTCTCTATGTAATTCTTTAGGTATGAGTGATTAGTACAAATTTAACAAAGTCTTATTATTGATAAATTGTAAAACACTTTACCATACACTCTCACTGTGTAAAAGTTAACCACATGTTTGTCACTCAATACACTTCTGAACACATAAAAGACTTATCTACGTTATTGTCGAGTCTTTGTTTCTTTGTCTTTGTCTGCATTTTCCAAAATTTTTGAGAAGGCTTATAGGATAAGATTGGTCAATTTTCTGGAAAAATTTTCCATCATGACTTTTAGGCAGTTTCGTTTCAGAGATTCTACCGATGAAGCTATACTTTCATTTTATAAAAAAATTCTAGAAAATTTTAACAGCAAACTAAGACAAGTGGGTATTTTTCATGACCTCACCAAAGCATTTGACACTATAAGTCATGGAGTGCTGCTCGACAAGGATGCATTATGGAATAAGAAGACCAGCATGGAAGTGGATAAAATCTTATTTGTTGGGTAGGTCCTAGGCTGTTAAGTTGAAAGGTCCAAATGGGATAACTGTTTCTGAGTGGGCAAATGTTACTATGGGAGTGCCCCAGGGCAGAGTGCTGGGACCGATACTTTTTCTACTGTTCTGTTTATTAATGACCTTCCTCTATTGGTAAATGATAGTTATATCACACTTTTTGCGGATAATACTTCTACTGTTGTTGAAGTTGACAACTATGAGATGCTTGTGGCCAGGGCTAATAGTAGTGTACGTGCAATTTCAGCTTGGTGTGCGAACAATGGGCTATGTCTTAATAATTCAAAAACCAACTTTATGTTTTTCACCCCTATGAGAGTCCCTCAGGACAGGAGTTTGCCTATTAGAAATGGATCTACAATTATTAAACAAAAGCAATCTGTTGAGTTCTTGGAAGTGTTGGTTGATCAGCACCTTTCCTGGAGCATTCATGCAGAATATGTATGCAATAAACTCCTCTTCTTACAATTATGCTATGCTAAGGCTGAGGGACCTTGTCAATATTGACACTCTTAAACCTTTTATTATGAATCTGTAAACTCTGTTCTGTTATATGGTCTACTGGTTTGGGGCAACCGTTCTAGCATCAATCGAGTTCTGATTAGCCAGAAAAGAGTCTTGAAAACCATGTTTCGACTCCCATTTAGAGCTTCGTGTCGGCCATTTTTTGCTTCTGAAAGAATATTAACTGTAATAAACCTTTACATTTTCCAATGCGCTTGTATCGTCTTTAAGAACCGTTCTAACTACTTAAAATAAGCGTTATGTACCTGCAGCAAGATTGACTCAGGTGCGGGAAGGACCTGACATAAGTTCCTTGAAGGTATTCAATCACTTACCAACACATTTGAAGGATATACCTAGTATGTGCATTTTTAAAAGACGACTAAGGCCATACTGGCTGAAAATCTGTTTTACTCTCTGGCAGAGTTTTTTATGTTTGAATTTTAATATGTCTAAATATATTGTAGCGTAGGTCTTTCAGAACCTTTATTCCCTGAAAGAGTTTTATATGTTTATATTTTAAAATGTCGTAATATATTGTAACGTAGGTCTTTTGGAACATTTAATGTAAGGCATACTATTTTATTTCATTTTTATTATATTTTTACTTTAAATTTGACCTTAAACTACATATGAAAATTTCGATACATGTGAACATATCTATGAAAATAAATGATTTGATTTGATCTGCTTCACTAAAAGAGGATGGCCCAGTGTACAAAACTCTTTATTGTATGATCTAGTTTTCGAGAATGCTTATTCTCTTTTTCTGGATTTCTTTGAATTTAAAATAAAGAAATTCATAAGTGAGGAAAATTGCTTATAAATTTTAGTATAAATCTGACCAAGGTGAGTTAAAAATAAACAAATCCGTTACACAACACAGATGCGATATTGTAGAACTTAAATACTTAATAAATGAAACAACACATTTAACAACCCTAAAACACATGATGTGATTTATTCTTAAGTTTTAGCTAACACGGTTTTAAAACTGCATAAACTAATGCAGACTCGTAGTAGATAAAATCTAAAAAACAAGAAAAAGCACTTTGTACTTATCGCCTGTTTATTTCTATCGATAGGTTTCTACGGAAAGCTACGACTTTAGGCCCAAAGTAGGGATAAAAAACAAACAAACAAACAAATAAAAGTATGCTTTATTGCCGCAGAAAAATTGTTAAAATTTTATGGGAAAGGGACATCTACCTTAAAAGAAAAAAAAACAAAACAATGAAAAAACGAAATATTAATCGAAAAAAAAATCATATTTTTTGATAGGCCAATGCAAATACATAAATTGTAATATAACATTCGTTAGGACATAACATTGCCGTAAGTTAATGAATCCAGGTGACCTTAACAATAAGGAAATAAAAAATACACATGCGAGGTGAATAATTTCGATGACACTGAAATTAAACTTCCGTTTAAACTCTATTTTGTTATAGTTATACTAGCAAAATAAATGAAGTTAAACATAAAGTGTACTGAACTAATATAGTAATCAAAGTGTATTAAAAAAAAGAAAATGTATAACTTCAATCTAACATGTAAAAAATAATTAATGTTAATGGACTATCAGACAGTTCTTTCTCCTAAAAAATAGTTTTCAAATTCTATGTTAGCAGCTGGAACATTATACCCAAAAAGATTTAAGTAAACAAGCAAATAAAACGCATTTTAATATGACTATGACGTCAATGGTGCGCAGGTACGGTAACAGAACCGAAAGCTGATTAAGGGGGGACATTAAACTATAACGTAATTAATTATGTGCATGTTATATAATATCAACAGTTGACCTATACATATAATCTGAATTGACAGTAATCTGGACTAGGTCACAAGCATCGTGGGAAGCCTGTATTTAATTAATAACAGTAAAGTTTAATCACTAAGATATAGATGGAGCCAATTTACAATTGCATTATTGATTATTAATTTAATTTGTTAGATATCAGGATTTAGCTTTTCGTTCATTGGCAATGATTGAGGATAATTGGGATGTTATGTAACGCTATTACAAGCTAAAGTTTTTAAACTCAATTCAAAAAACCGTTCAATAAAACAAACCATAAAATAAATAATTAAAATGTTGCTACTTTGGCGAATAAGTGATAATTATAGAAAAGAAAGAATTATTTTATTACCTTACTAAAACAATTAAAGAAAAATTAATTAATGGTGATTTTATATAGTAGATTTTGAAAGAGATGAGTGCAACAAAACTTTTAAAGGCCATCATCTAGTTGAGAGGAAAACTCTTGAATTTCCAGACTTTAATATCTGTTTTTTTTTTTCAGGTTTTAAAATAAAATTGTAAACCGAGCTAAGATTTTGTATAACACTATGTTTATTCATAGCATTGGGCTCGTTTATATGGACCATTTCTAGAAAGATTCTTTTATGATAATTTTTTTCATTTTCTGAGATACACGCATTCTGAAAATTCACAAAATGACCCTCCTTTAGTGCATGTTTAGAGAGAACACTAGATGGTTTTTCAATATTACAATCGCTCTTACGTGAAGTGATACGATCAATGAGATTTCTAGAAGTTTAATCTACGTAGACTTTATTGCAATTTAAACTTGAGATTTTAAAAACTTCAAGACATAACGACAATTTGGATTTTTCTTCTAACAATTCCTAGTATTTTATTAGAATTTTAGAATTTTTGAAAAATTAAATGGAAAGTGAAAAAAGAATAGTTTTAGCAAGAAGTAGCTTCAGTGGCAATGAGAACAAGAATTTTGGAAGTTTAAAAAATGACTGACAGAAAGGTGACCTACAGCAGCTGCAATATTGTAGACTGATAATGATGGAATAAATGGTCGTCAGCAGACGAGGTGAGAAACATATGTCTTATTATAAACTCTCGACTCGACGAAAGTTTATAATGTCCTTGCCAGGATTCTAAAGTCATGGCAAATCAAAACGTACTTTTTATACATTTTTACTTTTCGGTCGCTAGAGCACACTTGAGGCTCTCGAACGATTATCGTATTGTTTTTAGTTTTTCGTCTCTTAATGAAAACTGTCGAAAAAATTAAAACATCCATCCATAGAATCCTCAAAAGATATAGTGAACGGCTTTGCAGAACTGCGGCTGTTTCACTGAAACTGAAGTCCTGGTCCGATTAAATTCATTGGACAGCAGCAAGAGCCCTAGGCCGGATGGAATCGCGCCTTCGTTTCTTAAAAATTGCTGCCATAGCCTGGCCACTCCATTGGCTCATATATTCCAACAATCCTTCGGCTGTTCTACAGCCTGGAAGCAGTCCACACTATTTCCAATACATAAGAGTGGAAATAAAAATGATATTACCCACCAGTATCATAACTATTGTTGATCCTGACAAATTTGGCTATACGGGCATAACGTAAAATTATAAATATACTAATATGGAAGGTACCTAATAGCGATGTCAGATTTGATGTCCAGTCAGGAACGTCGTGCCATAAGGTTAGAATATTTGGGAGGATCAACAATGGTTATGATACTGGTGGGTTTGAATATGTACAAGTTCTAACCAATTGCTTATCAGTGGTACGATAGCGCAACTGTTTAGAACGATGGACTAGTGATCCAGAAGTGCGGGTTCGATCCCCGCTCGTACCATAACTTTTGCTGTTGCTTTTGCTAAAGTTTTTGAGGCAATTTTAACCGACGAGATATTCAACACATAAGAATATTATAGCTCCAGAACAACATGGATTTTTTAGTGGACGCTCAACAACTACCAACCACCATGCTGTATTTCAAGACTACTTGATGCGGAATATGGAGAAGGGAAATCAGATCGACTGATATACACTAATATATCAAAAGCTTTTGACAGCGTCCCCCATAAGCTTTTGTTACAAAAATTAAACAATATTGGAATCTGTGATCGATATTCATATTTGCGAAATAGGAAACAGAGACCTAAGCGGTGTGGAAAGGAGTCACGTGAGGTGTAAATAAGATCAGGTGTTCCTCAAGGGTCGCATCTTGGACCAGTTTTGTTTTTGATATTTATAAATGACGCTGTATCTGTATTACAGAAATGTAAACAGTTATTGTATGTAGACGACTTGCAGTTTTTCTCGGTTGTGTCAACAATCGAGAATATACAAAAGGATCTAGTTAGCCCCGTTGGTTGGTGTAAAAGCGATGAATTAAAACTCAACATCGAAAAGTGAAAAACTATGAGATTTTATAAATGCAGAACTTCTATTTTCTACAGTTATAATATCGACGACAAAATGATAGCAGCTGTTAATGAGCATAACGAATCAAGAATAATGTTCGATCAGGAACTGAACTTTAATAAGCATATTGATAGCATTATTTTAAAAGGTTTTAGAATGCTTGGCTTTGTGAGGCGTACATGTGAAAATATTAACGACACGAAAGCTGTTCAGTGTTTTTATAATTGCCTTGTCCAAAGTGTTTTCGAATACAACTCTATCAAATGGAACCCTTTCTATCAATGCAATATTCAAATTGTTCAAATTATTGAATGGATTAATCAACTCTTCAGAATTGCCCAACTTTATACAATTAAATATTCCAGTTAGAAGAACTACATGAGAAGTTTATTTTCCAGGGCTTTTCAGATCGCATTGTCAAAAATTACAATAACAATTGAATTTAAGTAATACAAATGTTCATTAGCGTGAATTTTTTTATGATTGTTATACTTACCTACTTAATATTATGAGTATGTCACCGTGTTTTTAAACAAAATTTTATTATTGTCACTGTTATGTTTAGTTTTATGCCTCATGTTAGCTATAGTAGACCTAGTTTTGATATACCATTTGGAGTAATGTATGTACTGAATAAATAATTAAATTGTTTTTTTAACATGCAAGTTTTACTGGTATACTAATTACATGAAAGGTCCAAATAACTTAAATCCATAAAAGCTTATATTTATATGATAATCAATCAGTTTCGAGAGAGATAAATTTCGGCCTTAATTAGCTTCATCTCTCTCGCAACTAATGTGATTTTCACCCTAATTAGCTCCATCTCTATCGCACTGAGTTGGAGTCAATAAAGCTTCACAATGACTAGTCCAATAACCTATTATGTCTATGCTTAAATCCATAAGAATCTATTAGTTTATAAAAAAAAGAGTACAACTTATTTACAGAATTCGCGCCCTATAAAATACCAACTTTTGAAATGTCTGTATGTTAGTACATCAGCAAAAAATTATTATTAGATGTAAATAAATAAATATTTTTGGTCAAGGTACAATTAATTATTTCCTTTTAAAACAATCTTTTTTTTATTTAATATATTAAATTATTTAGACTTACTCTGTAGAAATATCCTCTTCACTGTCATTGTCCTCATGCTCTATAAAATATGATTCTTTGAGAAACTCCCCCTTATATGTTTCCTCTATAACGTCAGTATAGCCTCTTGTATTAATATATGATTCAATTTGCTCGTCAAGATCTCTACAATTTTAAAAAGGCAGTTTTATACATTGTAGTAAGTAACCTATGGAAAATTTTTCAAAAGGACGTTTAAATAAAATTCAGTTTTTCAAGTTTTAAATCATATTTGTATACTAGGTTGATGCCTCAGCCATTTAGCATATTTACAATAAACTTGAATTAGGTTGTTATTCTTTTGTTTTCTATGTTTAAGATGTTATATTGTTTTGACCATATAATTATGAGTGGGGATTTGTGGATAAGAATTTTGATCAAAAAGTAAAGCTTGTGTAAAATATGTTAGTGGAAGTTTAGAATCTGCGCAGACCCATGCAATGTTGTGAAATGATCATTTTTATCCACAAATACAGGCAACTGTTATTAATTAAGATTTGAAAATAAATTCTATTCATAATAATTCACATATGGAATACCGAGATTTAAAGTAGTATAGGTAATTATTATTCAGTCAATTTCACCATTCTAAATAGATACACATTATTCGGCAATTGCGTAACAATCTAATAGTGATAATGGCTATTGCTTTTTTAAGGGCTCATACAGGCAGTTATGTTGTGTGATGATATATTTTTAAAAAATTGTCTTAAAACCAAGTAATTCAGAGAATTATACAAAAAATACTATACCAAAAAATACTTCCTATATAATCTGCAATGCTAGTACGAAGAAACGATTTTCAAAAGGCATAGATTCAAAACTTACTTCCTACTGAGTTCTCTATAAATATGCATAAAATAAACAATATTCAAATGTATTTTCCTCCTTACTTATAGTTTTCAGTCTAAAAAGTAAGTATAAATGCTATAAATTAGTATTTGGGAACGTAAATTCTGGTATTACGTGTTGTTTCATTGTCCATTGAAAAAATAACCTAATATTATTTTTTAATATATTTGATAAAAATAAATCTGGTTTTTCTTAAGTTTTGTAAATTGAAGACCCCCTATTTTTTTCATGATCTAAATTCTAGGCACCTATCGCTTCCCAATGACGTATAACAAGTGGATATTTAAATTAATTAGAATGAATTAAAATTAAAGAAATTATAACAATTATAAAGATAATTCATGAACATACCATTTATTATTAACAAATAAACTATCAAACAACATGCAAAATATTAAGTAATATTAAGACAGAAAGTTGTCAAAATGTCATCATGCATTTTAATACATTTTTTATAAAAGTAATCGTTTTTTGCATAACCCTATTTAATATTACTGGAGTAACTGACAGGAAAGCATTACGAAAGTTAAAAATGCCCTTGTTTGTAAAATGCAATTCATCGGTAAATAATATCTTGCGATTCAAATGAATGTTGTCTAAAAACCGTGGGGAGTAATTCACTCAAGCGTCATTTTCAGATGAATGCCGGTGAATTTGAAATTTGTAACGTTTTATGACCTACTTGATTATTGAACGTAAGCGATTATTGGCTGGAACTTAAATTTTGTATAAAAATAGAGGAGTTCCCATTAAAAAAAATGGAAATATTTGAATTTTCCTAATTATATTAAAATTTAAAATTAAGTTATTTCTGAAATTTATGGGAAATAGAAAAGACGGTCTACTGAGCACAAATACTTATTTGGTATGTCAATTCTGGTTCCCACTGGTGGAACGAAATGGTGACAAGGAACATTAAATTATTACAAATTTCTTTAAATAGGAATTCCCCTATTTTTTTGCAATATCTCAATTCAATGCAACAATGGCATTTCAATAACGTATGATAAGAGTATATTTAATTTAAATAGAAGGAATTATGAAGGAATAATCAAGTAGGCCATAAAACGTAGTGTGCCATGAAAAAACGAAAGTACCTAAATTGTTATTCTTTCTAGTAGACTAGCCATTTTTATTTGGTTTTAATAATTTCATTACCGGTGGTGTATTTAGGTGTACTATTTAAATTCAGTCATAAATATCGTGTATCCCAAAATGGAAAAGTAGATATGTTACTAATTTATGGGGAATGCAGGCGCGAATCTAGGATCTGAGGGGGGGCGACTTAGAATAACATACAAAACGTTTTTTCTTATATACAATATATATATATATATATATATATATATATATATATATATATATATATATATATATATATATATATATATATATATATATATATATATATATATATATATATATATATATATATATATATATATATATATATATATATATATATATATATATATATATATATATATATATATATATATATATATATATATATATATATATATATATATATATATATATATATATATATATATATATATATATATACATATATGTGTAGTATATTACTGCTACTGCTATATAACCTGCTAAAAAAATAGGAACTGTTTAATATATCATTAATTAGAAAAAAGTAATAACAATACCTAACTCAGACAATAGTTTAAATTGCGAAATTTAATCGCCTACTCTCCCTTGCAAATCTATCTATTACTCTACCTACATTAATGTCAATAACCTTGTGAACATTTATTAGGGCCAGCCCATTTAAGCGATCCTGATTCATGCGCGAATGCATCCAATTCTTAATTCTACGTAAAGTAGAAAAACTACGTTCGAAAGTTGCCACAGAGATAGGCAGGGTTACTAAAATTTTTCAGTATTTACCCATGGTTGCATAAAAGTCATGCCTTAAATTTATAAGTGCGTCACTAGCAGTTTGCAAAGACGTGTCTTGTATAGTTTTTTGAAATAGTTGAACCTCATTTAAAATTTTTTGCATTCATTTTCAACACTTTCAGTTAGCCCTGAAAACTAATTACAAATTAATTCAGTCTTCTTTTTAAGAATAGTGTATTGAGTTAGATGCACTAAATTGGATCGAATTAACTCATTAAGTGAAAAACAATTTAGAGTTTTCTCTGAAACCCTTTCAGTTAAATCAAAAATTAAAAAATCTAAAACAAGAATAAAAATTACTTTTTTCAATAATCAGCTGCATTTGCAGCTGGAGTATTAGCTCGTTGAGTCTGTCTGTCAGTTAAACGAGGAATACTTAAGTCTAAATCAAATTGTTTCAAGGTCTCAGACGCACTTTTAACTATGGAAGCAAATTGATGTTCAGCATTCATCTTTTTTATTTCAAAATTTCAATAACATTTTTTAAATGCCTAGCAGCTGAATCTAAACTAATATTTTTTTTTGGAAAAGATTACTTAAGGGTATAGTTAAATTAAAAACTTCGGAAAGTACAGATAATGTTAAAATAAATTTGCAGTCCCGTATTGCTTTTAACAGTATATGTGCTTTGCTGAACGAGGTGTTTTCATCCCATTCAGAAATTTAGTTCAAAGCGTCACAAATTTTTAATAAATCAGACTGAAATTGCAAAACAGAATCATGCCTTTCAACTGGGTTTCACATGGACGGTTTAAACTGGTTTCTAACTACTTTTTTTAAACAAAATACCTCTTAGCCGACGCGTTAAAAAAGATTACAACTTCTTGTATAATGACCAATGAGTTTTTAACACACTTTACCTTTGCAGTTTTCGAAAGTGATAGATTTAGACTGTGGTTAAAACACGCAGCTAAAACAGATTTTACTGCCACCTTTTGAATTTCCACTACAGCTCGAACAGCGGATACATTTACACTGTAACCATCCCAACCTACACCAATACAGTTTTCTATATTAAGACTTAGTTTAATCAGTTTTCTAATTACAGTTTTACCTAAATTTATCCCATCAATCTTAGGTTCTGTTGTGCTTTCAAGATGTTTATTATCAAAATTATCTAAATGAAGATCCGTAAAGCCAACAAAATCTTCTCTAACTGAATTATTATAAATATAGCGAAGAGTAACACTCAGCTGTGAATGGTGTGAGATATCGGTAGTTTCATCAAAAATAATACTATAATAGTTCGCTTTGGCAACACGACAAATAATTGTATCAAAATTTCCGCCCTAAAGAATGAAATTAAAGAGCTACAGGTGGTTTTGCTTATGTAAGTTGCGATTGATTTCGCATTTTTGAAATAGTTTTCAAGGTCCTTGTCTCCGCCATCCACACGAAAACGAAATAGTGCTTTGAAATTGCCATCGTTAAAGTTTGTCATGCTTATATTATCACCCTCTTCACTGACCTGGAACATAGACGTATTCTCTCTATGTTTACGTAAGAGTATATTTTGTCTTCCATGGCGTTTCCGATTTTCTTCAACCTGATTTTTCCTTTCTTCGTCTAATGAATTTCTAACTTCTAAACTTTTATTTTTACAGGTTTTAGTTTTTATGCTTGTGCTTAGAATAAGTATTAACAAAATAATACCTAATTAAATAATTACTGTAAATTAAAGAAAAAATATTTAAATATGTTTTCCATCTTTCACCTGAGAAGTAGCGTTTTTTAAAATAATATCTCAAAAATATTAGAATATTAGAAAGTGTATATCTTTATTTATAAATAAAACTACAAATTAACTTTTTCCTCTGCTCGCGAATGGTACAAATTAACTAACTATATCAGGCTCAGGCACTATATTAACTATTTGAACTTATAATTGCCTACGGAAAACCCGACACCCCTGTCAATGTTATACCCTTTCAAAGAGAAATGTTAATGAATTTGCCTGTCTTGTAAAAACTTTATTTTATTCGCTATCCTCCACACTCTTTTAGTGCTACAAACTACAAATATTACTAAAGGCGCGATCTACTATCTACTATATACTACTCGCAAATAAATCAATAGTGAAATCTAATTAATTAATATATGTTTAATTCTTACCCCACCACCACTATTACTGTCACATCTTGTACGTTTAATAAAGTAATCTAGGGTACTTAGTTTTCGTTTTTTCTTATTGAAACTCATTCCTATGTACTATAGTTACAAGAACACAAAACACAGCAGCAGATAAACAATTACTAAAATCAATTATTTCAAATCAGTCTTCGCCTTCGCTATCGAAACTCCAGACCAGACGTCAACAAACATACAACGTGTAACGCTAAACGCAAGGTAATGATAACCGTGCCAACCATTTATTATGAGCCAGAATGGTTTTTAGTATAGTTCATTGTTTTACTGTGTATTGAGAATCCACGTGTATGACAAGAATAATTATATGAAATATACGATACTCCCCAGAAGTACTACTGAAATAGCCTGACTTCGCGATCACCAGTATCACCTAACATTGCCACATGCCGCATGCATCTCACTTGTGGCTGTAAATCGGCGACCGATAATGAATGCGAATGACGGAGATATGAGGATGCGACGTGTATACAAACCGAGCGATAGTGTTGAATTAATTACTATATCGGCATTTGAGGGGGGGGGGCGAAACCCCCTTCCCCTCCCCTAAATCCGACAAGAGGGGAATGCAGGAAAAATGCGCACGCTGCTGAACGCTTATACGTTGAACGATATTCCAAACACATAGGTCATCCCTGCAGACAATATTTTAAGATAGTTAAAATAAAATTTCAAATCAAGACCGGGTTCAAAAATATCTCGACGAAAATTTATAACTGGCGAAGCCACTTAAATTAATGTCGTAGCATACACCGAGGTGAATCCATATGTATCTACTAAAGAACTGGCGTTGGAGCTTAGTATTAGTAAAGAAAATGTGCGACGAATATTAAAAAAATAAAACTCCTATAAATGTTACAAATTTCAAATTCATCAGCATTTGTATGAAAATGACGTTGATCGAAAATTGAATAACTGCCATTGGTTTTTAGACAACATTGACTTAAATCGCAGGATATTATTTACCGACGAATCGCATTTTACAAACAACAGCATTTTTAACCAGCACAATACAGATTATTGGTCTGTAGTTATCCAGATTGAAATAAGAATGGTGAATAATCAAGTAAGATTTGGAGTGAACGTGTAGGCCGGGATAGTTGGAACTAGGGTGTTTTGTCCTATATTTTTGCATAGGACTTTAACAGGTCATCGGTATTTAAAAATATGTTAATGAACGAAATACAAAACAAAATTGGAGCTCTACCTTTAGAACTTTCAAAGGGTTTATATTTTCATCAAGATGGGGCTATACCCCACAATACACAAATTGTATAAGATTATGCCAACACAAGGTTTAATAACCGCGTAATTACAACTCATGGGGCAATAGATAGCTAGCATAATCACCAGATCTAACCCCTACGGACTACTTTCTATAGGGTAATATCAAGTCTACCTACCGCAACATTAGAGGTCCTTGAGTTTAGTTAGTTATTTCAGTAATATTAAATAAGTTTTGCAAAAATGATTACTGTTGTACATAAATGTAGTGAAATGCAAGAACGACATTTTGAAAAGTTCCCGCCTTAATATTATTTAGTATTTTGAATACTGCTTGATAGCATTTATGAATAATCTTTATAATTTATAATTCCTTTATAGCAATTTATTTTTAATTAATTCTATTTAATTTAAATATCCACTTGTCATACGTCATTGAGAAGCGATAGGTGCCTAGAATTTAGATCTTGAAAAAAATTGGGGGACTTCAATTTAAAAAACTTAAAGAAAAACCAGATTTATTTTTTCAAATATGTTAAAAAATAAAATTAGGTTATTTTTTCAATGTATTAAAGATGGCGCAAGCCGCACTTTTAAATAACACCATTTGTTTGTATCCATAGCCTACTGAGCAGAAATATTCATTGGTACGTCAATTATGGCTCCCATTGGTTGAGAGAAAAAGTATGCTGTGGGTGCCATCTTGAAAGCAAACATCATGTTGAAAAAAGTCATTGAAAAGGGAATTATATCTAGAATTAAAAAATCTAATATTAAGTGACGTTTATATAAAAAATAAGAAAGTTGATGATATTTCAAGTTAAACCAGAAGTGATTTTAGAGTTTTTGTTAAAAATAGTATATTGTATCTTTATTACACTATAAAATTTTAAGAACCCCACTTTGAAATTTGTAAAAAAATGAGGGGGGTAACAAGATCCTGTGGCACACGGTATTTAATACAATTTTCACCATGTACAAAAATACTTAAATTAGCAAAAATTCAATACATTTTTATAATATAAAGACTGACAAAAATATTTACTTACAAATTTTTATCCTTTTTAGTTTTAATAACACCATTTTCCCCTTCGATGGCAAAACTATCTGGATCTGAACCATCTGAATCATTGTCAACTTCATTTCCAGATATCCTTAAAATAGTACATTTAATAGTGAGAAAAACATACCTTTCCTTACGCTTTGTTAGCAGATATATATACACCTTTAAGTAGTGTTGTCAAAGATTATGGTTAACCAGTTATAATTTGTTATGGTCAACTCATTTCGAATAAGTGGTGTTCAGTTAATTGGTCTTCTGACCACCGAAAGTTCGATTAATCAATCAACCTCTCCCAAAACAACAAAATCCCTATATATAGTAATTTATATAAGAAAATTAACGGTTAACTAGTTAATCAGAGGATCAAGTAAATAACTGGTTAAAGATTTTCACAAAAATAGTTTTGTTTTAATTGGTTTAGTTTTAAATAATTATTTAACTGGTCACTCTCATTGCGGATGATGTATTTATAACAACGTCCTCTGACACACAGGACAATCTGCGGATTAGAGTGGACCATGCTTTAACTGAAAACAAAGATTGGTGTAGCTTGAATTTCGAATGTTCATAAAACAAAATGTATACCTTTTAGATCCAATCAAGAGCTTAATACTAAAAATGCGAAATTTGATATTCAATATGTTAACCATATAAAAACCTTTGTACAAAACTGTCAAGAGCATGTTTCGCAATGAGAGTTTTAAAGTATAAACATCTTTGTTCTATATAGGCATATATTTTAGGTTTATTTTATGATGGGAATTCTGCTTATTTATCGCTACACAATAGATATTTATAGTTCGACAGTATACTGCATCGTGTCATACGATGTACTCGGATTTATTATTAAAAGTAAACATAAATAAGTGATTATTGTTTACTTGTTTGTATTATTTCAGTCTAAATAATATACAACAGTGGCGACGAGAATTTTACAATGAACTCACGGATTTAGTGTTAAAAATCAATGTACAAGTGGTTAAGTGAAGGCTATTTTATAGATGAAAATATGTCTTCTTCGTTATTAGGAGCATTAAATGTCTTTGATCCCACAACATCAAATTACACGGTATTTTCCGAAAGACAGTTTTTTGTAGCCAAAGAAATAATTTCTGGTGATCGAAAACGGGTCATTTTATTAAATACTTTAAGCGAAGAATGTTACGTTTTATTAAACAATTTGTGCGTGCCGCAAACACCTGCCGATTTTTCGTACGATGAACTAGATAGGCTCCTTTTGAACAATTTTTCCCAAGTAAAGTCTTATTTCAGTGAACGGCTTAAGTTTTATAATGCAAAAAAACGGTCCGATGAAAAAGTTCGCGACTGGGAAGCCAGAGTAAAGAGTTTGGCTGCAAATTGTGGATTTTCATCAAGCATAACTCTCGATCAACTTCTAAGATATATATTTACTGTCGGAAATTGAAGAACAAGCTACAAAAGCAAACGTCACACTTTCTTCTGTCCTTAGAATAGCCCTGTCTAAAGAGTCATCCCTGATGGAGCGAAATGAAATACCCTCTTTTTCTCAGAGTGATAATGTGCAAGTGAAAAGTGAAAGTGAAGATAATATGCCTTTTACGCAGCAAGCTGAAGGTTCTTCCCAGGTTCAGACGTTTCGAAATCAGGGAAGATAGCAAACGTCAAAAAATTACCGTAATAGTGCGCAGGGACTTTCTCAGAAAAAAAGGTACTGATACTCTAATTAAGTGTTTAGTATGTGGCCGGTCAAATCACAGATCCGTCGAATGTAAGTACAAAAATTATACATGTCATAAGTGCAGCAAAATGGGTCATTTGGCTACAGTATGTAAAACTACAACTCGTCAAAACTTTTTAGAAACTGAAAATAATAATAATAATGGGTCTGATTCGGACATGTCCGATGAATATATGTTTAATATTAAAGGTAGCGCCTTAATAAATTCTAATTTTTCTCTTGATGTTTTTAGAGATCTAAATATAGATTCTTGTAATTCTGAGACAAATGTTAAACCTATTTATATTCAAATATTAGTTGAAAATATACCCATAAATTTCGAAATTGATTCTGGTTTTGCGCATGCGGCATTTTCAGAAAAAATGTACTAAAATACTTTAAAAATTTAAAACTATTAAAAAATGATTTAGCTTTATAAGATTATGTTGGGGTTACCTTTAGGCCGTTAAGTTTAAATATTTCATTTGAACAAAAAATATATATATTAAAAACCTATGTAATAAAAAATGGTGGGGCCACCCTTAATTGGCCGCAACGGTTTAAAAATGCTCAATTTTGGTATTTGTAAATTAGATAATAGTTTTTATGTAAGTTCTTCTGCCAGATTAGAAAATTAAACAATTACAAATTTTTGATGGCTCTTTGGGGAAATTCAATAAGTTTAAGATTTCTTTAAAATTAAAAGATCAGTCGAATCCGCGCTTTATTAAGGCCCGTCCGGTTCCTATTGCTCTTAAACCTAAAATAGAAATTGAAATCGATAGTTTAGTCAAAATTAGTGTTTTAAAACCTGTCGAATTTTGAGGCTACCCCTATAGTCCCTATTCTTAAGAAAAATGGTGGATTGAGAATCTATGGCGATTTTAAAATAACTCTTAATCCGCAATTAGAAATGCAGCAATATCCCCTTCCTAGGATTTTTATTTAGTCAGTTGAAGGGAAGTTGCAAGTTCTCAAGAATTGATTTTTCTGAGGCATATTCACACAGGTTAGGGGATTGATATCTCTTAATCAACATGGATTTGTTAGTAAACGTAGTACAATAAGCAATTTGGCATGCTTTACGCAGTTTGTCGGCAATGCCCTGGAAAACCGCATGCAAGTGGATGTGGTCTAAAATGACTTTTCGAAAGCCTTTGACAAGGTTGACCATTCCATACTTTTACATAAACTGGACAAATTGGGGTTCAGCAGAGATCTTGTTTCTTTTTTTGAGTTCTACTTAAGCAACCGTTCGCAATATGTTCAAATCCGTGGACATAAATCATCTAAATTTACAGCCACAAGTGGGGCACTGCAAAGGAGCAACCTGGCCCCTTATTTTTCTACTTTTTATTAACGACATCACCGACAACATCGACAGTAACATTCTGTTATTTGCCGACGATTTGAAGCTTTTTCGCGTTATAAATGATATAAATGCTTGTGTTTCCTTGCAGCAAGATATAAAATCTATTCAACGCTGGTGCTACCATTAAATGCGGAAAAGTGCTTCGTGATGACATACACTAATAAAGTCCATAGTATCGACTTTCAATATAACATAGATACCAACAATATTCGGCGTTGTGACAGGTTCAAGGACCTTGGAATTGTATTCGATCCTAAGCTCTCTTTTGCTGACCACAGTGATGGAATTTGAAATTCTGCCTTAAAGACGCTGGGTTTTATAATTCGCAATTCCACTGGTTTCGAGAACATCTCAACACTTAAACCTTATATTCTAGCTATGTGCTCTCGAGCCTTGAATATGGCGCAATTATATGGAATCCAATTTATACTAAATATGTCAGCCAATTAGAGAGTGTCTAGAGGAAGTTTGCTAAGTTTTTAATGTTCAAATGACCAAGCAATTTCAGCTGCCGTTATTAACGTGCCGTAGATGCTATCTTATGGTTACATTTCTTATAAAGTTATGTAAGTACTACGTTGACTGCCCGATGCTGTTGCAGCAAGTCCTCTTTCACGTTCCTGCTAGGTCCACTAGAGTATTTTCTGTTTTCCATTTGCCGTCCCCATCAACCAATTTTCTCATGAAAACGCCATTATATCAGGCTATGAATATCTTCAACGGTACTTGTAATGATATTGATTTAAACTATCATACACTCGCTAAGCTTACAACACTCTTAAAGAATAAATTCTTGTGCCTTGAATGAAGACCTTTATAATTTACCTTTAATTTTATTGGTAGAAATCTATTGCTCTTTTTTCTTTTTTAGTTCAAATTACATTAATTTTATACTTAGCTTATCTAAGTGATATTGTTATTATTATTATATTATGCTCAATTGTCTTATAAATGGATGTATCTGTTAGACAATAAAGATTATTATTATTATTATTATTTTTGGATGATATTTTAATCACAGGTAAAAACTCCCAGGAACATTTAAATAGGCTTGAAATCGTGTTTAAAAAATTGAAGGAATGTGGTTTGAGGCTTCGCAAGGATAAATGCGTTTTCTTTGAAGATTCAGTTACGTATATGGGGCATAAAATAGATCAGCACGGTTTGTACAAAACGAAAGAGCGAATCGAAGCTATTAATAAGGTCAAGGAGCCTACCAACATTAAGGAGTTAAAATCTTTTTTGGGCATGGTCAATTATTATTGTAAATTTATACCGGATGCTTCAACAATTTTGCAGCCTATGTATAATCTGCTAAAAAAGAATATACCTTGGTCGTGGTCGAAGCCATGTGAACAAAGTTTTTCAAGGGTAAAGGAAATTCTTAAATCACCTTTAGTTCTTACACATTTCGACCCTAATAGACCCGTGAAGCTTATGGTAGATGCTTCTAGTGTTGGGCTAGGAGCAATTATTAGTCATTCTTACGAAGATGGTACAGAAAGGCGAATAGCGTTTGCGTCGCGATTACTTAATTCTAGCGAATTATGTTATTCACAAATCGAAAAAGAGGCGGCGGCAATAATTTTCGGTCTTCGTAAATTTTATCAATATTTATATGGTTCTAAATTTGTCCTTTGTACAGACCACAAACTCTCTCTAGCAATTTTTGGAAATAAAAAAGGTTTACCAATATTTGCAGCAAATCGGCTAGAACGCTGGGCATATATCATTTCTGCTTTTAATTATGATATAAAATACGTAACGTCAAAAAATAATTATGCTGATTTTTTATCACGTCTTAGTGGAGAAACAAATCAAAATTATGCATATAAGACATTTTTGCTAGGAAATGATAAACACGATCAAATATCCTACATTAATTTCATACAAAATTCTGATTTTTCTTTAGATTTTCAAATTATAAGAAGAAAAACTTCCCGTGACCACATTCCTAGTAAGGTATTGTTTTTTGTTCGCCAGGGATGGCCAGAAAGTTGTCCATCTGATGATATCAAATCTTATTTCATACGAAGAAATAAAATTTCCATGAAACAAGGTTGTTTGTTGTGGGAATATCGTTTGATTGCCCCCCCCCCCCGTTTTTAGAAGCGTTATTTTAAAAGAATTACATTCCACCCATATGGGGTCTGTTAAAATGAAAGCATTTGCCCGTTCGTATGTATGGTGGCCAAAATTAGAAGATGCAATCGTAAAAATTGCGCAACGTTGTACTTTCTGCGTTATGTATGCACCGAATCCTCCCAAACGGCCCTTAGTATTATGGGACCACCCCAATAAAGTGTGGACTCGATTGCATGCAGACTTTTTTGGCACGTGCCTAAATAAATATTTTTTAGTAATTGAAGACGCAACTTCAAAGTGGCTAGAGTGTTCTCTAGTGCCTAATTTGAGTTCCCAAACCGTGATAAACTGTTTTAGGCGACTAATATCCCGTTTTTGGCATCCCTAAGGAAATATGTACTTTATGTATTATATGTACTAGCGACTTTCAAGAATTTCTGAACCAATTTTGATTTATTGCTACCTTCTCTGCAAAATCGAGTTACAATCAAAATAAAAATGATCAAAAATTGGGTAGGCATCGTGAATTTCTTTCAAGGTTGGGGACACTGTTTGGGCCCGCGATTATCGGGATAATTCAAAAAAATGGCGCAATTCTTTTATACTTAGGATTAGGCAGAAGGACTTATGTGGTTGAGGTAGAACATGGTCAGAAATGGAAACGTCATCTCAGTCAGTTAAAAAAATATTTTTCAGAAAACAATAACGTTTTTATCCTTACACGATCTACCTTAATGGACTCATCCCCTACTGATAATGTAACAGAAATAGGTAATGCTACCAATAGTGAAAGTGCTAGCAATAATAATTCTGATTTGCGAGTGCTTAGAAGACGTAGTTTAATTTTAAACCAGATCGCTTACAAATTACATAACTTAGGTATAAGTTAAGAAAACATTTTTTTTTTGGCGTATAAATATATTAGAATTTTCTTGTTAATTCTTTAGATTAAAGGGGAGGATGTTCTATATAGGCATATATTTTAGGTTTATTTTATGATGCGAATTCCGATTGTATTTACTATTTTTTTTATGTAGTTTGTTTATCGCTACACAACAGATATTTATAGTTCGACAGTATACTGTATCGCGTCGTACGATGTACTCGGATTTATTATTAAAAGTAAAAATAAATAAGTGATTATTGTTTACATGTTTGTATTATTTCAGGCTAAATAATACACAACAATCTTCATACACAGAATCGTTGTTTATGAAACTGGTGGTATGCATTAGAATTTTATTAAATATCAAATACCACGAATCGTGTAAAATATATTTTAAAAATATTAACACTTTCTTCACTATTTATTTTAGAATCCACCCTATTTATTTTAAAAAACAAAAACCTATATTAGTTTTCTCAAGCAAATGGCCGCCAACAAGAAAACTCTATATTACTGTCAAAATACAAATCTGCTTTTTTTCAAAAAAATATAAATCATCACTTTGCAAATATATTTGCTTACTCTATCTCAGGAAGCGTTGATCGTAGAGTTTAGATAAATACATGTTAAAGTCAAGTACATTCAAAAGTCAAAACAATAAAACATAATGGATAAATT
The DNA here is from genome assembly GCA_030620095.1 of Kuschelorhynchus macadamiae. Lineage (NCBI taxonomy): Eukaryota > Metazoa > Arthropoda > Insecta > Coleoptera > Curculionidae > Kuschelorhynchus > Kuschelorhynchus macadamiae. The sequence goes on along the minus strand of JAUTXW010004907.1, from coordinate 698,977 downwards.
AAAGAGAAACATACATAAGACGTCCAACATATTTAAAAGCACTTTAAAAGGACTCACAGAAAATAAATCTAAATCCACTTCATTAGATCTCCTCAGAACTCTATTCATTGCCGAATTTTCTCCATAATTAATATGGTGATGTTGCGTTTCAAAAGTTTTGGTATCCTTTAGAGATCTAAGGAAACGTAAAAGTTAAATTTAAGAGGATATTGGGCCAATCAATAGACCCATGAAAGACTGCCTTTTTTTAACAAATCTTGTATGTATTTAATATTTTCTAAACGAACTAAATGTATGTATTTAATATTTTCTAAAATGAACTTTACAAATCCTGTTCAAAACATAAACTGAAACCTTGTACATAGTTTTTTAACTAAATAAAAAATAGCTTACACATCTTCCTCTTCAGATTTTATGCCACCATTCTCCTTGCTGCTGGTAAAATATTCTTCGAAATTATTATCAATTTCCTTCTTAGGACACCTTGAAATATTAAATATATTATAATATATCTTATAATATTATCTTGGTCACACTATTAAAATTAATATAAATATAACTACCTATTATCAGGATCATTCACTTCAAATTTGATTTCTAGCACTTCCTGTTCAATAGGTATAGGTATCTCCATTGAGACTTACTTCAGTTACAGAAACTCTGAAAAAGAAAATTGGGTGGTGATAACTATGAAATATAGTTCTAATTAACAACTCTCCAGTGTTCTAACACTATTACAATATTAAAAGTCTTGGTCTCCTTCATAAGATGCAATGCAAATGTACCCTGCTTCAAGACTGCATATTTTCAGTAATAAGCGATTTAAAAACAATAATGTCAACAAAAAACAGGCCTATCACTGCTTGTTAATTGGATTTTAATTTAATTGCTCAGAATCACAATCAGATTGCTCTACAGAGTGTTTAGAAAAAAAAAACTAACAATGCTCTAGAAATTCAATTGCTAAAAAGATCAAAAATGGAATTGCTACAACCAAGCCCTCTCAAAACTTGGTTCATTCAAGGAAACACTTCATTTTTAATACTTTTGTTAACACTGACAGCTTTCCAAATGATTGATAGTATTCTTGTGTGCTTCCAGTCCATTTATGAGCCATGTTTCTGGCCGAAAGGTGTAGCCTTTCAAAGATTTGATTTTGCTCAGGAGAAAATTTTTTTAGATCGGGCTTAATACTTGAAAAAAGAGCTACAGCTAGCGTACCCAGTAAGGAAAAATACTGTAATAAACTAACAGTTATGGATTTGAATATTCAAAGTCTAAACAATAAGATCTTGGACTTGGAGGTATTGCTCAAGGATTTAAAACCAAACATGTTGTTCTATCAGAACATTGGTTTCGTGGAGATGAGTGGCATCTTTACGAATGAAAACATAAAAGCTAAACTGTGCAACTTGGATATAAATATAAATTCAATTGACTCTCACTTTGAATATTGTATCTCACATAGTGATAAGTATATTTTTATTTGTATGTACAGAGCGCCTACTGGGGACTTTGATATGTTTTTTAATTAGACCCATGAATTACTAGATACAATTTTATTCCTCCAATAAACGTATAGTTGTATGTGGCGACTTCAACGTCAACTTCGCCACAACAAATAAATTGTCAAGTTCAGTATTACAGCTATTTAAAAGCTATGGAATTAATTCTTGTATATCTGGAATTAGTAGGCCAACAGGTCCAGAATCGGCCTCACAGCTAAATAATTTCTTTAGCAATATCAATGAACATGATATTAACTCTTCAATTTGCGTCACCAACATATCAGATCATTATGCCTTTACATTGAGGTTTTCTATGCGAAATGCACCACAAAGAGTAATATATGCTAAAAAAAGATTTTTTACTCAAAACAATATCACTAATTTTCGGTTCTATCTGCAGAATGAAAACTGGTTTGATTCAAAACTTGCAATAGGCATTGATAACAAATATAAAGCATTTTTAACGTATTTGCTTATTGTTTTGAGCTGGCCTTTCCCTTGTGCTCCTCAAGGGTGATCAGCAATAGACACATGGGTGAATACACAGATAAGGGATTACTAATTAATTTAAAAAATACAGGAAATTTTTATCAAATTATAAAAAAAGCATAAATGACAATACATTCACAAACTGTCTAAATAAAACCAAAATGGCTTGGTCAATATTAAATTCTTCTACAAACAAAAAACTATCCAAAGTAAACAGTTCTATAACAAATGTAAATGGATGTCTTATTGAAGACCCCTTTGAGATAACAGAAGTTTTTAGTGCAAGCTTTGATCTTGGTTTTCAGCAATTAGACTGTATGCCTCAAATAAATAATACTTGTCAACATAGCTTATTTCTATCGCCTGTAGAAAAACATGAAGTGTACATAATCACGAAGCTTCCTAACAAGATTTCAGCTGGTATTGATCAAGTACCAGTTGTGATTCTAAAACATGTCTCTGATTTGATTAGTGAGCCATTAGCTGACATCATTAATGAATATTTGCTGACAGGAGTTTTTCCTTCTAGGTTAACAACTATAGACCAGTGTCTCTTTTGCCTTGTATTTCGAAGGGGTTTGAGAGATCTATCTACAACCGGCTCATGTCTTTTTTCGTCACAAACCAAATTTTAACAGAACGACAATATGGATTTTGGTCCAAAATGTCAACTGAAATTGCTATCTTTAGAACAATTGCAGCATTCATAATGAACGAAATTGATAAAGGTAAGAGAGTCGCCGGGTTGTACTTCGATTTCTCAAAAGCCTTCGATACAATAAACCATGACTTGCTTACATAGAACAAAAGCTTTGAGTGTTCTGAGCTCGTGAAGTGAAGATCCCTGAAGATGCCTCGTGCAATCGAAGGTGAAACGTAGGAAAGGGATTCCATTTTGACATGGTCTAATCCCAACAACCATTTCTTACATGACTTGCTTGTTCATAAGCTTCAGGGTTATGGCATTCGTGTTACAGCTTTATCTCTTATAAAATCCTACTTAACCAACAGAACCCAGGTTGTCTGTATAAATAGAAATGGCATATATTATTTTTCTCAACCAACAGAGCTTCACCAGGGGTCTGTTCTGGGCCTGCTCCCTTTCTTACTTTATGTGAATAGTCTTGGAGATTGGGTGCACTCTGGAGTTACTTGTCAGTATGCAGATGATACATCTGTGATATTGTCAGGTGATCTCTTGGGGGGGCTTCTCACAGGACTGTTCACATGCAGCTGAGCAGGTAAGTGGATGGTGCCTGGAGAATAATCTCAACTTAATGCTGGCAAGACTGGCTTGCTAGAATTTTATAAGGCTTCCGCTCCTCTACATTGTATATATGCAAAACAGGATCATAACTCTATCCCATTGGTATAGAGTTTAAAGTTTCTGGGTGTACAACTTGATGCTTTTTTGAGTTGGGATTGTCACACCAATAATTTAACTTCAAAACAGCCTATGTGGTCTCATATGCAGAATTAGAGAACAATTATTTCTGGAGACTATCAAGAATGTTTTATTTTGCAAGCATACAGCCAGCCATTGTCTATAGAATTTTATTTTGGGGTTCATCCAAAAATGCTCAAACCATCTTCAGATGTCAGAAACATATTATTCGATGCATTTTCAGGTTGTATCCGAGAACTTCATGTAGGCCTTTTTTGCCAAATTCAGGGTACTGACACTATCTTCCCTGTATTTCTTATCTTTAGTAAGTTTTGTTAAAGGATACCCATACTTATTTTCTACAAATACGATGGTTATGCTGAAACCATGTCTGTTGTAACCAGAAACGGAGATCAGCTTAGTATTCCAGCTCACAATTCTACACGCGACCCGGTATACAGGGCTATCAAGGCGTTTAGGTTGTTACCATATGATATAAAACAAATTAATAATTTTAAAAAAATGTCGCAAACTGGTGACCAATTTCTTGCTTGAAAAATGCTATTATTCACTTGGTTTTGATGTCTAATCAGAAACTGCAAGTTTTAAAGTGTTGTGATCTGTCTTGTTCTACTGTTCTCAATGTAATCTTAAGTTTTTTAGAAATCCATATGTCATATATTGTTTTTATTATTTATACGATATTATACTATTATATCTGCAGTCTTTGTCATTAGACTAGATTGTAGTACCTAAATTTTGTTTTTGACATTGCTTTGTCACCATTTATTGTGATTGTTTGGCAATAAAGAGTATGAGTATATAAGTATGAGTAAGAAACAATCTTATTGAAAATTACCAGCCTATTCTCTTGTTTCATCATTCAGTAAGTTCATTGAAAGGATTATTGTGTCGAGATTCATGGCTTACTTTGAAACAACTCGAGTTCTCAGCACTTGCCAACATAGCTTCAGAGCAGATCACAGCAAGTTATACATCCTTTGACAGACAACTAGTCCAGTTTGGAGATGATACAAGTATGGTGTTGAGATGCAAAAGCTGTGTATTGTTTAGAAATTAGACAAACTTGATATTATATGGTTTTGTTGATTTGTGCTGGAAAAACCAGCTGGTCATAAATGCTTCAACAACTGCCTACATAATTATTCATAAAAAGGATATTTCCAACATAGATCTTAACTTGAAAGTTGAGAAATTGTCTAAACTGACATTCACAAAGTTCTTGGGCTGTTTTGTGGATAAAAAATGAACCTAACTAAACTAGATTTTATACATCACTGAGAAGCTCAACTCAGCATATTATGCAATCAGAAACCAATCTTTGATAGAAAGCCACTAATTAATATATATTATGCACTAGCATACTGGCATTTAAAATACATGGTGTTGTTCTGGTGCCAATCTACCAATTAAGGAAGGGTTTTTATTTTACAGAAGCATTTATTAAGATTAATATTTGGGCTTAACCCTAGAGAGAGCTGTAGAACTGTTTTCTGTGAAAATTGTATTCTGACATTCCTATCTATAACTATCTTGGAAGTAAGTTTCTTTGTCAAAAAAACTTAATAGATCAAGTTCCTATAAACAGCTTCCATGTACTTGACACCAGAAACAATTTTAATATTTCAATAGAAGCACATAGATTCTGCATACCAAAAGGGGCCTAGATACTTCTGTACTATTGTTTATAACCACTTACCACAAAATCTCAAATATTTACCAGTATTTAGGAATAAGCTTGGATCCTTTTTCTTCAACAAAGAACTCAGGGAGAAAATTCTTGGGGAGCTAACTCATATTCATATTGCCATACCATCACAATAAATGGAGACAAAGAAATTCAAACAAAGTTTAGGTACTACAATCTAATCTACTTAACAAAACTGCAGGTACAATAATTAGGATAACATACAGAATTCAAAAAACAAAGCAATTTTAAAACTCGAGGTTACACTAAGAACAATAAAATAAGAAACCTTTAAAACTTGCAGAATTAAATTAAAAATCAAAGCAAAAATGTTGGTCACAGATCTGCAGAAAATTTGTAAGTTATTAATCTGCTGTAGGTATTTTATATGCTAATACCCTAAATGCCTTGCCTTGACAGCCCTATATAGCAGGCCCCCCTGAAAGTATGTATAATAGTTAGATGGAATACTAAGCCGATCCCTGTTTTTGTTTACAACAGACATGGTTTCGGCATAACCATCTGTATTTGTGGAAAATAAACATGGATGTCCTTTAATAATAGTTACTAATGATAAAGAATATAGAGAAGGCAACACTAGTAGCTTGAATTTATCAAAAAAAAGTCTATGACATTCTCGGATGACACTTGAAAATGCATCAAATAATACATCCGACATCTGAAGATGGTTTGGGCATTCTTGGATAAGCCTCAAAACAAAATTCCATAGAAAATGACTGAATGAATGCTGGCAAAACATATAGTCTCCACAAATAATTATTCTCTAAGTCTGCGAATGAGACCACACAGGATGTTAAGTTTAGAAGCTAAATTATTGATGTTTCAGTCCCAACTCAATGAATCATCAAGCTACACTCCCATATATAGAATTTAAAGAAGCGGAAGCCTAATAAAACTCCAGTAAGCCAGTCTTGCTAGCATTTAAGGTAAGGTAGTTTTCCAAGCATCCTCCACTTACCTGCTCAGCTGTGCACAAACAGTCCACTTGACAAAATCACAGATGTATCGTCTGCATACTGGCAAGTGATTGTAGAGAGTGCACTGCCCGGACAACTATTCACATAAAGCAAACACAGGAGCGGACCCAGAAGAGAGCCCTATGGAACACCCTGATAGGGTTTTGTTGCGAAAAATACTCTAGGTCATTTCTTTTTATACAGACAATCTGCATTCTGTTAGTTAGGTAAGATTTTATAAGGAATGCCATAACCCTGAAGCTTCTGATCAAGCAAGTTATGATTACTGATTTTCTATTTTTAATTTAAGTGTATCATGTCTATTTTGTTGTGACATGTTAAATCCAATTAATGATACTTACTAGGCTCAATTACAACCATACATAGCTAACGGCAAAGAACTTGATTTTACAAGAAATGAAATATTTTGTAAATGCAGGTAAAAATCCATTACACACTGAATAATTTTGATTTTTGAAAAATACCTTTATTGTTAATTAACATAAGAACTGTTGCGATAACATTCCAACAGACTGTTTTTTTAGTTAATCTAGTGTACTAAATACTACACCTTTGAGTTAGGTAAATAAAAATTTAGATATTTTTGCATCTAATTTGTTTCAAATTTACTGCAAAATTTCCCGTGCCATTAAGTATCCTTAAATTTTGTTAAACTGATTGTTACACATAACAGAATTATATTCAAAATTAATATGTCTAAGGTTTGACTACTTTCATTTAATGAATAATTTATATTATATTTTAGGCAAGTTTATTGCAATATAGAAATAAAGAAAAATTCATTATTGCCAGCTACTTAATAACATGCTATAAATATTGGTTTTTTTATCTACTTATCTATTAATTTATGCTAACACAGTTTAGAACAAACTTTAGTACCAACACTATTTTAAAAACATAAAACTCCACTTTGTGTTGTCTGCATAACACATGACAATTGACAGCTTGCCTCGCGTTTTGCAAACAGAATTGTGATCTATTGCTCGATATTATTCAAGATTTTCTATTATTTTTGCTGTACTGTCTGAATACTGCCTGTTATTTTTTAGTACTGTCTATTACTGCTTTCTACAGCTTGTTTACTGGGGCTACTGCCAAATACTGCTTAGCAATATATGTTAGTGCCTGCTCCTGCTTGAATACTGCCATCAATTTGTACACCTACTGCCTGTAGTGAGACACCCCTCGTATGAACCACTAGAAGTGTATTAAATGCAGCTTTATTTTTGCTAAATTTATTTTCTTTTGATCACTATCATGATAATGGTTATATTAGTTTAGTTTGTTGGTATTTGTTTGCAATAGCTGCATTGTTTTTTATACTTTGTGTCTATATTTATCTAACTGTGACAAATGTATATAGGTATTTTTTTTGCATGATGTGACAGATGTCTCAGACTTTGTAACTTGTTCGTATTCTGTAGAAATAAAATACTACCTATCTATTATCCTAAGCCAAAAAAGTATATCTCTAAGAAGAGACTGGTTGGTGTGAAAAAACCAGTTGCAATTTTTTCACATTGATATTTGTTAAAGTCTTCTTTAACTGCTACTTTTAGTGCAGTTAACAAGTCGCAAATAAGGTTGCAACCTCTCCTTGGAATTCCAGAAATCTCCCAGAATTAGGTGATTAAAAATATCATTCTCTTAGTTCACGGATTTAATATTCCCAGAAAAGAAAAAAACATATGAGCCAAAAATTCAAATACTAAAACTTTCATTCTATGCAGAATTTCTTCGGAAGGATTACCTCTGTCACTGGCATCTCATGTTATTTTCTATGAATGCATCCATATGATGAGGTGACAACTTTCATTCTTTATTGTTTATTTTTGATTTTTTTCTTGGTTTGTCCACCGAAAAAAGGTCCCTATTTTATACTACTTGTACCACCACCATTTAACCTTAAAACAATAGAAGCTCTGGAGGGATTTTAACCCCTAAACCTCCCCCCTTATATACGCCACTGTTACTTTAAAATATTAACTTATTATATTTGACCCAAAAAATTTAATAATAAAACATAACTATTGTATTGTAGTAGGTAACTGTAGGATAGTATTTGCTTACCCAAATCACTAGGACTTGTTACTGCCAAAATTATAAACAATTGTTTTACTTAGAGAGAGGTACCAATTTTCTACACTGCAAACTTTTATCAGCAAACATAAACACAGACTTATAAACGATAAGTAGTGCTATTATTTTGAAATGGATTTTATTGGTGTAGTGCCAGGAAGATACAACTTCCAGAATATTTAAAATAATAAATACAAAATATAAAAATAAACATACAAATCATACAAGGCTGACGAAAATAAAATATTAAAAATTATTTCCTAATTTCTTTGAATCTTCTTTTTATCTTATTAATCTTAACCTAAAAAAAGCTTGGATCAGTGCTGCCAACAGCTCCTTACAAAATTACTGACAGGGAATTTCGCTTTTGGCAATTGCTGGCAAAATCGAAATTCGGCGTTTAGCAATGGTAAAATTTAAAAACGGTGTACCGTATCATACAATTTATTGAACTTATCAATCGCATTTTATAAATATAACTAGCATTTATTAATAAACTTTACTTCACTATTAGTGAAGTACATTTTTTTTTTTTCAAATTAATCTAAAAATAAAAACGCACAAACAAAAATAAATAAAAAATTAAAAATGATTATGAAAGATATAAATACTAATCAGTTTATGTAAGTAATTAATTACATCAGACGTATTGCTTAACTTTAAAATTAAACAAAAAAAAACACATAATATTAAACAAAAAATCATTGTAAGAGTTGTAATGTCTTATTTTCTTTTTTGGCTCATATTGTGCTGAAAAGATTATCATAAAATACCTAAAACTAAATAAATACACGTACTGCTTAAATAAAACCTGACAAACAAAATACAAAACATAAACTGGAATAAAATTCAGCACCAACGACATTTTTTAAATTGAACACTTTTAACCAGTACTGTTCCGCTGGGAAATTGCTATTTAAATATAAACTAGAATTATTTAGCAGCCCGTGAGATACACAATACACAAGCGACTCAAGCAAGAAAATGCAGTAGCACTAGGAATAACATATTCCGTTATTCTACATCAAAACTTCAAAATAAAGGAATAACAAATTTTGTCAAATACTGGCAAGTGTCCTTATTACTGACAAACGCCAGTAATTACTGTTTGGAAACGTTATAGGTGAGATCCGGATGGCGTACTTGAAGCTCTCCTGAATATTCTGGTCAGGTGACATGTCAAAAAACTGACAAATTTTAAAATCTTGAAATCAATTCTTCTCTATTATTTAATGTTTCTTACGATCGGCGCACTGATGGGTCCCGTTAGCATGAAAGTATTTGTACAATTGCTATATGTCTATAAAAACTAAAGATAAATGACATAATTTCTTATGCTTGTTTAAATAATATTGTTTATATTATGTATCGGAACATCCCGCAGACAGACTAGTCTACATGTTGAGATATGTAACTTTATTAAATATTGGCTTCAATTAATTTAAAGTTAAATATTTTTGTTTAGTTGCGAAAAAGCCAAAAAAAACTTTTGTTTCTCAATACAAGTTAGGAAAAACAGTTTTCATTTCATGCCATATTAACAAAGGGTCTTACCCAAAGTTGTACAATAGTAATTGTAAATACTGAGTCACTTCACTGAAATCAGTGCCACCCCCGCCATAATCACTCTTGTGTCTTTTTGAAGAATTTGCTAGCCGATTATAAATCCATAAATCAAACAATTCGCTTTCAGAGTTATCGGAATCATCAGTGTCATTGATATTGCTTTGATCTGATTTTAGTAAATTGGTTTGAACTACTTTTTTTAAATAATCTATTGTTGAAGCACAAGCTAGTGGTTCAGAAAAATGTAATTGCTTGAAGTGGGGATCAAGAATGGTAGCCGTTGCTAATAAGTGCGACTTTTCTATTTCCCTAAAACGCCTACTAAATTCCTTTAACAAAGCCTCTTTAAGATGTATCTCTATTTCAAGTGATGATTTTATTTTATTTTCATATTCTGACATTACGCAGCGTAACATTGGAATTACTTTACTTCTAGCTAGTTACAAAATTTGCTGCACTTATTTAAGTTGTCATTTTTTCTAGAGGATTTAAGAGTTTAAGAATTTCTTTAAGATGCTTTATTTCTAATGCGGATAAAATACGAGGAGAACTAACATTTCCAACAACAATAATAACAATTATAGGTGCTAGCTGTAAAAATCTCTTTATCATATAAAAGGTGGAATTTCAGCGTGTTTTGACATCTAAAATAATTGCACTAATGCAATAACATTATTAGTAGTAAGATTCCAATCTGACAAAAAATTTGACAACCCTGAAGTAGAAATATATTGCGCTCTTAGACAAGGAAAGAGAGTTGCGCTATAGTTGGCGCATTACCTTTCTGGAATGACGTCATTTTTGGTTATTTTTGTTTGATTTATGTTAACTGAAAGTGAGAAAAACATTTTGAAAAAACTCATTGTCGTTTCTTTACAACAGTCAATGCCGGTTTTGGTTATGTGTCTTTCAGAATATATTCGTCAAAATTGACATTGATTTGTTGTGATTCTTTTTAAACTTTTGCAAGATGCCGCGAAGATATAATCAGCAATCACAGCTAATAGTTTTGAATATCTTGGCTTTTTTTCAATTGGAAAAAGAGCAAGCTAAAAATGGAATCCTTCCGCAAACTGATAATATAATTGAACGAGCTTCAAATGCAACAAAACTTAGCCATACAACAATCATAAATATTAAGAAAAGAGGAATAACGAGCGAAGCAAAAAGAGGTAAAAACCAAAATTACAGATTACTTAAAGAACAAAATAAGAGATACGATCTACTGCATGTATGCGAAAAATGAATATGTTACAATGCAGACTTTGCTTAAAAAACTAAAAGAGATAAATGAATATTTTAATTTTTCCATCACCTCGCTAAGAAAATACGTACAAAGTATTGGTTTTAAGTGGAAGAAATCAAATAATAGAAAATACCTGATGGATTTGCCCCACATCGTCCACAAGAGAATCAATTTCTTGAGGGAATATGTCAAAAATCAAAATCTAGGACAAGATGCTTACACCACCGTATTTATTGATGAGACTTGGATTTTTAGTAAAGGTTCGTTTAGAAACAGCTGGCAGGATAACACTATGTCTACAAGTTCTAAAAAAGCTAGTGAAGGTCATCGATATATTGTAGTTCACGCTGGATCAAAGGAAGGATTTATTAAGGGGGCCAGTTTAATATTTAAAAGTGGACTAAAAAGCGGAGATTATCATGACAATATGAACAAGCAAAATTTTGAAAATTGGTTTAAAAATCAGCTGGTACCAAATCTTCCTCCAAAAAGTTTGATAGTGATGGACAACGCAAGCTATCATTCCGGCCTTTTAGAGGATATTCCAAGAAAATCATGGACAAAGCAGAGATTGATTGGATGGTTAAAAGAAAAGAACATTGACTTCCCAGAGAGGGCCATGAAGGATGAAATATGGAGCATTGTAGAAAAAAATTGTAACATTGAAAAAACATTCTACCTTGACGAATATGTGAAACCTTTGGGCCACAAAATACTAAGACTTCCTCCATACCATTGTCAATTTAATGCTATTGAAATGGTATGGTCTGAGTGTAAGAGGAAATACGACCAATACATTGCTAGTCTGAAGGGGACACCATCGGAAGTTTTGGCCATGTGGGAAAAAGCGATAAATGAAGTATCTTCAGAGCATTGGAAAAATTATGTCAGCCACACAGAAAGGGTAATCCAAGAAGCTTGGAAGACAATACAGATATGTGATGCTTCAGACATTGCGCCACTTGTAATTAGTACCGACGAAGACAGCAGTGACGATGAAGAATTTAGTTCTGATTCTGAAGACAGTGAAGGGGAGTAGTTTTTATTTTTAAAGTTAGTTAGTTATACATTAATTTCTCTCTTTTAGTTTTTAAAGCAAAGTCTGCATTGTAACATATTCATTTTTAGCATACACGCAATAGATCATATCTCTTATTTTGTTCTTTAAGTAATCTGTGATTTTTGTTTTTACCTCTTTTTGTTTTTGAAACATTCTGGAGGTAAAGGATTCATCGTTCGTTATTCCCCTTTTCTTAATATTTTTTCAGTATTGTCTGTAATTGAGAATTAAAATAATTTTGATGAAAATGGGTAACTGGCGTCAATTTATTACATTGCAAACAAAGAATAAGACTAAGATGAAAGAATTTATATTAGTAAAGTCTTATTTGCAAAATAATTTTAGTTTTTGAAGTTATAATAGTTATTTTTGTATTAAGTGTGCAAAATGAGGATTTTTTTATGGCAATGAGAGTGTTAATTTTTTGCCAGCCATTTTCGACAAGTTGCAGCGCTTTCTGTACAGAAAATGCCAATTTTAAATTCGCTTTAGCCAGTGCTGAACGCACCCCTCCTATCTACATCACTGCATACGTTTAGGTTAGGAATCACCGCTGAAATATAAATAATATAAGAAATACGTTATTTAAAACCAGCGTGACGTCATTCCAGAAAGGTAATGCGCCAACTATATATGAGATGCAGTAAGGTCAATTACACGTAGCATTAATGATGTCAATTTTGAATTTTGAATATAATGAATAGTTATGCCTAGAAAGCTCATAGTCTGCGTGTCTGTCCAAATATGGGTAATAATAGTTACATATTTTATTAAATTAAATTTAGTTTCCAACAAAGAGGCAATTGTTTCATATTTATTATCAATGTGATTTTTAAAGGTATATCTTGAGGGTACCTTATACAAAGGCGCTATTGTTTTCATTAAATTCAAAAAACCTTCTCCTTCTACCGTTGAAAATGTGATATTATCTCTACAAGTGAAGAAGGCTATCTGGTTGGTAATTTGGCTGTTTTTTGCTCTATCTTCTGTAATAGGGTAGGTTTCCTCGTTATATCAAAAAATTACTAATTTATGAACCTAATACGATGAAAGAGGCATCAAACTTACCAGAGAATGATGAGACATTATTTAATGCACTTGAAATAGAAAGCTGCGTAGGTAAATTTTGATTCTGGATTAATTGCACACTGAAACTACTCTTATCTGTACTAGTAGAAGGCTGTGGCTCATAAGGAATAATCGGCTGACACTCGGTTGAAGCTATTGAGTTAGAGGAAGAAAAAACGTTGCTAATTTTCTAAAAATAAAAATTTTCTATAAAAAATTTTCAACATATTCACAATCTAAAAATTAAATATAATATATTGGTCTAAAATAATGTTTGCTTATTAATATCTTCAATTCACTACTTTTACCCCCGTGAGTAAGGCTAATTTCAGAACTATTTTCTTCCACATCATTAAAAGCAAGTTTATAAAGTGCTGGATGTTTTTGCTTTAAATGGCCTATGATATTTGATGTATTTCCTGAACTCTTCAAAAATTTTGAACAGGCATTACAACCTGCAGAATCTTTCGTATTTTTCGAAAAATATTTGTAAATTTTGCTTTTCAGTGGCACCATTTCGAAGATATTTCAAACAGTATTTTCCAAAACGTAATAAATATCACATGTATATAACTACTCTCACCAATAACTGAAATAACTAAATTGTATCACATAAGCGCATTGAAATTTTGTTAAAATAAAACAAAAGAAAAACGCTATAAAATGTTACGTTAGATTCCGGGGATTTACCAAAATGCAGAATTTCTTCTTCTTATTTTGTTTAATGGCGCTCCGAGCCATCACTTGCTGTGGCGATACGTCGAACTAGCTCCTGTGCTGCGTTCACGGTAATAAGTAAACGCTCGTGTTTTTTTAGTTCCAAATATGTAGATAACTGTTTCGATATATTTGAAAATGTATCGATATTTTTACCAATACATCGAAACAAAAATATCGATATATTCAATAAAAATATAGATATATTTAATATATCGATACATCGTTAACATCCCTAGTCTGTATTGACGTCTTGCTCTCGTGATCGTGACTTTTTTAGAAAGTGAGGTTAAGACACATCCGATATAGTAAAATATTAAAAATATTTTAAGTGTATACGACATCGGATCAATCTTTCAAATATTCGGAAGGAAAATGGCGCCAAAATATTTTCACCAATAGCATCTCTTTCGTACTATCGTATCATCGGATGCATTCGACGCCGGCTTAAAGCGACGCACAAAATATTTTTTTTTCTGATAAGAAATTTTCTTGCGGTTATATTAACCATTAAGATCATTAAACTACCGGTATTTTATTTCTTTATAGGTTAACTGTAAACAATAATGGCCGCCTTTATTGATTAGAATAATAATTTTAACTTTAACTTAGATAAGAAAAAAATGCAGCCTCAAATGGATTCCGGAGCCCGGAAGCAGGATTGCCGATTTGTCGTATACACTAAAGATGAAACCGATATCCGGTAACTATCAGGTATTTTCGCCAAATAGTTTCTTTTCTCCCAGACCCATTAAAAATAACAAAAGACACACTTACCTGCCTTTTTTCCTTCACCACCACGAAAAATTTGAAGGCGACACAACAAACAAATTTTTTCCCTCTGACATGTTCCAATGGTTTTTTACGGTATACAAAGTATAATAGTTAATAAAACAAAATGTAAAAATAGTAATATAACCAAACAATTGCACGCAAACTACGCAGCAAGTAAACTAAATCTCACAACTCGCCGAATATTTTAAAAAGAATACAATAGCGGCATTACCCCAGCAAGCATTCCGCTCAACATAATTTACTCAAGGGCTAGTTAAGAAAGGATAAAATTTAAAAAACTTCTTACCGATTTAGGGAAACAGAAACAAATGTTCCATTCACAAAGATCAAATTTAGACAGTGTTGTTAAAGCTAGTTTTTGTTAGAGTTTGTTAAAGAGTGCCTAGTAGATCTTGCAGAACTTTTTTTGCCCAGAAAAAAGGAAGAGTCTGATAAAGTGAGCTTATCGCAACATACTGTTGTTCGGCGTATAGATACGATGGCTAGTGATATCAAAAAACATTGACTGATATATTGGCTGTTTTTCAAGAATTTTTGATTGCTTTGGATGAGAGTACCGATTTGTCTGACTGGGCTATTTTTATACGAGGTGTTAATGAAGAATTTGTAGTGACAAAGGAATTACTGGCTCTACGGCCACTAGTGGGGGCTATTCAGGTGAAGTAGGTGAAGTGCTACTTCACCAGGAAAAATAAACAAGCAAACATCTCTAACTATATTTATTATATATCTCTTAAAGTTTTAGTTTTTACATTCATTTATTCATCTAATTGGCAAAAAAATAAACTGTACATCTCGAATAAATATTTTACTTGACCATTGGCGGCATGTCGTTTTAAAACTTTCAATCGAACTTTATTATAACAACTATAACAGTGGTGTAAACCGCTTCGACTTTGCTGGAGGTGCTACGTTTAGTTTACGATTTTCTTACTACGTTGCCATGATAACGCGTTCGCGATGACGTCGACCGCAGGGAAGAATAACGTTAACCAGCGCCATACAACGCTCTCGGCGAAGTGCTGCCACAGTACACTACACCCACGTGTCGTTCAGTTTGGTGTGGTTGTTTACTTTTATTTCCGCAGATTTCGCTGCAATCGGTGAGTCCCTTTGCAGTTTGCTTGACTTTTTTGTGTTATATTTATTTATGGTGTTGTTACAACTTTGGTTGGTGTTTATTAATGTACATTATTAGTTGACTATAATATTTACGCTTTAAAATGAATCCGATCACGGATGTGGTTTGCATTTAATCGATGGAAGGAACAAGATCAGAGGGATGTATTAAATAGACAGCCAAGGTTTGACTTGACAATTTCCGCAAAAAAAGAAATAAAAAAAAGTGGCAGAACATGGAATGTAAGTTTTAAGTCATCCTGGTTTTCGGCGTACAAATAGTTATGTAGTAGTCAAATATTACAAAAATTATTTTGCTGGCCTTGTTTACTATTTTCCAATAAAAATTCAGTGTGAAATAAGGAAGGATTTGCAGTTATGTTAAATATATCAAGGTTTTTACATAAACATGCAGACTCGGCGGAGCATTTAAAATGCGAATTAATGCTAAAAACATTTGTAAAAAATCAAAGCACTCTAGCTCACGCTTTAAAAGAAAATGCTAAAGTGTATAAAATACATTTTAACGAAAACGTCCGGTTAAATAGACCATTTATGTGCTTGGTAATTGGCGCAGTTCTGCACCTTGCAAAACAAGAGTTTTTTGCGGCCATGATGGGAGCAGCGAGTCAATAAACAGGGGGAATTTTAAAAAGCTTTTAGGTTTATTAATATCGAGAAGTTCCCAAGAACTAAAAGATCATTACGAAAAAATTAAAAATGTTTTTACTGGTGACTCGAAAACTATTCAAAACGAAATAATGAATGCATTTCTGATTATTTAAATGATCATGTAAAAAAAGAAATAATGAACACACAGTTTTTTTTTCTGTTCAAGTGGATGACAATACTGATATTACTCAAACCTCCACTGCACCATAATTTTAAGATACGTAATTCAGTAGTCGAGAGATTCTTAGGATTTTATAATGTCAGTTCCGATGGAACGTCGGAGAATTTATATTCTCTATTGGATCAAATTTTGGACCAATTTGACTATAAACATAAATTAATAGGGCAATGTTACGATGGCGCAAGTGTGATGTCTGGGCATCTAAATGGCCTTCAAAAAAAATAAAAGAAAAAGCCCCGCAGGTTGTATTTGTCCATTGTCTTGCGCTTCGTCTTAACCTTGTGATGCAGCAAAGTCTAAAAAATATTTCTAAATGTCGAATTTTTTTTGCAAGCCTTAGTGGTATTCCCTCATTTTTTCATCACTCAGCCAAACGAACGTATGCTCTTACATCTGCATCTACGAGGCGTATACCAACAATTACAGAAACTCGTTGGTCTTCAAATTCGAGGTTAGTAAATGTGATTGTTCAAGACTGGAATAAATTAGCACACGTCTTTGAATTTTTTACAAACTGTGACAAATCTGATGAAAAATCAATCCGGCTTTTGGATTTTTAAGTGAGATGAACGATTTTGAATTCACGTTTCTGGCATTAATGTTTAATGGCATTTTCTCAATCACGGACATACTATTTGACGTTTTTCAAAAAAAATTGCTTGACATTCATTTTTGCATATCCAATATAAAACGCTGTCGTGAGGCGCTCTATAAAAAAAGAAATGAACATTTTTTTAATACCATGTTTGATAAAGTAAATTCTATTACAGAAATAAATCATTACAAACGTGAGCTTGCTAAGCTTTTACCTAAAAAAATTAGGGCTAAGTATAAAACCCTTTTTTATGAAATATTGGACCATATTTTAACAGAAATGACACTAAGATTTCAAGACTGTGAAAAACTTGAGTCTTGAGTCTATGAGCTTGATCTTATTTTTGCCAATGAGAGTAATTGGAATATATCGCTGCAAGATCAAGCGAAAAAAATTAATGAAAATAAAGATATTTTTACCGAAGCATATAAACTGTTTTCCCTTATTTTGACAATACCGTCGACAAGTGCTTCAGTGGAAAGAAATTTTTCTTGCCTCAAACGTGTAAAAATTTATTTAAGAAATACAATATCTCAAGAAAGACTTACTTCTCTAGGCAATATTTCAATTCAAAAATGAATTTCTGGAGGAGATTAGGGCAACTCATCGATTTTATGAGGATGTTTTAAATAAATTTGCTGCTATGAAGGATAGGAGAATTAATTTAGTATATAAAATTTAGGTAAGTCGTAAAAAAAATATTCTACCCCCTCCACATATAAAAAAAATATTGCGATATTTTCTTGGTTTATTTGCACTTCACTAGCGAGCCGCCACTGACGGCCACTACTGGAAAAGATATTTTTGCCGAGGTGCAAAGTACTTTTGAGCAATATGGTTTGCAGTGAGGTAAATTAGTTGGAGTTACACATGTTTTATCGCAATTCTGAAGGAAAGAGCAATAGCTATGAATGTGCAAGAATGTGATTTAATAATTCAAAATTGCATTATTCACCAATAAAACTTGTGCTCTAAGTCCATTCGACTGAAGAACGTTACGAATGTGGTAGTATATTCCATCAATTTCATTAGATCCCGCGGTCTTAACCGTCGCCAATTTAAAGCATTGGATGAACTCTCTTCAGAACACGATGATGTAACATACTACTGCGATGTAAGTTGGTTAAGCAAAGGTAAAATACTAAAAAGATTTTATGACCTTAGAAAAGAAATAGCTGATTTTATGGAAATGGAAGAGAAAACATTGCCGCAAACTTATAATCCAACAAGGCTTTGTGACTTGGCATTCCTGGTAGACATCCCAGGACACTAAATGACCTGAACTTGCTTCAAAAACAAGGGCAGTTGGTAAATCAACTGTACATTCATTTTAAAGCTTTTCAAAACAAAATTCGCTTGTGGGAAACACAAATGAGAAGTAAAAACTGTTTTCATATGTTGACATTATCCAGTCACGAAAACATTGAATACCGTCACTATGCTGAAGAACTGAAACTGCTGTCAGAGCAATTCACTGATTGGTTTTCCGATTTTAAGAATATGGATAGCACTTTCAATATTTTTGCAAATACTTGTAGGTATAATGGAGAAGATGATCCGCTTCAACTACAAATGAAGTCGATCGAGCTTCAAGAATACTTATATTTTGCGCTGATACACTAGTGATATTAACCCCAATATTGATCATCTTGTTTTTCAGCTTCAAACTCAAGTCTCTCCTTAAATTTCATTTGATTTTCTATCTGTTTTTGTTAATTTGTTTTTTATATGTTTGATTATGCTATTATAATTAATAAAAAAAATGTGGGAACTACGGCCCGCTATCTGACTAAGTTCCGAAATTAGGCTCTCAGCTAAGCAAAGGTTGCCCATATTATAAAAATATTAATAGGACAACAGCCGGTTGCACAAAACTTAATTACTGTTTAGAATATTTAAGCAGGTTTTAGGATTTGACAAGCTGCTTATAGAAATCTAGGAACTCGCTGTCAAATAAAACTGTTTCTAACTTTGATTATAATAGTGAGTGTAATTCGCGAATCTGGATATCATAGTGGATACTAGGATGCTTTTTAGATCACATAAAGTAAATGTGAAATAAATAATAATTTTAAAGACCCTAAACTCTTAGTAACTTATACTATGCTTTCAAATGTAGTCGTTTCAACTCATTTATCTGGAACCCTCAATATATCACCTACCAACAGAGGCTGGAAAAGGTTCACAACAAGTTCTTAAGATTTTTTGCTTGTAAAACTATTAACTAGTATACAAAATAAACACGTTTAGTATATTAATTTCCACTTATTTATTTCTGCTTGACAGCTGTTTCGACACACTATGTCTTTGTCAAAAGCTACCTTAAAACTGACACTAAAATCTGTACCAAATATAAAAAAATATATATATAAAAATCTTAATGGTGTCAATAAAACAATATCGGTGTTTACCCACCTCGTCTATTCTTTAGGTATAAAGATTTAACAGAGGAGAACCATTTAAGTCCAACTGGTCATTCAATAAAATATTTCGGGTTTTCCGCTTGTTAATTTCTAAACTTTCCAAATGGTTCAATTTGAAGCTTTTATTAGCCCTATGCAAAATTTTATTTTTGTTTTTAAATGTATGATTTGCTTCTATCAAATGTTTAGCGTAATTGGAGTCTGTTTTTTCTTTATTATATGAGGATTTGTGTTCTTTTATACGTTTATTGAAAGATCTACCCGTTTGGCCAATGTAAACTTTATCACAGGAACCACATTCTAATTCGTATACCCCTGATTTTTTAGATTTATCAGACTTGGATTTATTATTTTTAATATATTTCCCTAATGTATTATTTGTACCGAAGGCAACTTTATAATCTGCTCTCATGAGATGTTTACTGATTTTAGAGCTAATTTTGCCTGTATATGTTATTGTATTAAATTTGGCTATATCTTTTAAATTATTATTTGGATAGATTAAATTGATTGCTTTTTTATATTGTTTTTTATTTACTATTTTGTCGACTATATTAGGACTATTGCCATTGTTAATAGCAATCTGCTTTATAATATTCAATTCTTTATTATAGTTATCTGATGACATAGATATACTAATTAAACGATGTACAAAGCTGTTCAAAGCTGCCATTTTATATGCAAAAGGATAATTTGATGTTTTATGTATTGTTATATCTGTGTAAGATGGTTTATGATAAATTTGAAAATCGTGTTTATTGTTATTGTTCATAATTGTTAAATCCAAAAAATTTATTGTCTTATTTTGTTCCACTTCTAACGTAAATTTAATATTTTTACGTAAATTATTAATAAAATCTAAAAATAACTTTAGTTGTCTCTCTGTTTCCGTGAAACACGCTAGTATGTCGTCTACATATCTATGTACCAATAAATGAACTTGTTTCTTAACGGGTAATTATACATTAATTGTTCAATGTTATATAGAAATATTTCTGCTAGTATAGGACTCAAAGGATTACCCATTATTAAACCTTCTTTACTTACATACACGGAGCCATTGAATTCAAAGTAATTTTGATCTACACACACTGTTAACAAATCCAATATATCATTCTTAATAATATGATTAACTCTGTTTTTGAGTAATAAATTATCGACTAAGTTAATAGCTTCAATGGGGGGGACACTAGGAAATAAGTTTTGTACATCTAAAGAGATTAATATGGCATTACTTGGGATTGTGACATCTTTTATATTGTTAATTAATTCTAAACTGTTTTTAATACTAAATTTTGGTTTAAAATTACAAAATGTACTAATAATGTCTATTAATTTATTAGAAATCGTGTGAGTTGGAGCTGTCACATAGGACACTACAGGTCTAATGGGCATATTTCCTTTATGCAGTTTAATGAATGAATATAGCTTAGGTACTTGTGGATTCATTATCGTTAATTTATATTTAGTTTTATCATCAAATAAGCTATCTTTAATTACATTTTTTATAATTTTTTGATACATTTCTGTCGGATCTTTATCGATCTTTTGAAATTTATCCGGATTCAGAAATTCTGAAGTTTTTTTAATATAATCTTCTCTTTTTATTGCAATAATGGTTTTTCCTTTATCCGCCCTAGTGAATACTACTAATATTATCTTCTGTCATTTTACTGTTAATATTTTTAACTAAACTATAATTGTTTGATAATCGTTCATTAGACAAATCCCAAGGTATTGAAGTAATTGATTGAGCTAATATATGTTTATAGTTATCATTACCTATTTTATTTACTGCTATTTCACATTCAACTCCTAACATCTCTCTAGATTTAATGTTATCTATTTTCTAATAGTTTAATTTCTGAGCCTGTAAAATCTGTATCTGCGAGATTATAAATTTTTCTAACACAATAAAATTTACCTGTCGAAACATTCCGACATTCCGTTAAACATTCTAAACTTTTATGTCTTGTTTTAACGATCCAATATGATAATTTTTTGCTGTGTTTTTTAATTTGGGGTAGGGATCAAAAAAGAAATGTCAAATATTCAAAAAAGTCTACGTTTCGCAATTTA
Source organism: Kuschelorhynchus macadamiae (assembly GCA_030620095.1). Classification (NCBI taxonomy): domain Eukaryota; kingdom Metazoa; phylum Arthropoda; class Insecta; order Coleoptera; family Curculionidae; genus Kuschelorhynchus; species Kuschelorhynchus macadamiae. The sequence goes on along the minus strand of JAUTXW010004907.1, from coordinate 677,290 downwards.
TTATTGCATCTTCAGCACACTAAAAGACATACATAAAAAGATATAGCTCTACAAGACATCAACTTAATAAATAGTAATGTAAAAAAATGCTATACGGACTGTAAAAAATTGACATGAAATAGTGAAAATTTTAGAAATTATTACATATAAAAACACATTAATTACGAAAAATACATAACTAAATATTTTGTTTTTAAACTGAAAAACAATGCGCAATAAAATTAAAAACTATGTACTTATATTTTAAGGATTTGACTTTCATAGTCATAAGCATAAAAAATACACGCACAACACATAGATAAAAAAAGTGAAAATCACATACACGGGTTACAACAATAAATTGAAACACCACAACTAATTAAAATCACTATTCAACCCAACTCGTTCAACGGTTGTTTGAGAGTAGCAATACAAGAAATATTCTTACGTGTTATTGGAGAAAAAATTAGTAATATTTTTTTTATCTTTTTTATGTATTATAAATCGCCTGCAAATAATTTTAGCATACGGATACAGTTATTTGACTTTATCAATTAGATTGAAATATGTAGTACTAAGATTCTCTAAATCGGTTTTTTTATTAACTGGATTTTTATTCTATTGTATGTGTATCACAGCGGCGTAACTACAAATTTTGCCCCCCCCCCCGCAGTTATCGACAAAACGCCCCCCGATGCCAATAGGTTGATCAAATAAGGGCTGCAGACAAAAAATTTCCCCGGCGCATTCACCATTAAAAAACTCCATTAAAAGTTTAAAATGTTTAATTTGTATGTGATGATTCCCTTTTTAAACAATATTTGATTGAAAGCTGGATATGGAAATAGATGAATTTGGTTCATTATTACTAAAATGGTGTACAAAGGAAAAAACGCTGTAAAATACAGCGAAGTATACGTATGGTCGGCCTACAATATGGTCAAATATAATTTAAACTAACAACACAAAAAACTTTCAATTCGGCAGGTATACATCTATATATTACTAAAACACAAAAAATAAAATTAAAATAAAACATAACACATAATAATAATATACAGCGAGTTTTACAATTACTGTTGTGCCAAACTGATAGGCTTTCTAGAGGGCATCAAAATAAACAAAGCACAGTAAACTCCTGACCAAAAATTTGCAGTTGGCTAATTTTCGGACAGGTATTTAGTACGCATATTTGCTTATCTTAATGCCTTCTGTTATCTCTATCGGCTTGGCACAAAAACTGTGAAACACGACCATGTACCATATATAACAATAAATAAACAAATAATAATTAAGTCTTTTTTTCGCACTTTCTTTTCTGCAAAATCGATAATGGCTTTATTTGCATCAAGATCATTTGCCAAATCATTTTCAATCGCTAAGATAGACAAAGAATCTAATCTCTCCTGAGAAGTTTTATTTCTTAGATAGGTTTTAATAATTTTTAATTTTGAGAAAGATCTTTCGTTAGTGGCTACGCTTGCGGGTAAAATTAGATATAATATTAACGCTTTGATTGCGTTAGGAAAACTAGATGTACACGTTGAATTGTCTATTAACAAATATTTTAAGAACTCGCTTATGCTTATAATATTTTATATCCTGAATTATTATTTATTATATATTAATCTATTATTTCTTATAGCAACTAGTTCGAGGCCCACGGATTCTGATTCAGTAAAGACAATTTTATAAAATGTTTGTAACTCCTTCCCTTTCTTAATAATATTTTCTGGAGTTAATAAAAAAAAGAAGACGGATTCAGTAAATTAAGCATTTCATTTACATGGCAAAATGATTTAAAACGGCGGTTTATTTGAGCGCTTATAATATCTAATGTTACATAAAATATATTAACTTTAAACCTGTGTTCCGAATCTAAACCAGCTTGTCAATCTGGCTTTCGTCAGTGGTTTGGAACGGTTACTGCTTTGTGCAACGTTCTTGATAATTGCTTGGGTGCTATTGACCAACAGCGAGTCAACTCTGACTGCCTGGATATGTCGAAGGCATTTGACTCAATAGATCTTGACTGTCTTATGGCAAAGCTTATTTATGAATTCGAGGTTGACTGGTTGCGAGGTTATCTTCTTGGTCGCCAACAAAAAGTTATATGCAATTCACATACTGCTATAGCTGAATCTGATTTAAGGTCAATTGACTCTGGTGTTCCTCAGGGCTCAGTCCTGGGTCCTTTGCTTTATTTGTTACATATATATATATATATATATATATATATATATATATATATATATATATATATATATATATATATATATATATATATATATATATATATATATATATATATATATATATATATATATATATATATATATATAAATATTGCAGTACCTCCTCCACTGTGGCTAGTCCTAGCTGACAAAATTTCTCTCTTGTAGTTGGAAAGATTCAGAATTTCAAGTTCTTCTGCGCTTAGCCAGTGTCCACTTAACATACTATATTTGCTTGGACATAATGGAGAATAGCTTCGAACTCCTTGACCTTATCGCGTAAAGAACGTAAAACAGTTAAATGACGATTTTGTGATCCGCATATTGTTCCTTGTTTTGGTGGCAATATCTCGCCATCACATGACCCTGAATGTTGGTAAAATAGTTCATAGAGAAACCTGTAGGCCATACATTTGGAGACATTTATTCATCGTCGCTGTAAACTAAGCAAGCACATGTACCGGCTGAGGTTAGCGGTCAACCCTTGTTGTCCAAACTGTCTCAGAGGAGGAGGGCAAGACTAAGTAGGAATACTTTCGGAGTTGAGTCCCTCTCCAACATCTGGTTAGAGAAAAGAGGCCTGGTTAGTTGCTAGTTGTCCCCCTCATCTTACTACTACTACTACTACTACTACTACTACTACTTTATAGTCAGTGACCACATTGTAAAATTTCTTTAGAATCTTTGTGAACGTGTTGATGCCTTCTTAAATCAGCTTTATATCTGGTCTTATAGGAGCATTTTGTGCAGTTAAACCATTTAATTTGCTCATTACTTTTATGTTTTAAAATATGACGTTTCAAGTCATCTTTGTTGATAGTTTTATAAGGACACGAGTAACAGGAATACCAGTTATAGGTGCTTTCATGTTTCAGCTGGTGCCTTTTTAATGATACTTTCCATTTGACTTTATAGTCACAGTCTGGGCATTGCAAAAATTCTTGAGATTCTTTGTGAACATGTTGATGCCTTCTTAAATCAGTTTTATACTTGGTCTTATAGGAGCATTTTGTACAGTTAAACCATTTAACTTGATCGTCACTCTTATGTTTTAAAATGTGACTTTTCAAATTATCTTTCTTGAAAGTTTTATAACAACACGTGGAACAGGAGTACCAGTTATCAATGCTCTCATGTTTCAGCTGATGGATTCTTAACGATCTTGTTCGTTTTGATGTAAAGTCACAGTTCGGGCACTGTGAAAGTTGTTCGTAGCGTCGTCCGGCGATCCTAGAAAAATAATACAAGTGTATTATATGCACATGATAAACAAAATGTATAAATAAAAAAAAACAATTGTTTCTAAATACAGCGATTTTCTAAAGATCTTTTGGTTCTTGATAAACAGGATCTATTTAACAAACTGTAATTTTTTTGAACATTCTATTTTTTTTGTTTCTGTATGTTTAAAAAACTGTTATGTACCTCAGTTATCGTTAAGGGTGATGCCTCTAAATGTTTAAAGTTGAATATTTTACATAAAAGGTCGTCAGAAATTCAGCCCCTCTATTGCATTTAAAAATCAACGATTTCATCATTGCTCACACTTTAATTAATATAATTGAAGAACCCACTTTATATTTAAGTTCCATATCTTGTTAAATCTTTTTCATTTACTGAAGTATCTTTTATTAAAGTTAATGATAGTATACATAATTTAACTAAATTAATAAATCTTTATTTTAATATTTTTTGTTCTTCTGCACTTAAACATGCTATTATCACTGTATCACACAATTTAAAAAAAAAGGGACAAGAAAACCCCTTCAAATTATAGACCCATCTCACTATTTCATGTTTTCTCTAAGTTTTGGAGATGTATGGGTTTTAGAATGGCTAGTTTTTTCCAAAAAAAAACAGTATTTTCTCAGGGTGTCAGTTTGGATTCCGAGAGGGTCGCAGCACAGTTCAAGCTATTCTTAATATCGCTGGCTCTTTTAAGGATGCTTTTGAGAATAGAGAATATAATACCTATAATACCACTGTATTCTGCGACGTAAGCAACTATTGAATATGTCACGCACAGCCTTCTCATTCGTAAACTAAAATATTATAATTTCCAAATATTATAATTTCCACCCCAATAGTACAGCACTACTACAGTCCTATCTGAAGGAAAGATCCCAAGCTGTCAGGATGAGGAGTGTGTCTCATCCCTGAAGATAAAAATCAATGTGGGTGTCGTGCAAGGGGGGATTTTATTCCATCTGCTCTGGAACTCCGTTATGGATGATCTGCTAAGGTCGCTTACGGGAGATACAATATTGGATTATGCTGATGACCTAGCTGTTCTTATACAGGTTAAATTCAATTCGACAGTTAGAGACAAAATGCAGGGGCTCTTCAAATTGTAGGAAGGCTGGTAGATTGTGAGGGTCTTAGTATCAGTGCGAACAAAACCACCATAACTCCTTTCAACAAAAAGATCAATAAAGTGGGATTGGGTCCACTTATGTTTTGTGGTGAAGTGGTGCCAATGTACGCGGAGGTCAGGTATGACTAATCTGGAACGGACATATCGAAACCCTTATCAATAAGGCTGTGACCAATTTAGGAATGGTCAGACGCCTACATGGCAGAAGATGGGGATTCAGACCAAGTATGGTGTAATGGTTGTATACCACAAAGGTGCTGCAGAACAAGGTGATGCAGAAGTTAAGCAAGATTCAAAGATTTGCCTGCTTGGGCATCGGGGCGATGAAGTTATTCTCGGGCTGCCATACCTGCACATTGTGATCCAGGGGGTGGCGAGAATAGAATTTCATCGGTTGGAAAATATTATTTTAATTGGTTGCAGTCCAAGAACAGGTCATCTCAAAATCGGAGACCTAATTAAGGGATCAGTGCTGAAACTGAGAGACTAGACTACAAGCCTCCCAGCTATCATTATGATCCCTCTTTTGGTTTACAGACGGATCAACGACCGACGATGCCTTTCCCACTTGGCTCTATCCCCACTGTCTTTTAAATGGAAACATTCGCCATACTCCAACGAGTGCGGGAAAATAGAAGGAGAGCTTATATAGATCTGCTCAGACTTCAGTGTCCAAAGATAACATCTAGACCGGTGTTGGAATGCTTAGACGAACTGGCTGAACGGAGCACTGTCAAGTTGTCTTGGGTTCCAGCATTTAGCGGCGTCGAAGGTAATGAGAAATCGGATGAACTTGCTAGAATATTCTCATCTGAGGCCTTTATCGGACCTTGGAGTATCTAAGAGTTCAGCACGAAGCTTGGTAAATAAATGAGTGAGGGATAGTCACAAGGTCCATTGGCAAAATAAACAGAGACATAAACACAGCAAAACCTTTAAGGAACTTGCTGGAAATCTGTTCTTTCTGAGCAGAAATTAGTTAAAGGCAATTATAAGTATCCTTACAGGACACATGGTTGTCAAGAACCACCTGAGTAAATTAGGCGTACACGCTGGTGACATAATATGCAGATTTTGCGGTAAGGAAAATGAGACAGCTGTACATCTTCTGACTACATTGAGGCACTGGATCGCAAAAGACATTTGCACCTCGGGCAACCGAAAGTCGATTCAGAGAATGTTCGGGAATTTCCTATTCTGAATCTAAGTAAATTTGCTCAGAGTTTTAAGCTGGAAAATCTTACTTAAGTGTGGAGTGATTGGGTTGGTTAAAAAATTGCTTAAAACCGGTTTTAGATTATCTAGCTAGAAAGGAACAATAAAGACTTGTTTTGTAACAGTCATCATTTAACAAAACTCAGAGAAAGTGACAAGGTCGTACATAACATTCTGGATAACAGATTTGTTTTAGCTCTCTGCATTTACGCCTTCTAGGACAAAAATGCTATATCTAGTACTAAACAAGACCGAATATTTACCATTCCATATACAGGAGCGTATATAGGCATTTCTTTCTGGTTTTTTATCTCAAAAAAAAATTTTTTTTAAAAACAGAAAGCCTTTTCAGAATTTGGAAAAAACCGCAGTTTTGTTTATTGTTGATATAATTTCTAATATGTGAGACTTCGCAAGCGTCGGAATGATACCAAAACTGTGCAGTGGTTGGAAAAAAATGCGCTTTTTGAAGTTTTGAGATTAATTGCTCGTATTTAAAGAATTTGTTTTTCAAAAATATTAGTCAAAATATGCTGGCTATAGACCTTATAATGGTATAAAGCAAAAAGTCAAAAATGAATGTATACATCAGAATCTGTAGATACAAATAAAATGCACTAAAAAGTGAAAAATAATATTTTATTTCATCTGGAAAAATTACTTAATAACAAAAATGTACTTATGTACTGAGTATTTTATATATCTTATTAGTTGGCGCCAACTTCACAGAGTAAAATTTTCCAAATGAAATAAAATATTATTTTCCACTTTTTAATGCATTTTTTTGAAGTCAGTTTTATTTTTTTATGCATTTTTTATGTCATTCTTTTTTGTTCTCTTTATACGAGTTTTACTATAAAAGTCAAATTTAACGAATAGCCATTGGTTCCCCTGCATATTATGTAGTATCATTGTATAATAACATGTCTTATTCGACAATATAGAATCGTAACGTACGATTCTTTTTCTTCATGACAGAAGGGTGAACGCAAGAGTGAACTCGTATATTATTCAACGTAGCATCGAGAAGACAGTTGAAAATAGTGTAATTTCGCCATTTTTTCAACACGCTTGCTACGAGACCGCTCCACTGAATATTTCCTGAAAATGTCATACAAATTGGTCAAACCATCGCGAAGTAATCGATGTGCATGCAAAAGAAAATACGCTGGATCGCATTGATAACCTCCTTATTTGAAGTCTGTTAAAAATGTTGAATACCAATTTTTACAAGATAAGATATACTATAACGCAATGCTAACAATTGTACTTATTGTGGGTTACTTTTTTCATCAACATCTGTAGATAATATTTTTACTTCTCTCTCGTAAAACGGAAGTATTTTAATCGTGAAAAAAATCATCCACCTATATTTTTTCAGATTATTTACGTTTTTGAGTCTGTTCGCGGCATAGCTAAAAACTACTAATCCGATTAATTTCAAATTTTAGTCAAAAATTAAGGGTCAGGTAAATTTTCAAATAATGTATATTTATTCGGTCTCGAATGGGTAAAACAAAGAATATTTGTTTAGGATTAAATTGTTTTTGTCCGACCATGATATTATTTTTCTGCAAACATTCTCCGCAAGACTTAAAAGAGATGGCAGATCTGGCCCAACAATCAACAATTTTGTTATGAGCTGTAGCTGTGCCTCGGATAGTAAAGTATGTTTATCAAAAACGTTGGTTAATCTGTCCTTTATACCTAGTTCAAATATCTTTGATATACTTGACAATAAACTTATTGGCCTATAATTATTGTAGTCATTTGGATTACCTCCTTTATAAATGGGAATCACTGCTGCAACTTTAAGCTTTTTAGGAAACATACAGGCAGTAGAAGATAAGTTGATTAAATATGTAGAAACACCACACAAGTAAAAATCTACATTTAGAAATTCCATCAGAGCCACTAGAAATCGAATTCTTTAAACTAGTTATAAATGATAAATCCTCTGAATCACAGACTGGTGAGCATTAGCTTTTAAAAAGTCATGATCCAGATCGTTCTGGGAATTTATTATAACATTTAATTGTTCCCCTTCTTAAAAACTCTACTACAAGTTAATATTTTTCTTTTGGAGATTATTAATAATTTGCCACATTGCCTTTGATGTATTATCTGATTTCTGTATTTTTTTGTCATTTTCTACTTGTAGATTCTGTTAAATATATTTTTCTGTTTATATTTATCGGCAACTTTTGATAGCTCGAAAAACAATGTATCTTTTTCTTTTAGCTTCATTCTTCTGGGCATAAAACATAACCCTTAAACTCGTAGTTTTGAAATAACATGTTTGTAGAGGAAAACAGTTCATAATAATAATAATGCACAATGTCTGAGAAAGAATTAAAAGCTTTTTCTGCAGTCGTGTGATTAAAGACCTCAGTTCAGTGTTCTTCTTTTATATAATCAATAAATTGCTTAATGTTAAATTCAGAAGTAACTCTTTTATACACAAAACCTACTGATTGCCTTGTTAAACTTTCCGTTAATCCCACAGAAAGAAATTGTGAGAAATGGTCAGAAAGCCTGTAACAAAACCTCTATTCTACGCCCATGGTGAACACTCGCGGCTAGGATGATTGGTGGTTCTATCGCCAACGCGCAGGCTAAATTTTTTGTATCCCCCTGACAAACCTACCTTTGGTGGAACGGGAAATAGTAGCGGAGAAAGAACGATATCACTTGTGAGCTAGGTTACATTTTTTCTTAAAATTTATAAATCTCTTTTCGAACCTTTTCGGTGTTAGTGAAGTACTCGCGTACTTTTTGGAGTTACTGTGTGCCTGGTCGAATTTAGCTAAGGTATTTACTATTTATTAAATTATTTAAATTAAATTAAATTTTATCCCATAGTTTTTCGTGTCTGATACGTATTTCTCGAATTTAGATGACCGTTGTTGTTTATTTTCGCAAACCAGCCCTAAACCCTAATACTGCCCTGAGATTTAAGTGTTTCGCCGCAACTTGTCGACCAACGCGGTGCTGGTGAAAAATACAAAAATGGGTCTAGAACATACACCTACAGGAAGCCCTCAGGGACGTGGCCGTCGAAGTTTCCTGGAAAATAGCCAGGGAGGAGCGCCCATTTTCAGAGGATTTCCGCCAGGATTTTTCCATTTACTATTCCGACTAACCAACCTCCACGGGTCCCTGTTCAAGGGCAACCACCACTGCATGTCAATTTTGGTGATCTGAGAATGCCTGTGCCACCTCCAGTAAACAATTTTGGGACACAAGGGCCATCAGTGCCCTATACTGGTTCACCACCGTTAAATCAACAAAAAGATCTATCCAGACTCGTAAATACCAAAATAATCGCACTAACAATTTAAATCCTACAAATAATGTAACAGGCATCAGTAACACCAATCATATTTTTGAGGTCATAAAAATTTTACCTTCTTTTGAAAACAATGATACTTTGCACCCTATTGAATTTTTACACTCATTTGAAAATTTATTAGACGTTAGAACAGTACCGTTCAACAAAATTGCTTTTATATTAAATAGTTTTCAAAAAAGCGTTTATAGCTAACTATTGGGGAGCTGATAAACAAATTAGAACAAAACTTCAATTAGAGTCGCGTAGTTACAAAGAGAATCAAGGTTTTTTAACTGATCATTTTAATAAATATGTGGCATTAGCGAAATATTTAGAACCATTATATACATCGGAATTAATTTGTATAATCGCCAGACATTTTCCACCTAACGCAACGTCTCCTCTGTCTTAATAGGAGTTGAAAACCTAACTGGGGCGTTGGTCAGATTGCGTCAGGCAGATAATTATTTTAGCAAAGCAAATACTAAACAAAATACCGAATTTTACACAGAAAATAAAAATCATAGCCCTAAAAATTTACATTTCAATCATAAAACCCAATTCTCTGCAGCTAAAAACATATTTCTACCTTATAATTGGATCCTGAAAATTCGGGAAACGAATAAACCCTTCAGATTTTACCCCCCGTTTGAAGGAATCAAATAAACTCGGGGTATTCTCATATTTTATCAAATAACCCTCGGGAAGAATTACTCGAAGAATGTGATTTTGACCATCAAAATATTGATAATTCCTCCCCAAAAATTATGATAAGAATTTTTGATTTTTGGTTCACAGCTTTAGTGGATAGTGGAAGTCAAGTTTCCGCGGTTTCCGAGGAAACTTGGATTCAACTGACACCATTCCATTCAAAAATACCTCATATTAAATGCAATGGCATACGTGTCATTGGTGCTTTTAAAAGTAAATTTAAAAAAGTACTTTTACAAGCAGAGATTCCTTTATTTATAGAAAATAACTTATTTTTAAACGAATTTTTTGTGATTCCTAGCCTTTCGCATACTATAATATTGGGTTGCGATTTTTTAAGATCCTTTCAGGCATGTATAAATATGGAAACAAAAAGTTTACTGATTAAAAATCAGGGTAACTCAGTAGTTGTTCCGGAAATACTGTATCAACACGACGAAAATTATTTACCAGTTAATATTTCAAATATCGTAAATAATAAAGATAAAATGCTAACGTTCTTCAAAAGTAATAAATTGCTGCATTTTTACGCTCGAGAAAATATGAATTTTAGACAGCCAAATAACAGTTTTTTGCAAGATTCTGACCAGGTCATTTTTAACAAAGGAATAAATTCCATTCAGCAAATAGACTTATGCGAAATTTCAGGTTTATCTCCTATTCAAAACGAGCACTTTAAGAATTTATTAAACAAATACGATAAGGTGTTTTCAAATATACCGGGACGCACGAATCTTTATGAACATAGCCTTTTCATTAGATATTATTAGATACTTCACTATTTTTTATTAAACCTTACCCAATACTAATTGCTCATCGGGAGTTGGTGCAAGAGACTCTAGCGAAATGTTAGAATGGGGTGCTATAGAGCGGGCATCCTCTCCATATATTTCGCCAATTATGACGACTATGAAAAAAGATGGTAGTATTCGGATCTGGTTAGATGCACGTCGCGTAAACACTCAAATGGAGCCAGATTTTGAATTACCTAAACCTATAGAGGAAATTGTCAGATTAATGTCAGGGAAAAAATGGCTTTCTAGTATTGACCTAACCCATTAGTATTGGCAGATTCCACTACACAAGGAGGATAGGCAATATACTGGTTTTATGGCGGGTACTCAAGCCTATAGGTTCTGTGTTCTACCTTTTGGAATACGTTTCAGCGCTATGGATGTCATTTTTGGATCGGAGTTCCAGGGGTTTTTGCTAAATTATCTGGATGATCTTTGCGTTATGAGCGAAACTTTTGAAGATCATCTGGCTCATCTAAGCCTTGTTTTGGAACGCTTGGCCTCGGCAGGCATGACTGTTAAATTTCAAAAATGCTCTTTTTTTCAAAACAGAATTAAGATATTTAGATCACATAGTGAACGAACAAGGGATGAAATCAGATCCAGATAGAATTCAAGCGCTTCAAGATTACCAATACCCTAAGAATATTAAAGAGTTGAAGGCATTTTTGGGTTTGTGTCAGTATGATCGAGTTTTTTCTCCTAAATTTGCTGAGTTTTCGGCGCCTCTGACTTTGCTATTGAGAAAAAAAATTCATGATTTTGGGGAGACCACAGACCACTACTTTTAAGAATTTGAAAGGTTTGTTGCAAAAGGAAACCCTATTTTATCCTGTTTTTCCAGAGCCCTTTTATGTCCAAAGCGATGCCAGTGACGTAGGAATTTCAGCTATTCTGTTTCAGATAATCCAAGGAAAACGGAGGGTCGTTGCTTATGCTTCTCGCTTGCTCTTAGATAGGGAAAAACGATATTGCTCTACGGAAAAAGAGATCTTAGCCGTACTTGTTGCTTTAACCAAATGACAAATTTACCTTTTAGGTCGAAAATTTTGCTTGTATACTGATAATAAAGCTATTACGTATATTGATTGCGGTCGGGTGGGTTCTACTTCTGCAAGAATATTGTTTTGAAGTAAAGTATATCCCCGGTACGGAAAATTTTTCGGCGGATGCTCTCAGTCGCTACGCGGGAGCACGTTTTCCTATTTTTAAATTACCTTCGAATTTTCAAAAGCTTTTAAAATATATGTCAGAACTGCAACATAAGGATGATAAACTAAAAATATATATAAAATAGGGGGTACCGAGGGTCAGTATTTAATGTGTGTCCCTCGTAACTTGGTTAATAAATTTATTGACGTTTATCATGAAACGTTCGGCCATTTTGGCGTTTATAAGACTTGGTTACTCTTAAAGAACGATGTTTGGTGGAATAATATGCATCGTGAAGTTAAAAAACGCATTAAGCTTTGTCAAATTTGTCAGAAGGCTAAGATTAGCATTTTGCCGAATCCGCCGCAAATGCAGATCATTCCTTTGGGTAAAGATATGACATAGTGGCTTCCGATATTTTGGGCCCTTTAATACGTAGTCGCGGGGGCGCTATGTACCTTTTTATAATCGTAACTTTATTTACAAATGATTTTGAGGTAGAAAAAGCAGAGGGATAGATTTGAGGTTGGAAAGATATAGAACAATTAAAAACGTTTTTTAAAAAATTGTGAAAAAAAAATGGCAAGTAAAAATAATTTTAATATTGAATTACTGAATGGAAATAATTATGCAGCATGGAAATTTAGAGTAAAAGTACTACTTGAAGAAAAAAGTGTAGGTACGTGGATAGAAAATGAATTTAAACCCCTCAGTTACACATATAAAAAAACATAAGGGAAAAGGAAAATGCATTTCAAATGTAGGAAGAAACAGATATGAAAAAAAAAGGGTTGCCGGGGCAGATATTTTTAAAGAAGTTATTATCATTGAAGCTTAGAGAAGGTGAATCCATAGAGAAAGCACATTGGAGAATTTGAAAGCATTATCGGAGAGTTGAGCTGTTCAGGATGCAACATGACACATGCGGATATATTTTTAAAGAAGTTATTATCATTGAAACTTAGAGAAGGTGAATCCATAGAGAAAGCACATTGGAGAATTTGAAAGCATTATCAGACAGTTGAGCTGTTCAGGGTGCAACAGGACAGATGCGGATAAAATAGGTAGTTTATTGTTAACATTGTCGAGGTCATATGAGACAGTAAGTGCTATTATTGAAAATTCAAACCAATTAACATACGAAGAAGCAAAAAATATGTTGTTATCCGAGAGGGAAAAAAGGGTTTTATTCCACAGTACACAAAATCAAACAGTAACACAAACAGCCTTCTTATCAGTGCAAAATAAACTGAAATGTTATAAATGTGGCTTACAAGGGCATTGGCAACGATGTTGTCCACAAAACAACAGTCAGTCACACAGTCATTCATATCAATCACCTCAAAATCCACAACACAATAAATCATACAGCAGGCAGAATGAAAATCTTTGAGGTGGTTTTAGAGGCACTAGAAATTTTTGAGGTGGTAGAGGAGGTTTTCAAAGAGGATTTACAAGAGGAGGTTTCCATCAGCATCAAAATGTTCCAAGAGATGTTCACAGTAATTTAGTAGAAGAGCAGGAGACAGAAATGGGTCAACAGAAAGACAGAAGTGTATGTTTTTTGGGAGAAACAAAAAGTGAAAACAGTTTTAAAAATGAAAGGGAGCTAATAAAGTTTTTTATAGATTCAGGTTGCACTGACCATATGGTTAACCAAAAAGATATTTTTTCAAGTTTTATCACATTAAAAAATCCAATAAAAATTGCTGTTGCTAAAAATGATGATTTTTTTGTTAGCCATAGGGGTTGGAAATATAAAAGTAATTAGTGATTTGGGAAATAACAAAATAGATTGTACTATAAAATTTTTTTTATTTGTAAGTGTCAAAAAACTAGAGATGTCAGATAATAAAATAGTATTTGAAAAAGCGTGTGTAAAATTATTAAATAAAGATGGAAGTATAATATGTTTGGGAACACGAGAGAATTTATATGAACTAAAATTTTTGAAATCAAACGTTGAATGTATGAATGTGGAGCGTGAGGAGAATGATTTTGTAAAATGGCACCGGAGGTACGGGCATATAGGTTTTTCAGGATTAAAAGAGATTATAAATAAACAAATGGTTGAAGGTTTAGAAAATATTAAAATACAAGATGTAGAATTTTGTGAGCCACGCGTAAGTGGAAAAATGAGTAGGTTTCCACTCAATGAAAGAACAAAAGGTAAGGGAATTCTAGAGATAATCCATTCGGATGTTTGTGGACCTATCACTCCTGCAAATCATGATGGCAGTAAATACTTCATAACTTTTATTGATGATTTTTCAAATTTCTGTGTAGTATATTTGATAAAAGAGAAAAAAGAGGCTTTTAGCAAGTTCAGAGAGTTTGCAAGTATGGTTGAGAGTAAGTTTAACTGTAAAATAGCAACATTAAGATGTGACAACGGTAGAGAGTACAGTTCAAATGAATTTAGGAACTATTGTGCTGGAAAAGGTTATGTTTTAGATTACTCTGTAGCATATACCCCGCAACAAAATGGTAAAGCTATGTGATCTAGAGAATCAAAAATTAATTATTGCAAGAGCTGTAAAGTTCAATGAAAATGAGTTTTGGTATAAAAGGAATAAATGTATGCAAAGTCATGAGTGTTTGGACGAATATTTTGATGAAACTGAGATAAATTAGGAAACAGAAAATAAACAGATACGTAGGGAAATTGATACAAATGAAAGTGAGATTGTGAATAGATCAGAGAGTAAGAGATTTGTTAAGAGGCCTTCAAGATATAATGACTGAACTGTATATGGCTTTTGATGCATGCAGCTTTGTAGAGAATGTTCCTACAAGTTTTGAGGAGTTGAGAAGTAGAGCAGACAAAGACAAAGGGTTAGGAGCTGTAGAAAGAGAGAATTGAAATCTAATGAAGTGAATGAGACATGGGAAAGAAATAAGAAACCAGAGAATTGTCAAATTTTAAATACTAAATGGGTATTTACGTATAAGTCAATGGAAGAGAATGAGATAGATAAATTTAAAGCACGGTTAGTAGTGAGAGGTTTTACACAAATAGTTTATGATGAAATATATTCGGCTGTAGCGAGAATGTCAACAATAAGAGCATTATTGATATAAGGAAATCAATATGGCTATTTATTCTAGCAATTAGATGTAAAGACTGCTTTTTTGAATGGTTTTTTAAATGAAAATATCTACATTTATCCTCCACAAGGTGTAGATTTAAATAAAAGATATTATGTTTTTAAACTAAAGAAGTCCTTGTATGGGCTGAAACAGTCATGTAAATGCTGGAATGATGAGATAAATAAGTTTTAATTAGATATTGGTTTTTGTCCATCTGAAAATGATTTTTATTTTTACACGCTAAATATAAAGAATGCGGAGAAATTATATTTACTTATTTATGTAGATAATATAATTTTATGTAGTTCAAATGAAGGGCAAATAAATGATATTAAAATAAGGTTAATGAGAAAGTTTCAGATGAAAGATAAAGGATGTTTAAAATATTTTCTTGGGCTAGAAATAGACTATGATAGGCAAAAAGGGATTTTAAAGATTTGTCAAGAAAAGTACATTAAAAATATTTTAAAAAGATTTAATATGGAAAATTGTAATGGATGTTCGACACCAATAGAAAAAGACCTTAAAATTGAACATTGTAATGAAACAAATAAAACAACAAAACCATTTAGAGAACTAGTCGGTTGTTTAACGTTAGGTACTAGATTAGATATATGTTTTGCTGTAAACTATTATAGTAGATTCCAAGATAAAACGACAGATGAAGCGTTTAATAACTTAATTTAATTAGTACGGGCATATAGGTTTTTCAGGAATAAAAGAGATTATAAATAAACAAATGGTTGAAGGTTTAGAAAATATTAAAATACAAGATGTAGAATTTTGTGAGCCACGTGTAAGTGGAAAAATGAGTAGGTTTCCACTCAATGAAAGAACAAAAGGTAAGGGAATTCTAGAGATAATCCATTCGGATGTTTGTGGACCTATCACTCCTGCAAATCATGATGGCAGTAAATACTTCATAACTTTTATTGATGATTTTTCAAATTTCTGTGTAGTATATTTGATAAAAGAGAAAAAAGAGGTATATAAGAATATAACCTGTTATATAAATCATTTGAAAAGAATTTTAAGATATTTAAAATCAACAAGTACTATAGGATTAGAGTATAGAAGGAACAATAGAAATGATTTTGGTTATGTAGATGCAGATTGGGCAAGCAATACGTTAGACAGAAAATCCGTCACTGGATATGTTTTTAAGATTTTTGACAACGCTTTGTGTTGGACAACTAAAAAGCAAACTTGCGTATCCCTCTCCACTACAGAGGCTGAATTAGTAGCACTCTGTTCATCAGTTTGCGAAGGCTTGTGGCTTCGAAAGCTGTTTTTAGATTTAGATGTTAATTTTGATTATCAGGGTTGCTTGGCATTAATTAAAAACCCAGCAAACAATAGGAGAGTAAAAGATATAGATTTAAAATTTAATTTTGTATTTGAAAATGTTCAAAATGGTAAAATAAAAATCATTTATGTTGATACTTCAAATCAGCAAGCTGACATGCTCACAACGGGTTTGCCTGTAAGTTCATATATAAAATTTAGAAATATGTTGTCTTTAAAGGATTTTAGCGAGGGGGGATGTTAGAGATACGCTAAAATGTCGATAACTTAGCAACTTAAGAAGAGAAGAAGAATAATGAAAAATGTAATGTTGAAAAGGAAGTTAATTTTTTTTATAAAACTTTTAGTTATTTTAATATAAAAGTTCAGTAAATAAGATAGACAGTTTTTTTTAGCCATAACAAACAAGATAAAAATGGTACAAGCGAACTATATTTATTTTGTATGTTAAAAAAATGGTTTACTAAAGAAATATTTTTTTATATTTTGAAATTTCAATGGTAGATAGAACAATACATATACATTGTTAAAAAAATGCTTCCACTCATTTTAGTTGCAAAAAAATAATCATTATGGGTTAATATATATTTAGTGTACTGTTTAATATTATACTTTTTTTACCAAAATGGGTCGAATCCTGTTTTTCCTATGATTTTTAATGTTACATTCGTTAAAGCGAGTTCAAATATGTAATATACGTGTTTGCCGAACATGACTATGATACATTCAAGTTTTACAGAGAGGGCATTGAAACAAAACGTCATTGTAGTTACTCATTACTTTATTGACAGTTTGAGTTGTTTTCAAGGTTTTTAAAGAATATAGATAATGCAGAAAGAGCAAACATATTTATTATGCGCATCTTGCCAAGAACTCGGATGTTAAGAAAGTTCATTCAAAATTAAAATATTTATCATACTTGATTCAGACGTGCAATATAGAAGAAATTGCAGACAAGGCGTTATTCAGCAAAGTACGAACACTGCTACTGGATGTTTCCACGAAGATTTCGCGAATTAAAAAAGATAAGTTAAATAAAATTGTCTCAAAATATTATATTTATTTATTTATGCATAAGCATCTAATTAATATTTCTTCATCAACGTATTCACCACTGAAACGCGAAGAGTTTTTACAAGACTCTGAAACACATGAAATTTGTACTTTTTCATCATTAATTAAGCAATAAAATAAAATTTTCAACAGTTCAATGATTTTTTTATAATTATCTGCTGCAGTTTATGGCTGTAGTAATAAGAAAAATTAAATTTTATTTATATTCAAAATCAAAATGTCAAATGTCAAATCTTTGACAGAAAAATTTCCACTTATTAATTTCGCCCAGGGTACCCTAGAGGACGAAAATTTCCGGAAATTTTTTAGGTTGCCATGGTAACGAAAACAAAATCAATCTTCTGATTCGCCAAAACAGTAAGATGTGAAATTTTCATGTAAACCTAGTGGGGTCTCTAATAATATAGTCTAGATTAAAAGTAGATATTATATCAAAAAAACAGCTTAAGTCTGTACCAGAAACTAAAAAAGTATTATTAATATCACCACCTATTATAATAGTATGAGACGGTTGTGCAATTTTCATTATTAAATTACTAAAAATCGATAAAAATCCACTAAAATTTACATTAGGGGGACGATACATAACAATTAAAATAATTTTAATAAAATTAATTTTTAAACAAGCACACTGTAGAGTTTCGTCTATACAGTAATCAGATACATTCAACATTCAAATTAAGACTGCATGTCTGCATGTAAATTGCTACCAGGGGCGTGCGGTAAAATTTTAAGAAAGGGAAGCAATTTTTAGAAACTTACCTATTTGTAATGTAATTTGATTCTTCGATCATTCTTTGCAAATTCGTCAATGACGTCATCATAAAAACGTCGATGCTCCGACATATTTTGGAGAAGTTTATTTTCAATGGGCAACAGCGATGTATGCGAAAGTCTCTCCTGCCCCGTTGAATTTCACACGAAATTTTTTATACGTTTAAGTGTCGAAAAATTGCGTTCTACTGATGAACTTGTCAGGTATTGTCAATACTAATTCACACAATTTCGACACTTCGGTATAGGCATCTTCCAGCTCCTTGTCTTTTAAAAATTGCATTAGTTCCTTAGCGTTATTTTTTGCGCTAATGTCATCATTTTCGTAAATCACTATTAGTTCAGATCGCAGTAACAGTCGGTCGAAGAACTGGCCATAATGAAGAAGAGATTTAAACGCATCTTCTGGAAAAGTTTTTCCTTTAAATGCATTGAAATTGCAGAGCTCGAGGAATTTAAAATCATTTAAACCGTTAAATCTATAGGTTATTTGTTGCTGAATTTGATCGATTATTTCATAAAAGAGGCGTCTGTATGATGTTTGAATATCTCCGACCTTGTCTGTTCGAAGACGCTTGGCTTGTGGCTCTAACGTCATCGTTTTCTCCCAAAATAGGTCAGTCATCTCTTTTTTGGCTTAACATGGACTTAAAATCATACACTTTTTTTAGGCAAAAAGCAATATCATTTGTTTTAGTTTGTAATATATTAAAAACATTGTCCGAGAATGGAAATATTTCTGAAAATATGTAACAAATAATTAAAATTAAAATCTCGTTTCAAACAGTCCAAAAACTCCTTTGAACTATTTATTGCTTCTGAGTCCCACGTTTCATTATTTTCTATTATATTCTCAAATAGTTCAATCAGTGATTCACCATTTTCAGATACTGTTAACACAAGTCTTCCATTATAGTTCCACCTAGTAGGAGCTATGTTGGGCAATCGTTTGTGGACAATGGAGTCCAAAGCTTGTGTACGTTTTCTTGACTTGGAAAAAAAAGCAGCCATGCCGCTTAAAGTATTGTTTTTCCGGATAAAAATGTCTAATACAGTTTTTCATTTTTGTCGTTAAATTTTTCATAGGCGGTTTTGCCCTTCCTTTGGAAATTATTTGAAGCTTATCAGCGAAGTTTAATGTTGAAAATCCCTTTATTATTAAGACACACACCACACATTTACACACACTCTTCTTACTAAATTCTCCAACATTTTCAACGTTATTACCGACAGCCGAAGTTGACGGTATTTGAATATCCAAGTCCGTATTATTGTCTTCCATATCGCACCATGCTCGACGCGACCTACGTATCACACAACACACAGATAGCCGTTCAAACAAAGAACCTACTCCATCGATAGCTTCCGCCCCCACTTAAAGTACGCGACTGAAATGCAAAAATTGCAAATAGCTGGTGGAAAGTTTAATAATCTCTGGCTCCATTCACATGAAATCGAGCATACAGGACTTGGCTTCTATTCCATTTTCTATCGTCGCTCGATCGGAGTCAAGGCCGCATTTATTATGGGCGTGATAATTAAGATAATATTTTAGCATTTTTAATATAAACTAAATTAATGGTATCCTATTTCAAAAATTACATTTTAGAAGATGTTTAGTAATTTTTTTTGGGGAAGCACTGCTTCCCTTGCTTGCCTGGACTGCACGCCCCTGGTGTTTACAATGACATTGCCTCGGACAAACGATAGAAATTTGGTGATTATGTGTTCTTTTTAATATTTATTTTAAAATTGCAAGTCGGCATAATAATTGCGTTCATCGCCCTAAGTTACGATTATCATCTTTAAAAATAAGGCCATAGATTTTATTACCTCAAAGACCGACGCGACGACGTGACGTCTGTTGCACCGTCCTTCGTACCGGCTTCATATTCGTAATTCGCCGACACATTAGCGGCTCGGAATAGTTCGGGTACTCCGATTAGTAGGTTCGAAAATTACCGACGTATTAGACTAATGCCACTAATGCGACTAATGCGGCAGGTCCTTTCAAACCTCAGTGTACCAAATCTCTTATTCTTTTTGTTGTCAATAAATTTTTTCTTTAGACGAGTTTTTTTTTTAATTTATAAAAAGCCGTTTTAGTTATAAATCTGTCAATAAAGACGGCTAGAGCTTGTTTTTTTGGTTTGGCTTGGTTTAAGTTGGTAATATAAAAATAAAATCACTAAGTCTAAGTATCAGTAATATACCAAAAATATGACACGCGCGTTTCGCTCCTGCTAGCATCATCGGATTTACAATAAATGAAAAACCTAATATATCGATGTTCATACAAATCTCGCTATAGTTACCTTAAAATTAATAAAGTGAAATGTCCAACTACATATTAAAAGATAAAATAAAGATACAAAACATACGCTACATACTAGACAAAAAATAACAAGAAGCGTTTATGTCTCTTAGCTAATTTGAAAATTGTTGTTTGCATATCTCCGTGATAGGGTAAGGTCGAGGAGCGGATGAGTCCAAAAAATTTGTATACGGACTTATAGTCTTTATCATAAGTAACCTTTGAATGCATGATGAGACTTTTAAGAGACCTATAAAAGACTTATGATGTCTTTTTTAGTAGATTTTAGGTAATTTTTTTTTAATATAACTTAATATGCCTTTCAATATAAAAATAAAATCACTAAGTCATCGTAGATCGGATTAAATTTAATATATCATCTAGAAGATTTTAATAAAGTGAAATGACTTAAGTGTTTCTAATTTTATTTTCTATGAATGACAATAAACAAGTGGTTAATTTTATAGCATCATTTCCTCATATACAGGGTGGACCTCAGGACGACATACTAAACGTTTCTAAAGAACGGATGCCATCAGGCTGGAGCATTTTTTTAGATTTTGGTACTTGAGTTTAAAATAATCATCATTTTACTGTAAATTTTACTATGTTAGGCATTATACTTTATAAAAACTTTTGTCTATCATAATATTTCAAATTACATAATATTTAATTATTATCATATTTTTTTAAATTAAGCAATTTGTGTAGTCAGAAGTACAGATTGCATTTTTCTTCGTATTTTATTTTGTTTTTGTTCGTTGAAATGAAAATTAGAACCCATTTTATTATTTGTATTTCATATATGTATGATCGATTTTCTTTTTTTTTATTTATCTTGTTAGATTATTATGTTTTTGTTAAATAATATAAAAATTAAAACTGATTTTGTTGGTGTATTTCATTTAGAGAGGAAACATAAAAAGTTTGTGAGACGAGACATTCCACTTTTCAACGAGACAAGAAGTCTCGTCTCGTCTCGTAGGCATCACTATCCATGCCTCATTTGAGTTCTGCAAAATTTACAACTCAAACTAATTTTATTCGACAAACATTGAATATTTTGATGACAGAAAATTACTATTTTTTAAAATTAAAATTTTTTTTGGCTTTTTCTTCGTTTTTTATTTTGTTTTTGTTCTGAATATAAAATTACAACCCATTTTATTACATATATGTAAATTTTCTTTTTTTTATTTACTTGTTAGATTATTATGTTTTTATTAATTAAAATTAAAATTGATTTTGTTGGTGTATTTCATTTAGAGAGGAAACATAAAAAGTTAGTGAGACTTTGAGGTACGTAATTATATTAAAAATTTGCTTGAATTAATTTAAAGTTAAATATTTTTATTCAGTTGCGAAAAAACACAAAAAATGTTTTTTGTTTTATTTGTCAATCTATACGCAACAAATAATCTGAACACATTTAAAAAGAAAATTACTCTGTTATTATGAGTTTCTTGGTTCACGAAAAAACTGTTTTCGATCAGATTCAATTGTGGAGTGGGTCGAAATATTAGCCGTGGTAAGCGCCCTAGCATTAAGCAAAACTGCACGTTGCTCACATACCTATCTTGAGATTGTAGTGGACATTTGCCACGCAGCAGCTGTAATCGATGTTCGAAACTATTTTCTATGGACTCCAGCTTGTGAATTGGATGTGATGTATTAGTGGTAACTCCAGTTCAAATCTGGGTTGAAAAGGGCGATAAGAAAAGAAGGGGGAGGAACAAAATAAGATGGACTCCTTCGTCAACATCGATCAAGTACAGGAAACACCAGTATAAAAGTAGGTAACTATGCTGGCAGAGTAAAATATTTTTATAAAAACTGTTCAGCGATAACGAATGACAAAATCGTGTTTACCTGGATTAAAATATCTCCGTCAACATGAAATCAAAAAGACACAAGTAAATTCTCAAAACTTGACAATTATGTCATTTGCATAAATTACCTTGTTGGTAAGGGGGCTGTACGAGTGGCGGTTCGTCGATTTAGGAATGGGTGAAGCGCAGCGTAGCCAGGTGAATAGCGCCGCAGGCGAAAATGTTTCGGGTGCCAGGTTCAAAATGGCTGTTTTTTAACCTTTTTGTTATGTTAATTATCCATATCTTTGGAGCATTTTTTCATACTTCGGGGAAATAATATAAATTTATAAGATTTTAAATATATTTTTTTGTTCTTAAAAAACAGTTATGTAGCTATATCTTAAAGCTAATTTCGATTCGATTCGATCGAAGCAAAACTGCTTCCGCCTCCGATGATCCGAACCCACTAATTTACATTAATGCTATAACAAGCGAACAAGAGCCTGTAGTCTGCAGCAGCAGTTTTATGCCGCTCCCAAATTTGGCTTACGGACAGGGTTGTTCCGTAGCTTAAAATTTTTGTATCAAACGGTTATGTTGAATTGTACCAAATTTCGTAAAAGTGTACCAAATTATATTTGTATGTAATACTATGATTAAGGTTGTACATCCTCAGTTTCCGTTAGCGATTTCTTTTTAACATTACTATTTTGTATTTTGACCATTATATCATCCATGAAAATATTGAAATGATAAGACAATTTAAATAATTATATTTATAATATATATATTATATATAATATAAATGTTGTGTATGTATATATGCATACTTATTAAACGCAAAATAATTAATAACATTAAAGTACTGCAGAAAATTCAAATTGTAAAGTAAAACAACATATTTATAATCATTTTTAACAAATGCAGTATAGTACAGACCTAATTAATAGTTATAAGAGAAAAACTAGACATACTGTCAATTTGATTTTATATATGTTTTAGCTAATATATAAACCTAATTAATGATTATATAGAGAATGACCCGCCAACCTATGTGTCCAATTTAATTTAAAGTAGATTATATTACATGGGAGCGTATAAAATAAATACGTATATGCGCTCACATGTAATAAATTCTACCTTAATATAAATTAGACACTCTTTCTAGCGGGTCATTCTTTATATGTCTATTAATTAGGCCTACATATTAGCTAAAACATATATCAAAAACAAGTTGGCAGTATGTTTAGATTTTCTGCAAAAAAAATAAGTATGTATAAGTACGTAGATGTAATAAAATTTTGATATAATATAAATTAGACACCTTTGAAGTCTCTCCAGTCATTTTCTATATAACTAATTATGACTATATATTTGCCAAAATGTTTAAGGCCTTTATAATAACTAGAATAAATATAAAAATCAAGTGAAGTGTGTTGCTGAAATAAGTAAATTTGTATCTGCAAATATTGTACTTGATACAAGGAACAAATTGCTGCCTATGCTCGTGCAATTATAGCACTTGTTTACTAAATAAATATTATACTGATATCCAAAAATATGGATGTCTTTGAATTTTATGTATATTCGAAAAATTGAAAGAACATTGTTCCCAACCAAAATAATTTAAATTTTAAACGACTCCTTAAACCTGTGTTCAGTAATCATATTGGCCCGTTGTTTAATATCTACTAAAATATTAAAATTAAACGTTTCATTGTCTATTTTTCAAAAAAAAAACTGAAATGCCAAGTTCATACCAGTAGATATGATCATCACCCACGCCCGCAGTTCGTGCCCTATCTAGGTTTCCAGCACGCGCATGGATATCTCAAACGTCTGCTAACAATAACATTATTGGGTACTTCGTGGTTGAACTGACTTCATACACTTCCGATTTTGAATTAATCCGTTAACATACAAGACAAAAACAAGTGGCGAAATAATTATATAAAGATTTGGAATACACTGCTAGCAGCTACTGCTATCCAGGAGATTCTTTAAATAAAAAAACAGTTTTTTTTCAAAATTGACTCGACCCTCGAATCATTAACTTTGAGCGACTGACTAGCCAGGTTTCCGCTTTTAATACTGTTAGACAGAGACCGACAAATAGGCAACTAGCCTGGACAGACGGAAAAAACAAACAATTTCATCTAATATTTTCCCGACCCCACGAGGTAATGCTATCTCTTTCTCTATGGAGCCACGCGTCGATTTTTATTTCACGCCGCTCATACTACCACCTGCGCTGACGTAAACAGCTATGCTGTGTTATGACTTGTAACACAAAATTATTTAAAAGACTTATTATGGTATTTATTAAAAGATATGTCGTTAAATTTCTTATATCATTTTATTTTTTTTGAATGATATTGTGATATCTTTAAGTAAATTAATTAATAATATGAATGATAAATTGTGCCAAAAAGACAAAAGATATACAAATATTTTCCAAGTGTGCCAAATTTGATACAAAAGTACGCTTTGGAACAACCCTGCTTACGGATATTCACCATAGCTTTGCCATAACAACTGTCGTAAACAAATCTAAGCGCGAGAGCCGGCGTGCGGGGGAAGTCTGAAGTGGAATTTGTTAACTGCTGATTGTGATTCCTCAACGGGTCGCTCTTATGAAAAGGTACTCAGCGCGCTACGTTTTTAAGTCATTATTATTTTTTGAGTATATACAGGCACTAGTTTTGATAGAAAATAATGGTATAATTAAGTAAATAATGTGAATTTATATAAAACATACTACATTTTTATAACAGAAATGTAGATTATAAAATGCTTGATATTTTAAAAATATTTTTATTTTTAAGTAAATGGAAAATGTCGGTGAAGCGGCGCTTCACACACGTCCCCTGGCGAGTCGCCACTGCTACTTTTTACCCGTTTTTCTTAAGAAAAAAAGGAAAGTGGAGTTTAGATTTATCTTAAACCTAAATGATTTAAATTTCTATATAGACACCCCGCAGTTTAAATTAGAAGACTATAGAAGGGTTAAAAACCTTCTTACCATGGATTATTCTATGGCTTTTAGATCTCAAAGATGTCTACCTTCTAGTGCCAATTCACCACAAACACAGAAAATATTTATGATTTTTCTTTCAAATTTTTTTATATGAATTTGCATGCCCCCTTGTCTATGTTCAGCTCCTCTTGTTTTAACGAAGATTTATAAATCCATAATAAATGATTTAAGATTAAGGGGTTTCAGGTTCGTAATATATTTAGACGACATGCTCCTATTAAGAAAAGACAAAACTGAGCGTATGGGAAATCTTAAATATACTGTTAAATTTCTTGAGCAACTAGGATGTTTTATTAACAAAAATAAAAGCAACATAATACCCTCTCAAAAAATAAAGTTTCAAGGGTTTAATTTGGACAGCATGAAAATGACAATGTCCTTACCTTATTCAAAAACATAATACTTACTTTAAAAAGATATAAAAATAGTAAAACAACGTACACATTTTTTGAATTTGCAGGTCTTATCGGTACTTTATGCTGCATGTCTAGTAGTGTCTTATGTATACACAAAAGAAAATGGAAAGACACAAAAGCCTTAAAACAATCAAATGGCAATTTCAACTCTAATATGAAAATTCTGTATAGTCTAACAAGTCATTTTCAGTAGTGGTTAAATAACCTCGGAAAAAAAGGAGAATTCTTTAATTTTTGACAAGTATGCCATAGACATTTTTACAGACGCCTCTTTAAGCGGATGGGGTGTTGCATGTAATACCATCGCCGCAAATAGGTTTTGGGACAGGAAGCAACTTTCTCTGCACATAAATCATTTGGAATTATCGTTGCTTGGTACGGACTTAATAATTTTTGCAAAATGTGAAGTTCGCGTTTTCCCAACCTCAACAAAACTGTTAGGTTTCGCCAATACACAGTGGTTTCTCGGAGATCATTTTTGGCCAAAACTAGGTTATAATTGTGATTAAAAATATTTTGTGTTTACTTGGTAGAGATTAGGTAAATTACGCTTAAAAATAAACTTTATTTAGCAAATTATAAGCTATTTGTGTCTTAAATTAACAACAAGATATAAATGTAAAATATTTAAAAGTATATTACGAATATGTATTATTAAATGAAGTAATTATTAAAAAACAAACAAAAAGTCAATACAAAACATTGATTTCATCTTCAGAATTGGAGGAATCAATATATTTAGGAGCCATAAATGGTAAATGTTCTTTAAATAATTTTATTGTTTCAGGTAAAACATTTGTTTATTTTTCTTCGGCATTTTCCTTAAACCTGAGATTAGCGGATCAGAAGATACTAAAAATCTATTTAAAAGATCCTGGTTTGTAGTTGTTCTTGATGTTTTTCGAATAAAATGTTCCCGGTAGTTTTTTGTTGCGAGACTTTTGTGCCTCTTCCGACATCATGCCTATTGGTAGGACTGCGGCAGAAATTATGGATGCGCCATGAATCAAAATCTTGTGAATACTGCTGGGCATGTAATACCACGTGTATTTTGATGTCAACAGTACCGCTGTCTTTTCGCCATATTCTTTAAATTAAGTTTCGTCAACTGGAAATCTCGATGACATAGCTTTTCGTCGATATTTAAGATGTTACCTGTTACTGATGGTTCGGCAAAAAATCTTCTTGCCGTATTCCCGTCATTGGTAGTTCCACTCCCTCCTCGCTTTACTTTATCTATATTCGATCCTCCTTCTGACCTAGCCTGCCATTTTTTGAAGTCCAATCGGTATGATAAGTGTATGAAACATTCCATAAATTTTATCCATGCGTGAAAATTGGATAAACCGTACTCTAGAGATGATTCCTTTAATGGCCTCTTTTTTAACTTCTTCGATATCGTTCATTATTTTCGGAGTAGCTCCGCAAATATTACATGCTTGATTTGAACTCGTTTCTGTCAAAACACCAGTAATTTTGCTATCTATCATTGTCAGCTTTAAAACTTGTTTCACTAAAAATGTTTTATTCTCACATCTACATTCGGTCAAATGTAATTCCTCAATTTCTTTCTTCACTGAATTAGAATCATACAAAGACAAAGGTGCAGTTTCTTTTTTAAAAGAAACATGAAATGGCCTACAATGTCTAGTGGAGGACGGCCGAGGGTTTTGCCAAAATATTATTGTCTATCAAAGTCATTGTAAGGCCGGTATCGACATTTTCAAATACATCTTTTTGAGATAAAATAATTCGAGAAACAGTATGGTCCAAAAGGGCCTGTAGTTGAACCTTTTTCTCCAATTTGGGTGACCTGTATATATTCAGAAGATGGATAACAAGTGATCTTTGGTTCCAATTTTTTTTTATAAGAGGGAGAAACATCGAAGTTTCTTTCCTTAGCGTCTCTTCTAATTGTTTCATAATCATGCTTGGACATCCTAGTATCGATTATCAGGCCAAGAGCTTCATCATTTGTTTATGGTTTGATAGGTTTTTTGTTATGATTATTCCAAGTGTTCATTTTAGCTGATTGGGTTGATGTAGTTTCAAGACCTGTTTTAATTAAATTTAGGTCATCCTTTTTTTGTACTTCTTTTAAAATTAAGTTCAACACACCTTTCAATTGATTTTTGTCGTAAGTCTGCCAGTTCTCGAATTTGTCTTCGTTTTGATTTATTGTAAATGATTTTTCTGGTGTTCCAAAAGAAATACCCGGGATTTGTAGTATGTTCATTTGTGGAGAAAAAATTACCCCGCTTAGGAACCACACATTATTCGATTTTATAAATGTATTTTTGGAACGATTAGCTTTTTCCAACGTTTTGTTAATTGGTCGCAAATTTCAATTATTTTTTTTAGCGGATTGTTGATAGATTTCGCCTCGAATATTTATTCTATTGGTAATTTCATTGTAAACTTGGTAACTTTTTTCAATTGAATTTCCTTTTTTTCAATTCAAAAATGAAAAATCTAATGACTCTGCGGTTCTGTAAATTTTTTTTTAGGTTATGTTAACCTCCAATATCGTTGACGGGTCAGGTGCTTCACGGAGCTAATGTCGTTTTGTGCAGCACATGACCTGTCTGCGACATTGGAAGTAAAATAATCTCCAAATTGAGAGCTGCATAAAACCAAGACAAGAAAAACATTTTCCCGATGACATTTGGAGGTTAGAAATGACTGACATCGATGACTAAGGAATGGAGACTTTTGGTATGTTAAACTGTAGGTTTTTAATTTATTTAAGCAAAAAAATCTTGAATAATAAGGTTTTTTTCTATTTTTACTATACGATGTATATTGTAGCAAAAATTATTACTGATGAATACCAACATAAAAGTGTCGATATCTCATAAAACGGCAAAAAGCGGCAGCTATTTTATTTCTTAAAAATATCTTTAGATAATGTTCTAATAAAACCACCATAAGTTGTAAAAACGGTTGATGATGGAAACATAAATTTTCCCTACCAAAGAAAAACGTTTTAAATATATCAGACATTTTTAACCACGTATAAAACAACCCTTCAAAACAGCTACTATAAAATAAAAATAAAACATTGAATTAACGTTTTAATTTTACTTACGTTGTTCTGCAGCTTCCATATCAAATTGTGCTAATATATTTCCAAATAAACTTAAATAATTACCAATAACTTAAACAATATAATAGAAAAATAATGCGTTTTAAAAGCCTGTTTGTAAAACATTGAAAAGAGGCTTCGTTTTGATAGCTGTAGGTATTCTTTTGTTTCAGTGTTTTTTATTTTCTAAACCTACTGGACCTTCTAGTATATTTTAATATTATATTTACTTAGGTTAAAGGTACTTCTAATATAACCCTTATTGGTCATAAATGGTCTTCGGGAAACCACTGTGCAATGGTGCGAACAGAGACAAATAATTATGTTTGCATCTAATATAAAATCCTCTGATAACTTTTAAGCGAACAGAGGATCAAGACAAGATAATTTTGAAACTGAATATAGCTTACATCGACAAATTTTTCAAAATATAGTCAAAAATTTTGGGCAGCCTAATATTGATCTTTTTGCTTCCGGACAAATTACAACCTGCAAAATATTTGCCTCCTGGAAATCAGACCCAGATGATGCTTTTATTGACGCTTTTACTAGGTCATGAGAAAATATGGATTTTTATGCTTTGCGTCCCTTTTCTTTGATATCAAAAGTTTTGAATAAAATGATATAGAAGAGGAAAATGGTTTTTCCCATATGGAAAACTCAACCATGGTTTCCAAAATAGAATCATTTTCGAATTTCAAATATTTACGTGTTAAATCGCTAAAAAAAATGTTGATCGCAAGATAAGGATAATAAAAGAAAATCTTTTATTATCCTTATCTAGCGATCCTCAACCTTTCTGGCAAACTCTTACCCTGGGTGTGTGCATATTATCATGGAAGCATACTTAAGGAAAAATCTAGGAGAAGCTGGTGTCGAGTTTGTTCAAGAATCCAAAAAGGCCTACATTTCCCAGGTACAACGAAACCTGGGACCCAGAATCGGTAATTCAATATTTTTTGATTTTTTATCCTCCTCAAAATTTAGATCTGAAAACATTACCAATTAAGCTTATAGCGTTACTAGCCTTAGCCACAGCAGAAAGAACACACTCATTTGAGGCAGGGAGTCCCGTATATCTTAATAACATTTAAAACGCCTTACAGAGCGACTTCATCCCAGACGATGAGCCGCTGGATAAAGAATGGTTTAAACGTTTCTGGAGTAGATATCTCAAAGTTGCAACCTCACAACACAAGCCTTGCTTCCACCTCAGCGGTTTACAGAGAGGGGTTAAGTAGCGAAATAATTCTAAAAAATGCGAGGTGGCCTCAAATCTCTTTGCTCGGTTCTATAATCGGCCTTTGGAAACCAAACAATGCATAGCACAATGTTTGCTACAAAAACAATAAACTGTCAAATAACTAATTTTAATTTTATAATTTTATACACTCTGTATAAATATACTCATCTAAGTTATGACCTAATACACTAGCCTAGTGGCCAGTTATTTTACACTTATACTTTAGATTTAAGTTCTTTGTTTATTTAATTGGGTTGGAAAATAACTCAGCTAAGTAATTTTTTTATAAATCTAATAATAAATTAAAAAAAAATGTTTCATTACAATAAACATTATAACCTAAATCACAATTTTGTTTAAGGACCCTTTACTTAATTACAGAAGGAATAATAATTTTACAGCTTATAAACTACGTACACGTTTGCAATGTAATCTAACTGGGATGCAGCTACGTGGTATAATAAGAGGTTAAACGACTTACCTGTAAGGAGGTTCGGCCCTCAATTATACTAGTAGCTGCATCCCAATTAGATCAGCTCCCTCCCACCACGAAAAAATAAATAATTATCTTAACCCCCTTTTGAGTTCGGGCCTCGATGTCTGTAAGGGTGCTCGAACATATTGATAGGCGACAGCTGATTGTCTGGAAGGTTTTCATCAACTCAACTTTAAACACAGCGGGGGCTAGGGCATATACTACAAAGTAATCTAATTGGGATGCAGCTAGTAGTATAATTAAGGGTTGAACTTCCTTACAGGTAAGTCGTTTAACCTCTAATAAGTGTGTATATGCCATGTTCTGTAAATCTCCCATATTTACTGCGTTCGGAAAATCTGATAAAGTTATCGAAGGGAAAAAAATGGGAATTATTACCCACATGATGTGCTATTCGTTTCATCTGCATATTAAAGTTATAAATAATACTATTTAAATTGTTGGTGGAGTTTGTTGTATATAGGGCAGTTTTCTTCAACTTTTTATCACAAGAACAGTTTTTTCTCAGCTACACAACAGTACCAAACACACATACTTCTACAAAACAAAACCACTATAAATCGTAAATATTACAGGAGCACAATATACATCTGCAAACACGCAGAATTAAGTCTGTTGCTGGGCCTGTCCCCGCCCGTACTACTACTACTTTATAGTCAGTCACAGCATTGTAAAATTTCTTTAGAATCTTTGTGAACGTGTTGATGTCTTCTTAAATCACCTTTATACTTGGTCTTATAGGAGCATTTTGTGCAGTTAAACCATTCAACTTGGTCGTTAGTTTTATGTTTTAAAATGTGATTTTTCAAGTGATCTTTGCTGACCGTTTTATAAGGACACGAGTAACAGGAATACCAGTTACCGGTGCTTTCATGTTTCAGCTGATGCCTTTTTAATGATATTTTCCATTTGACTTTATAGCCACATTGTGAGCATTTCAAAAATTCTTTAGAATCTTTGTGAACATGTTGATGCCTTTTTAAACTAGTTTTATACTTGGTCTTATAGGAGCATTTTGTGCAGTTAAACCATTCAACTTGATCGTTACTTTTATGTTTCAAAATGTGACTTTTCAAGTGAACTTTGCTAACAGTTGTATAAGGACACGAGTCGCAGGAGTAGCAGGTGCTTTCATGTTTCAGCTGATGCATTCTTAATGATATTATCGATCTGGCTTTATAGTCACAGTCTGGGCATGGCAAAAATTCTTTAGAATCTTTGTGAACATTTTGATGCCTTCTTAAAGCACATCTATACTTGGTCCTATAGGAGCATTTTATGCATTTAAACCATTTAACTTGATCGCCACTCTTATGTTTTAAAATGTGACTTTTCAAGTTTTCTTTCTTGAAAGTTTTATAAGAACAGGAGGAACAGGAGTACCAATTATCGGTGCTTTCATGTTTCAGCTGATGAATTCTTAATAATCCTTTCCGTTTTGTTGTAAAGTCACAGTTCGGGCATTGCAAAAATTGTTCGGGGTGTCTGGCGATCCTAGAAAAATAACACTAGTATATTATATACACATAATAAACAAAATGTATAAACAAAAAAGACACAACATTTCAGGACATTCAATCACGTTTATCTACGCCCGTTTTTCGTCCAAGTTTTCAGTGATTTTGCGCTTGTAAAATTCTGATTTTTGCACCAGGTATGTAATATTGTGTATTAAGTTTATATAGTTAATATTTTGCCGAAATTCCTTCTGATATTAAAGCCATTTAATTTCTACTTCTAAACAATAGACAACAAGACATTTATAAATTTTTTTTCTCCTTTCGCCGATAAGCGCAGCGAGTATTGCCACATAGTCCAGCAAAATAAGGATTTTGATATAAAGTTTACAGATTATTGATTTTTAACTGTAGTCCAGCCAACTTAGCACCCAATATAAAAATAAAATGTCTAAATCAGCCATGTCAAACACAAAGTCGCTGGTGGGCCAAAAGCATGAAGACCATCGACTAGGTGGGCCGCAAAACCTTATCTTAAAGAAGACAAACTACCGAAAATCTTGAGAAAAAGTACTAATATAGGACAGGAGTCTGTTTATTAAGTTTCCAATAAAAAAAACATTACAACAGGACAAAACTACAAATATTAAATTTTTTTGCCAGATATTTGACATCTTTTGTCTTTAATTAAGTTATTTATTTGTGGCGCGAATTTATCGACGTCAATCGCGATCTTGCAGGAGATTTGTTTCCTTTCATCAAAGAAAATAGTTGTTCACACTTATAGGTACTTCCACACATTGACA
The DNA here is from genome assembly GCA_030620095.1 of Kuschelorhynchus macadamiae. NCBI lineage: Eukaryota > Metazoa > Arthropoda > Insecta > Coleoptera > Curculionidae > Kuschelorhynchus > Kuschelorhynchus macadamiae. The sequence goes on along the minus strand of JAUTXW010004907.1, from coordinate 644,592 downwards.
GGATTTTACAGGCAAATTTTCTCATTTCTTGGTATTGAACAGGCAAGTACTTATAAAATTCGAATGTACCAACACTATCAAATTTTTGTTTTAAATGACACTGAATCTCAATTACTTCCATTTGCAAGTGAGGGGGAACTTTATCAATATCGATAGAGAAAAGACCAGTAAATAGATAAAAATTGTTTTCTTGGGTCTTAAAATCCTGAAACGCTTCTCAAATTCTGCCAGAAGGCTTCTCATTTTCTCTGAATATATTTTGTATGATATTGGGACACTTGTGCTTTCCTGATATGCCTTACAAGTCAAAAAATGTGACAGATTATCCTCTGCTAACTGTTTTTCCCACATCATTTTACACTTGAAAGCTTTCACATGATCATGCATATCTGTAATAACTTGACGTGGTCGTTGCAATTTCGTATTTAAGTCCGATAAGTGTTTTGTGATATCTACAATAAATGAAAGATCTTGTAAAAAAGGTACATCGCATAATAAGCCGACATCTTCTCTTTTTGTTTCCATGAAAACGCGTATTTCTTCTTTGAGTTTCCAAAACCGGTCGAGTACCATAGAACACGAAAGCCATCGCATCTCTGTATAATATGGTAAACCAGTGTACTCACTTTCTATATCACGTAAAAATGCAGAAAACTGTCGCTGGTTAAGGCCTCGTGACCTTATGAAGTTTTTAATTTTTTTCACTGACTTTAAAACACTTTCCAACTTGATCACTTTTGAGCATAAAACTTCTTGGTGGATTATACAATGAATATGATGAAAATATGGTTTGTCACTGCCCGTTTCTCTGATCTTTGTCTGTAATATTTTAACGAAGCCATTTTTTACTCCAGTCATTGAAGGAGCTATTTCAGACCACGAAGCCATTTTGTGTAAATTTAAAATAAAAACAACTAAAAACGCTAGTTAAAAAAATCAAGAAACCGTCTGTTGCAACGGAACACAGTTTTGACATATCTGAATTGTACTTTTGCAGAAGTCCATAAACAGCATTGAAAATATCCTTCCCAGTTGTTGTATCATGCAATGGTACTAATTTCAGTAATTCTTCATATACATTGATGTCTGTATCAACCGCACGAAGAAAAACAGCGAGTTGCGCCACACCACACATATCCGTACTTTCGTCTCAGGCAATAGAAAATGCAATGAAAGAGTCTGATTTTGTTTTTATCTGATCACTTATCTTGGCAGCCAACTCAGTAACTCTTTCGGCGATAGTATTCCGGAACAAGGATATATTTTGAACTGCCTTCACGTGCCCGGGACTTATAATTTCCGCGGCCTTTACAAGGCACTCTTTTATAAATTCACCTTCACAAATGGTTTTGAGTGTTTCGCGATCAACTCCGACAGTACGTAGCTAAAGGACAGGTTCATTTTCTTGCTTTGGACGTGTAAACATAAGCTGCTGATTTTTCAACCGTGATTTTAACTTATTTAACTTTTCGTTTCTGACTATGCCTGTATACTTGTCAAACATAGTTTTATGAATATCATAGCGATGTTTTATATTATATAATTTTGGGACACCGACTGTACTATTAAAAATCAAACAAATAATGTTTTCTTTCACTTCACAGCAAAAAAACTCTAATTTCCACTTTTCTTAAAAGATACGATGTTCATCTACAAGTTTCCTCTTACTTCCACTTGGTTTTGAAAGAGACATGTTAAAAACTGTGTGCGAAAAAAATTATAATAAGTACTGTTAAGTGTTGTAACAATAAGTGCGCAACTCAACTCGAAACTCTATCGCAACTGACTCATAACTGACTAAACACTAAACGACTGAACTCAATCGAACACGGATTATATACGGATTGTGATTTCTCGAGTTCTTTCCAGAATGTTCAGATAGCGTCATCTGAGTTTTTGCGATAAAATTTCATGGAACAAGCCAGATAGCGTTTGGCTTTAGGTTAAGTATGTGTAGTTCATCCTCCTAAACATAGATGGCACTATGTACAATTGTACATTTTATTATACCAATCGTTGTTGCAGCGGCGCGCGGTTCAAAAACGGTTTTCAACATGTTCGCGGGTCGCATTATCTGGCTGTTTTTAAAACTGATTTGGGCCGCAGAAAAATGCTCACTGGGCCGCATGTTTGACATGGCTGGTGTAATATATTTTTTAGATTTCATTTAAAAAGGCACGAGAACAATAGTTTACATAAAAAAAATGTCCAAGCTGCACAAACTACTCCAAGTATTATCAAAGTGTTACAGCATAAAAACCCCATTAGAGAAGGATGTAAAAATTGCTGAAATTAAACTATGTATGTTGTTACATATGTGACTAAAATTTGCCCCTGCTTCTTATGGATACCTTGCCAAATTTAACTAGGCAGATATTTCCAGACTCCGAAATTGCAAAAAAGTTACTATGAAAAGAGATAAAGCCACAAAAAGTATAACGGGTGTTATGGGTCGTGTTTTTAGAGAAGATACGATTAAAGAATTAAAAAATACTCGATTTTCTTGAATTACACTGGCCGACAAAAAATTTTTTTTTGTTATTACAAAAATCAGAATAGCATAATCCAATAGAATGGACCTATCCAAATACGAAAAAGACAAATAGAAAGTTGTAGCACGTAGGGTTTTCTTGTTAGAGTTGTAGAACCATATCGAATGTTACGATACTTAATATCTATAGAAAAAATGATTTCAGAAAATTCTAATAAACCCTGTTTATTGACTATGTTTACAGTTTTCGCCTATTTAACATACCATACATCTACGAGAAAATTTGTTATTTGTTCCGTTTATGAGGTGTCCTATCTTCCCTCTTCAAAAACTAACAGAAGTCACCCATCATGGCTGGATCCCATCGTCCTTGGTACCGAATTTCCATTGTTCTGATATCTTGGTGAAACCTTTTACCTTGCTCGTCACTAACAGTTCCCAAATTTTTAGAAAAAATTGACAGATGGGAACGGAGCAAGTAAATTTTTGATGATATTCTGATCCCAAGCGCTTAATAGACATCTAAGAGTTCATTAACTAATTGTTCATCATTTTCATCCATATTGTTGCCAAAAAATCCTCTTATTACATTAACAAATGAATTCCATGCTCTGAGTTCCTGCCTGGTAAGCTTTTCCGTAAAATTGACATCGTCCAGCAATTTTCTGATTTGTGGCCCAATAAAAATGCCTTCTTTTAATTTGGCATCACTTATCTAGGGAAAGACTTGTCTTAGGTATTTAAATCCATCACCATCTTTATTCAAAGCCTTCACAAAGTTTTTCATCAGCCCAAGTTTAATGTGAATAGGAGGTAAAAGGACATTTTTGGGATCATCAAGAGATATAACATTTTGAGATCCCGGTTGAAATTCGCTTCTTACTGGCCAAATTTTTGTTTTATAATGCTGATTTATTGCACGACTGTCCCATAAACAAAGAAAACAGCAATATTTTGTAAATACCCCTAATAACAAATAACACAGCTTTTAAGCTATATTTAGATGAGCCTATGAATAAGCGCCACTCACGGGGAGAATGTTCAATATCAAGTTCCTGTATTACTGTCTTTATCAGCACACGCGCACAACGAATTTTCTTTTTCTGAAATTCGTAATTTTTGTTTCTTTACCTAATAGGTTCCATTCCTTAAGACGGGAACCGAGAAGTTCTGACTGTTGCTTGGATAACCCCAAATCACGTACTAAATTATTTAATTCACTTTAAGCAATGAAATGTGGCTCGCCGGAACTGGGACCTGTGGTAAAAGTGGGATCGGTGCACTGTTCTTCTGAGCTGCCTGATTATGCGTTATCTCCATTATCTCCCAAATCAATAGCTTGCCAATTTAAAGGCGCAATCGGCACTGGCAAATTTGCATTATGAGGAACAGGTGATATGGCCGATTGCAAATTTGGATATTCTATATTGTGCTTTCCCTTTTTGGAATAACCTTCAGTCTTTGTCAGGCAAAAATAACAATCGTCAGAATAATTGGTGGGTTCTCACCATACCATTGGAACTGCAAAAGGCATACTTTTTCTCTTTCCCTTCATCCACTCCACCAATAATACACTACAACTAACACAGCACACATGGGGAGCCTACCGCTTATCTTGATACCCAATTAACACACCAAAATATTTAAAGTAGGCTTTTTTTACATTTTTGGAAAATGGCTTCGCTTGTGACTTAACCAGAAATTCTCCACAAATATAACAAAATTTGTCAGGAGAAATTTTGTATCTTTGGCGCCTTTGACTCGACATTCTCGTCTTCACATACACTTGCTTATCGATACACAGAGAACCACTCAATTCGAAAGTCAACAGAAGAGTGATGTTTACCGTTTATTTTATGTCTAATGTTGTAAACAACCCAGTCTAGGTAATTTTTCCGTTGTAATGGACCCATTTTAGCCGCCCCAGAATAAAATTGTTTACCTGCCAATATAAAAGGTTCTAATTAGGCTATTAAAAAAAGGTAGGTATTATGGCTTTCTGAATATTTGTTTTATTATTGGGAGGGTATTTCCATTGTGAAAATAATGAGCTGGCCTGTGTTAGAAAAATCTTGTCGTTTTTTGGAGTGAGATTCAAAATAATATCTTGGATAGATTTATTGATCTAGTTGAAGTCGAAAATACAAGTGCCGATGCTCTCTTCAATATTCTAAAATAAACTTTGGATAAAAATTCTATTCCTTTTAATAATATTATAGGTTTTGCTAGCGTGATGATGGCTGCTATAGGGGGGGGGGTCCAAACTGAACTGAAGAAAATTTCACCCTATATACACATTCAAGGAAGCACCTGTCATTCTTTGCATTTATGCGCTTAACAGATATAAAATAAATAAATTAAGGTGTTTTACCAGGGAATTTAAGTAGGGATTGTGATCAAGAATATAAATACTTATTTATGTATGTAGGAGTCTTCCGGTTCGTCTCGTCGAAGGCAGACCTATGTGTTATAAGTGGTTCCACGTATTCGGTTTTGCTGCTTTATTTCGGGGGGAAACGAGAGACTCAACCGCTCAGAGTGGAAACTAACGACCCCGCAAGAAAGGGAGCAGACGCTGTGAACGTGTGAGGCCTAGTTGTTCCTACATTCTATCCCGTTCGTCTGCCGCAGTTCTACATAGAATATTAGCGTAATAGCCGCTATGTGGCAGGAGTGGGAGGGGTAAGGGGATAGCTTGAAAGAGAAGGTCATCTCGTGAGACCAGTAGTACTCTCAAGGCGCATCTAGTGGAAACCAAGATGCATTTCAAAAATTAAAAAGTTATTTGAAAAATTCGGGGTGTTCGGGAGCTAAGAGCTCGCCATCCGGACATCCTACCTTTTGGGCTGGAGAATGGCGCTGAAAGCAAAAAAGTGGCAGCCTACTTCATTTTGAAAAAGAAAGAAAGAGAGAAAGAAGTATGTATGTACTTGATTTAACTTACCGTAAACTCAGTACATTTTAATTTGATTTTTGATACGACTTGAGGGTAGTATAATAATTTAAAACATATTAAATTAAATACTTATACCAACATGATGACATAAATAAATATTAGGTAGTATATTTTTAGTTTTTGTTCGACTGCGGAAGACACTTACATGATAATGACACCACCAGTATGTATATCTCAAAAGGGGCTTATTTAAATGATTGTGGAATTACATATCTTACTCTGATGTCTGGTATGCCTGACTAAATACACATTTAAGGTTTCCTTCGCTATGAAATGTACTGTCCAGGTCTTCCTGTTTCTGTTTTTACAATTATTCAGTTATATTTTCAGAGAATCACTACACTAGTATGCTAGCTTTCATAAAAGGTTGTTTAGAAACACATGAGCAATACAGACACAATTACATTGGGGCACACTGGTTACCAACACGATTGAATTTAACATAACTTTTCCACACATTTTTAACTATACTATTGAAACGGTTTATAGAAGGTATTTTCACTGGTTTCACTGTAATTCTTTATTTCGTAAGTGACATTGGTTTTTAAGAAACTGATTAAGTTTATTGTTCAGGTTCAGGTTAGTTTTTCACTTGGTATCAGGTCTTGGAGTGACACACACCATAATGCTCTGGTATGGTAATCCTAATGTGAATTTAGGAGACGAAAACCACGGGAATTCTATTTAACTTCGTCTTAAATTTCGAAATTGTTAAAAATCTAGCCATGGAACCATGCTAGTGTTACCAACCAAATGATCATGAAATACCCTAGAGCAACCGGAATCTTGTAGTTTAGCTAGTTTTTATTATTTTTTTCTGGTTCTAAACACTTGTTTCCTTTAATTAATTGAACTATTAGTAATGTTGTGCCGAATTAAAATAAGAGCTTGTCAAAATTTAAACTATGACGTCATTATTGTACATATCATAAGTACTTAGAGGATATTGCGGTTGGTTCTGCTGTATTCAGGGAAAGGAGTGTGTATGGTCTTTTGTGATGGGCTAAAGAGAGACCGAAATATGGCTGTTTTTCTACTTCGATCCTCGTGTTGAAATATCTTTACTTTTTCCCCGAAAACCTTCAGAGTGAGTGGGTGTTAGGTTTCAGTTCTTTTTTTTATGTGAAGTTAGTTTCACCCCTGTAAAGGGATTATAGCACTGTGAACCTTGTAGTAGCTGCCTTACATGGACATTTGGCTTCTGTAGCATTACTGGTCTTGGAGTAGGGTAGCTACAGTCGGATGGTCTTCGGAATAGATTCCACGTGGTCCTGGAGTGAGTTTGAGGTGAATGGCCATTAAGCAAAAAACCCACCAACACCAGATACTTATTTTTTATAAATTAAGGGTTATGTTAGAGAAGGCAAAAATATGTGTTTTTCTTTAAAAAAATAAATATGCCGCAGGCATTGTGTATTTTGGGCCTAAGATGGTTTATTGCCCGTGGAACACTTGGGCAAATTATACTAGATCTAGGTATTGGGTTTCATATTAATTTTATTGATTCTTTTTTGTAAATAAATAAGTATTTTATGCATTTATACTGACCGAAATAAGATACCCTATGAGTTCAATAATTTGGGGACGTATTTTATAACAACTTGAAGCTCGCCTTTTTGTCAATCTTACAAAATGTCTGCCTATCTAAATAATAATAATGATACTTTTATTTTAAGGATAATTTGATTGGGATACCAATAACTAATTGCTAACTTTGCTTTTGAGGCAGAAAATTTAAATATTTCCAATTTGATAAATAAATTAAGGCAGCTTACCTTAATCAATTGTTCAAGCTATAGAATTTTGGTAGTATAATAGTGCAGAATTATTTCTTCTGTTTAATTTTCAACGCACCATTCTGTCAATTTTGTAATTATGAATTTATATACAGGAATGTACAGGGTGGTTCAGAAGATAGTCAGTTTAAAAAAAATATATTTAACTAAAAAGAGGGTGGGAATTGGTTATTTTTGCATTAGTATGTTGTACTAAGGATAGTTTTTCCTTCTTTTTAGGTTTTTTTTTGGGCTAGCAGACCTCTTTGTTGACTGGCAGTTGCTTCATGTAGTGCGGTGTGGTGATTTGGACTCTAAATATGTGTGGCGGTTTGCTATAAATACACATGTTTACCCCCAGTTGCACAAAACTTAATGGCTGTTTAGAATATTTAACGGAGCTTTCGGATTTGACAAGCTGCTTGCAGAAATCTAGGAACCCGCTGTCAAATTTGACATTCCGTTAAACATTCTAAACTTTAATTGAGCTTTTGTGCAATAGGCCAATAGTGATTTACTTGTTCTGTCATATATGAGTAGATAGTCCTGACATAAATTTTATTTCCAATATAAATATATTTTATACTGTTACAATCTAAAACTCAGGTAGAACTACCTATATGAGTTTGAGTTCACCCACGTATACCATGGTACACGGTCAAAACATTACTGGGTAATACTTTCTTTCTTTTTTTATTGTTTATATATACATTGAGGTCTTATTCTTTTATTAATTTAATTTAATTAATTGTTAGTTATAAATAAAGATATTGCTGGTATTTGGCTGAGTATGCTATACTTGAGTAAATGGTGTTCATTTAAATTAATTATTTAACTTTAACAGTTTCATTTTGGGCTTTCTTATTCAATGACTCCATTAAGCCTTGTTATGGCATACTCGGCATTATTTTATTTCTTTTTGTAATTACAATTTAATTATTAATTTAAAAAAACAATCTTTGTAAATTACCAATAGCTGGATACCCATATCGGGATTGTAAAACCATTGTTTTTTTTAAAGAAATATTTGTATTAAATACACTTTATTTACTTATTTATAGTGGATTTAAATTACCAAATCTTTGGCCTCTCCCCATGTATTACAGAGAAAACCAAAACGGTATCATCGGCATAAGCCACTATGCAACCGTTTGTCTCAAGAGTACATAGAGTGTTAATGTATACATTAAAGAGTATCGGATCAAGGACTGTGCCTTGGGGTATGGTAATATCTATGTCTCTAGGTTGACCCATACTTTCCCCCAACTTAACTAAAAGAGCTTTTGAAAATATTCAACACTGAACCCCTCACATCATAATTGTCCAAGATGTCCAAAAGCATGGCGTTTAGTTTTTTTTTATTATTATTTAAATTGTTTGTGATATTATTACCCAGTTCATGCATAGCATCAGAAGTTTCATGTCTTTAATAAAACCAAATTGATTCATAGATAAGATGTTATTAGCAGTTAACAAATTTTTTAATCTTTCTTTCAGACTTTTCTCAAAAATTTTTCCTGTTATTTATTACACTTGTAGGGCGATAATTATTTATTTAATTTTCTTTACCTGAATTTTTGTATATTGGGGTTATAACTGGGATTTTGAAATGATTTGGGACATGACCAGTTTTGTAAGCTAAGTTAATTATGTAACATAGAGGGTCTAAGAAATGTAAATGTAGAGCTTTCAAAAACTCAGATGTAATCCCATCCATACCAAGACTACAATTGTTTTTTAAAATATTAACGTATTTCACAATATCATTAGGATCTACATGCTTAAGAAACGGAAAAATTTGAAGAGGATGTTATTTTCATGTTTTCTTTAGTTTTATTTATTTTTTCTGCCACTTTTTTCCTATACTACTAAAGTATGAGTTACAAAAATAGAAGTATATTTTCATTATTTAATATTTACGATTCAACATTGCCTTTTTTAGTATTTTCATTTGTAGCTTCAGATATATTATAAGTTTTTTTTATATCTTTAGAATACATGGATATTTTATATATATATATATATATATATATATATATATATATATATATATATATATTGGTATTTGTTTCTTGGGATATGATCCTCCAATTAAAAATTAAACAACTATTTTCACGTATTCATGTCTCGTTTCAATAACTTTTCGGCTATAACTTGAGCCTTTATTCCACAATATTAGAAAAGATTAAAATGGGTTTTAAAATAAAACACTAAAACAAAAACTTACATTAGGAAATTTGGAGAACAGACAAAGTTTCAAACATATATGGACACAATTACATTGAAAAATAAATTAAAACAACACCGATAAGACTGGACATTTACTTCAATATCTAACAATACTAGAATAATACGACGTTGTTTTATGTGGCAGTGATTTTTTCCCCATTAAATACTTTGGTTGGTTTTTATTTTATATACAAGGACGGTATAATAAATTGGTGTATTTTGGAACCTACCGGTTTGTTTATTACATGTCGCACATTTTATTTTAAAAGGGTGTGCTATATTTTATTTAAATTTTTTGTATCTGTTTTTGCGTTTACAGAGTTAGAATTTTTTTGGATGTAAACCATTTCGTAAAACTATCTTTTTTTTTTAAGTTGGTTTCAGTAATAAGTATTTTAGTGTCACTATAGTTAAAAGTATGGTTGGTTTCAGTTGTTTGGTTTGTGAGAGCTGTTTTGTTTTTTTTATCGTACCTGTGACTGTTAATCCGATTTTTTAGGTACTGACTAGTTTGCCCAATATATACTTTATTGCAGGCATTGCACGGTATCTCATATATAATGTTGCTCTTTTTTTCTTTTGGTATTGTTGTTTTTAATTTAATGAAATTTTTGTTAAGTAAGTTAAAACCTTTGTAACTTACCTTTATGTTTTCGCCCGTAAATACATTTTTTATTTTTTCAGACAAACCAGGAACGTATGACAAGGTTACGTATTTTGGTTTGGATTATTATTATGTTGTATTTGTTTAAGGTTGTTGTGCAAATTATGAATTTTTTTTTTTAAATCGAATCTATAAGGTGTTTTGGGTAAAAGTTTGAGATTAATGCTTCTTTTGCTTTGTTAATTGCGTCTTTTCGAAATTCAGGGCCAGATAAATGTATGGCTCTACCTGCCTAACTGGTGATAATTGATTTTTTTTGGGAAGTAGGATGTTCAGAGTTAAAATTAAGATACCTTCCACACCAGGTATTTTTAGTGTACCAAGAGGTTCTTATTTTATCTTTTACGCGGCAAAGGGTCAGATCTAAGAAGTTTATTTGATTTTCTTTCTAAAACTCGATGGTAAATTTTAATTTGTTATGATATTTGTTGAACTTATCTAAAATGTACTCGGATGTTTTTTTAGGGATAGCTAGCAAACAATCATCTACGTACCTATAGAAAAAGTGTAAGTCAAAGTTCAAGTAATTAATGACTGTTTTTTCAAGATCTTGTTGAGCTATGACACTCGATATAGACGCTCCCATTGCGCAACCCTTGATTTGCTTATAATATTTATCGTTAAATAAGAGATATGTAGAGTTTAAAGTGAGTTTGACAGCTTCTAAAAATTCATCTAGGGGTATGTCTGTGTGTTGCTTTATATGGTTCTACTGTTTTTGCACCACCTCTAAAGCCAAGTCTACAGGAACATTTGTATATAATGACACAACATCCAGAGAGATCAAGGTATGGCTTTCAGGTAGAGTTATATTTTTTATTTTGTTTTTAAAATGCCACGAATCTCTTATATAGAAAGCATTGTTGTTTACTACATTTTTTAAGATGTTTTTTATATATTTTGATAATTTTTCAAAGGCCGACTGGGTACATGAAACTATCGACCTTAGAGGGATACATTCTTTGTGCAGTTTAGGTAATCCATATATACGAGATGGTATGGCATTATGTATTTTTAGATCTTTAGCATTTTTTGGAGAGATATATAGTTTTTTTTCCATCTAGAAATTAGGTCGTTGTTTTTTTTCGGAAAAATATTGGATGGGTCTCTTTCTATCTCTCTGTATGTTGTACCATCCGAAAGTAAATCATTGATTTTTCTGTCGTACTCTGCTGAATACATAATTACGGTTTTATTTAACTTATAAAGTTTTAGAAGTTTTAAGTTTTGATTTTGTTTTAAAAATGACTTTGTTTCAGAAGGAAGACTAGATTGGATAGCTCAATATTATTGATGATCTCGGGAATGGACATTTCCTTTTGTTGGCTAATTGGAATAGCAAAATTTTGTCCGAGGCTTAACACATCCAGTACGTTATCAGTTTTCTTTGTGTCAGTTAAATTCTCGATCCAGTCATTTGTATGTCTAACAGGTTGTTTTGTGGTTTGTTTTTGTTTAAGAAAAGAAATTTTACGTATATTTTTTTGTTTAATCCTATTGAAAAATGCTTCGTGTTTGTTTTGTTCTTTCTCTATAAAATCTTTATATATATTAAATGGTAATATAATTTTCAATGAGATATCGATGGATTCTTTTTCATCGATTAGTTTATTTATGTTTTTTTGTTGTATCAGTAATTAATAAGTTAATCGTATCTTTTATAAAATTAGCTAAAAGTTTTTCCCCAAATTTCCTTTGCAAATAATTACAGTTTAATGTAATATGTTTTACGTTAAAATTTAAAAATACAGGTATTAGATATTCATTTTTACATCTTAAGAGGAGTATTTTTCTGTTTTTTGTTTTTTTATTTTTGCATTTTTAGATTAGAAAAAATCTTCATTTTCTTGGCGGCGTCAATGCCATAAATTTCTCTGATATTGTGATAGCAGGACAGCATTTTTCACCCTGCTATATATATATATATATATATATATATATATATATATATATATATATATATATATGTGGGGTTATTTTCTTGGACCTTTCTAGTATATTGTTAGTATTTGTTTCTTGGTATATGATCCTCCAATTAAAAATTAAACAACTATTTTCAGGTATTCATGTCTCGTTTTAATAACGTTTCGGCTATAACTTGAGCCTTTATCAAATTCTACAATATTAGAAAGATTAAAATGGGTTTTAAAATAAAATACTGAAATAAAAATTTATAGTAGGAAATTTGGAGAACAGACATAGTTTCAAACATATATGGACACAATTACATTGAAAAACAAATTAAAACTACACCGATAATACTGGACATTTACTTCAATATCTAACAATACTAGAATAATACGACGATGTTTTATGTGGCAGTGATTTTTTCCCCTTTAAATACTTTGGTTGGTTTTTATTTTATATACAAGGACGGTATAATAAATTGGTGTATTTTGGAACCTACAGGGTTTGTTTATTACATGTCGCACATTTTATTTTAAAAGGGTGTTGTATATTTTATTTAAATTTTTTGTATCTGTTTTTGCGTTTACAGAATTAGAATTTTTTTGGATGTAAACCATTTCGTAAAACTCTCTTTTTTTTAAGTTGGTTTCAGTAATAAGTATTTTAGTGTCACTATAGTTAAAAGTATGGCTGGTTTCAGTTGTGTGGTTTGTGAGAGCTGTTTTGTTTTTTTTATCGTACTTGTGACTGTTAATTCGATTTTTAGGCACTGACTAGTTAGCCCAATATATACATTATTGCAGTCATTGCATGGTATCTCATATACAATGTTGCTCTTTTTTCTTTTGGTATTGTTGTTTCTAATTTACTGAAATTTTTGTTAAGTAAGTTAAAACCTTTTGGAAATTACCTTTATGTTTTATCTGACCCTGAATTCCGAAAAGACGCAATTAACAAAGCAAAGCAAGCATTAATCTCAAATTCTTACCCAAAACACCTTACAGATTCGATTTAAAAAAAAAATCTGTACAACAACCTTAAACAAATACAACATAATAATAATCCAAACCAAAATACACCAAAATACGTAACCTTTCTATACGTTCCTGGTTTGTCTGAAAAAATAAAAAATGTATTTACCGGCGAAAACATAAAAGTAAGTCACAAAGGTTTTAACTTACTTAACAAAAATTTCAGTAAATTAAAAACAATACCAAAAGAAAAAAGAGCAACATTGTATATGAGATACCGTGCAATGACTGCAATCAAGTATATATTGGACAAACTAGTCAGTACCTAAAAAATCGTATTAACAGTTGAGGAGCAATTATTCAAAACGCAATAAATCCATTTGGAACAGTTTTGAGTAAAACAAGGAAATGTTCTTGCTCCGTAAGTAAAAATTTTTCTCAAAATCGGTCTTTGATATTGTTATGTAGGTCAGAGGGGACAAAATTATCATGTGTTTCATAAAATATATTTTCATTTTATTAAGAGTTATTTGAAAATAAAAAATGGATTTGTTACGTTTTGATTGACTAGAATGGATTTATTACGGTTTGATTGACTTACTTTTGGATTTATTTCATTTTGTATGAAAACATTTGGTTAAAAAAACAATGTCGATATTTTTAATAAAAATTTATAAAACCACTTAAAATACGTAAGTAACAAAATAAGTAACTGAACAAAAAAAAATAGAATTAAACTTATATGTGTTATATTTTTAATAAAAATTTATAAAACCACTTAAAATACGTAAGTAACAAAATAAGTAACTGAACAAAAAAAAAATAAAATTAAACTTATATGTGGACGCCGTGATCAGGTTCCAAGCAATCGCAATCTTGCTCTTTCTCTTCTTCTTCATCATCTTCATCCTCTCCTCGAGTTTCTAGTTCATCTTCAGAAATTAGAAGAGCCTTGTATCAGGATAAGCTGGGATCCTCCATCCAGTCTGCACCAAATTGTTCCTGCATCAAATGCTTCAGACATGGTTTCTTTTTTTCTGGGATAGAATTCTTAAGGGGCAATGGCTCTAGTAGTTGTAAGTTTTTTCTGATTTGCCTCTTTTTTTAATATCTTTGGTGTTTCAGTAAGAGCTTAATTTTGGTAGCATGTGACTTTTATTGTTCTTCTTACATCTTTTTTTAAATATATTTTTTTTAAGTCGGAAATTCCATCAATTTTTTTAAGAATCTTTTCCAATTTTTTAATGTCAAATAGAGTCCAGTCAACACCAAGTTCTTTGACAACACCAAATTTGGAATATAAATCCTTATACTCTTCTTTTGTTTTGATAAAAGGCAATTTTCTTAAAGTCTGTTCCACTCTGCCAAATACCCTGTCTGCAGGCAGAAAACTGTGACCACGTACATTACGTGATTCTTATCTCTTCCAAACCGGCAGGAGCTTTAATTTTTAACCAATAGTAAAGAGCATGAATTATGTGGGAATTTTTATTCTGCCCACCACATCCATCGCAGAATAATCGGAGTATTTTTATTTCTTCCAAATTGAGTGACTCTAAGTAGTTGAGAAGGGCTGAACCTATTTGAACTGATCCTCGACCGGCTAAGTTTTCTGACCACGTGTAAAATGTTGGATGCCTTGACTGCATGTCTACACAACAAAATATATAATAGCTAATTTGGTGGGAGTAGAAGGCATCTGATATCGGAGTTCTTGGCAATGGTTGGACCTGCTGCAAGTCAAAACAAAACGTCTTAGAGGATTCAGGGTTTTCTTTGGATAACTCGTAAAAAGTCTTGGATCTTTTACGATGTATTCGATATTGCGCAATCAAGATGTTTTTCTTTGCTTTATCTTCTTCCAATTTAATTTGGTATTTTAATCGCATACATGTCCCACAACAATCAGAAGCGGGCGAAGAAAATCCTACATTAAACTCTTTCCTAAAGATTCGGGAAAACATAGATAAACTAGCTTTTGATGCTTGGTTGCACTTTGAGTTATATATCTTATGTAGTTTAGAAATGGTTAAGTCAGAACCCAAGTATATTCTTCGAGACTTTGCTCGATTATAGTGACTTTCGCGTCCTTTAAGGTTGCCAATAAACTCTCTAATACTTTCTTTTTTCTTCGCCGATTTCTTCGATTTTCTATCTCCACTCCTTTTTTCCTTAGGTACATCTCCGTTCTGAATTGTATTTGCAACACGGTTTATTCTTCTTATTGTCAGGTTCAAGGCGTTCTTAAAAAACTGTTGACACACCCTCACCATTTTTTTCGTACTCGAACTTTTCAAGTGGTAAATTACATTCATCAGACGTTTTTTTGGATTGGCATTAGTCGAGCGTTTTCTTTGTGTAGGACCAGCCAGAATCAAATGACATAGTTTGACTTCCTGCTCAGTTTTATCTGTTGTCTTGTATATGTTTTGTTTATTTAATTGAATGTCACGAAGCGTTAACGATTTGCAATAATAACTTGGACCATCGTGATTGCAGCGACGGTTAAACTTTTCCAAATTCGGGTCGGGATCCTCATACAATCTGTAAACAACAAAATTGCCACCTAAATATAGATTAAATGTCCAAATTTCGATGCTATTGAAGATTTTAAACGGTGCCTAACCAACAAAAACGTTTTTTTTTTGCTTTACCCACGCGTTATGTAACCCCCTATTGAAAGCCATAGCTGCCTATTCATTATTTCCATAATAATTTTTGTGGCGACATCTAATGGTAACTCTGCTTTACTACAAATTTTTTAACATTTTAAAATTATTTAGCTTTATTTTCTGCAAACTCTTGTTTATGTGGTATAGGCAACTTTTCTACTGAATCCTTCAAATAAAGTTCAACAAGATTAGCAAATACCACGGGCAAATACTAATATTCAAAAACTGCCGTTGAACGGTTTTATGATGGGTTAGACAAAGTCTATAACCTACTTTACAACGAAGGCGATTCAAACCTCCTCAAACAATATACAAACACTAACCTGCGCTTTTTAGGAGCATTCTTCATACTTCTACGGCCTTTTTCTTTCACAAGTACCCCTTCACTTTCTATTATCTCTTCCATTGTTCTTTTTAACAGAAAAATAATGCATTAACTGACAGTTGATCGGATCAGACTGGTAAATAAATCAATTGTAAAGAACGATGACTGTACTGCCATCTCTCAGACCTAGTCTGATTTGTGCCTTATGCCGCCATCTAACAGACTTTGTATTTATCCCGATAATTTAATATAATACAGTGTTCTATATTAGGAATTGGGATATATTGCAGTTTGAATGAATTTTAAATAAAATTTGACTATTCTTGGATTTATAACGTTTTGAACGAATGGTCTATAATAGGGTTTAAAGTTCAGTAGGAGTTATTGCGTTTTGATCGAATCTGATATTTTCATTGGATTTATTTCATGTTTTTGATCAATATTCCATATCAAGCTAAAATTATGTCAAAAATGGATTTATTGCGTTTTGAACAATCGCTCCTCAGTTATAAGTACGATAAAAAAAACAAAACAGCTCTCCCAAACCACACAACTGAAACCAACCATACTTTTAACTATAGTGACACTAAAATACTTATTACTGAAACCAACTTAAAAAAAGAGTTTTACGAAATGGTTTACATCCAAAAAAATTCTAATTCTGCAAACGCAAAAACAGATACAAAAAATTAACCAAAATATACCACACCCTTTTAAAATAAAACCTGCGACATGTAATAAGAAAACCCGGTAGGTTCCAAAATACATCAATTCATTATACCGTCCATGTATGTAAAAAAACCAACCAAAGTATTTAAATGGGAAAAAAAATCACTACTACATAAAACAGCGTCCTACTGTAAGTTTTTATTTTAGTATTTTATTTTAAAACCCATTTTAATCTTTCTAATATTGTAGAATTTGATAAAGGCTCACATTATAGCCGAAACGTTATTAAAACGAGACGTGAATACGTGAAAATAGTTGTTTAATTTTTTATTTGAGGATCATATCCCAAGAAACAAATACTAACAATATACAAGAAAGGTCCAAGAAAATAACCCCACTTACTATATATATATATATATATATATATATATATATATATATATATATATATATATATATATATATATTTATATATTTCTATTTATATTTATATATTATAAATGTCTAATAAGGCAGAGGTGAGTCGAGTATCTGTATGGGAGTTTAAAGAGGCTTTTTACTGCTTGGTTTTGCAAAACACATATTGTATTCAGTCTAATAGCATCCGCAGTACCCCACACAGATCTAAGATAATGCAGATGGCTATATGTATATGTGCAAAGTATAATTGCTTTTGGATTAATAATTTCAAAAGATACCCAATCTGATACAGAACACCCACAAAAGCTGCTATTCTACTCCTAACATATTCAACATGTTTGTCCCAGCAAAGCTTCTCATCAATTCTTAAACCTAGATATTTAATTTCACCTTGTAATCTTATCTCTAATTTTTTCTCTTCATTAAAAGATTGTGTTGATAAAATATTACAAAGTAATTTAATATACAAATTAGAATGTATGTCATGTGACCTTACTATTGGAAATATTGGCGAAACATCACAATATACAAAAAAAAACGCTGTTATTACCACAATTATAAGATTTACAAAAATAACCACTTTCATTTAGGTTTATTGCACCATTGTTTAACAACATTACGTGCATTTGATTTCAACAATTCTTCAGTCCTACACAATGAAGAAAATCGTATCAAAATACTAATTTTGGAAACTTTCTACATTCACAACTTTCCAAACAACATTGATCAAAAAAGTGATTATGTTAATATCATTTCATTTTATAAACACCTACTTTAAAAATGATTTAATTAAAAAAGTTCTATTTTCTTCTTACATACTCAAAAACAAATAATACATCAAATAAATGAAAAATAACTGCTCCCAAAAAACAAAACATTGATCCAACATCTCGCGCTGAATTGTTCATACTCAACAAAATAAGTTTTATATATTTGTTTCCAAAACAGTTTGCAATCAACTAACTATTGTTATTACCTATAAAATACCACAGGTGTCTCACCTATTCAAATATTTAAATAAATAACCAAATTAATTCTATATATATTGTAATATACTGTTCATAGCTAGTCTTAAACTTGAACATGGCAGGCAGTGTTCTTATGTAGGTAAAAATTAATGATATAATCCTGCATAAACAAATTAAAAACAAAGTATGTTTTAAAGTGGTGCACACTTCCCAAAAAGGTATGTTTATAGTAATAATATCTAATCTAATAATAATATGTATATGAACCTCATCAATTTTCCAAATCCTTAAAAAAAAAGAATTCTACTAGTAATTTTTATCTTTTTATATTTCTCAATTTGTTGTAGGACACATCTGTCGACAAGTGGCAAAATAAAATACCTGATATTTGGTCTATTTCTGGAAAACTTCAACCCTTTAAGATTTAAAAAAAGACCGGGAACTCCACAATCAGGGGCGTGCGGTGACATTTTAAGAAAGGGAAGCAATTTTTTAGAAACTTACCTATTTGTAATGTAATTTGATTCATCGATCAATTTTTGCAAAATTGTCAATGACGTCATCATAAAAAAGTTTCTTTTCAATGGACAACAGCGATGTCTCTCCTGCCCCGTTGAATTTCTCACGAAATTTTGTATACGTTTAAGTGTCGAAAAATTGCGTTCTTCTGATGAACTTGTGGCAGGTATTGTGAATACTAATTCACACAATTTCGACACTTCGGTGTAGGCATCTTCCAGCTCCTTGTCTTTTAAAAATTGCATTAGTTCCTTAGCGTTATTTTTTGCGCTAATGTCATCAGTTTCGTAAATCACTTTTAGTTCAGATCGCAGTAACACTCGGTCGAAGAACTGGCCACAATGAAGAAGAAGAAATTGAAACTCATCTTCTGGAAAAGTTTTTCCTTTAAATGCATCAAAATTGCAGAGCTCGAGAAATTTAAAATCATTTAAACCGTTAAATCTATAGTTTATTTGTTGCTGAATTTGATCGATTATTTCATAAAAGAGGCGTCTGTATGATGTTTGAACATCTCCAGACTTTGTCTGTTCGAAAACGCTTGGCTTGTGGCTCTACATTAAACGTCATCGTTTTCCCCCAAAATAGGTCAAAGTCATCTCTTTTTTGGCTTAACATGGACTTAAAAGCATCCACTTTTTTTAGGCAAAAAGCAATATCATTTCTTTTAGTTTGTAATATATTAAAAACATTGTCCGAGAATGGAAATATTTCTGAAAATATGTTCAACAAATAATTAAAATTAAAGTCTCGTTTCAAGCAGCCCAAAAACCCCCTCGAACTATTTATTACTTCTGAGTCCCACGTTTCATTATTTTCTATTATATTCTCAAATAGTTCAATCACACGATTTTCAGATACTGTTAACACAAGTCTTCCATTATAGTTCCACCTAGTAGGAGCTACTTTGGGCAATCGTTTGTGGACAATGAAGTTCAAAGCTTGTGTACGTTTTGTTGACTTGGAAAAAAAAGCAGCCATGCCACTTAAAGTAACGAAAAATATTTTACACTCTTTAATGTGATTGATAGACTGGGATAAAACTAAATTTAATTTATGAGCAAAACAATGGACAAACACAGCACTTGGGAAAGTTTCTCGAACTTTAGCTTGCAGACTCCCTAATTGTCGTGCCATCACTGCATCTCCATCATAGCTTTGAGCAACTAATTTTTTCTCTCTATTAATTTCTTTAGTAATGTTATAAACTACGGAATATAATGCATCTATTCTACGATTTTCGGACACATTCTTAAAATCTAAAAATCGCTCTTGAATACTTCCGTCTGTTTTAACGTAGCCTATTACTACAGATAATTGGCTAAGATTAGTGATATCAGTTGTTTCGTCCAGAACAATAGCATTGAACCGCGCCTCGCCAATCTCCTGCTTAATTCTTTTTAGAATAACGGTTGCAACAGCGGAAATTAAATCATTCTGGATTCGATTCAACATTCCGCGAACAACGCTAGACTGCTCTAAACGATTTTTTAAGCAATCATCATATTTAGCCATTAAACTAAGTAAATCTTGAAAATTTCCTCTATTTGAAGAAACCCTTGTTTCGTCATGACCTCTAAATCCCAATTCGTGTTGTCCGAGAAAACAAACAACCTCGATAAGTCTTCTTAATATTTACCTACTTTTTATCGACTAGTTCATTGTGTTGGCGGTAACTAATTTCCAACTGTTTATTAAGGGCGTGTTCTATTCTGGTTTTGCCGAAGACTTTTTCTTTTATGACGGCCTGCAAATGCGCTTTCGACATAATGTGTCTGTTTACAGCTTTATGGAAATTGTTTAAATTGGAAAAACCAGTTTTATTCCAGAGACCTTTTTCATTTTCAAAAAGTAAACATGGCCTGTAGCGTATCATACCCCTTGTTTTTTTTACGCTCAGCTAACGGCAGCTTTTCACCTGGAGAGCACTATGGGTTCGGGGGCAAATGAAAAATAATTTTATTTAATTAACTTTGATATTAAATATTAGAATTTAATTATTAAATTTCTGTGTGTTCTTTTAAAATCAAAAGTAAATCTAAAAAATTACATAATCCAAATAGACTACTAAAAGGGCGCCACGCTGTTTTTTTTATATATTAAATAAAGGAAAACCGGGAAACCAAAATAAATAAACTTTAGCCTAAGCTAGTTCCTATAGCAAAAAAAACTCAAATAAAAATTAGGTGAGTGTGGGCAGGATAAATGAAAATATGAGGTAAATTTCCTATACTTACGACGACACAATATATTATATAGCAAATGTACAATTTAAATAAGATAATTCTAAATAAAAAAAAGGAATTTAATATGCCAAGATTTTCATAAAGAAAATTAAATAACCCCATAGTCGACTATAGTTCACATAACTCATTAATAATTTTAACACCTTTAATTATTGTTACATAAATGAAAGTTAGAAAGAATAATTAACTGGTTCACTTTTAAATAGCATAAATCGTTTAAACTTTAAATCAAATGTAAAAATGTATAATATTAAATAATGCTTGTAGTAAAAAAAAAAATTAAATAAAAATGGATAATTAATAAAATAATTTTATCTGGCCTTTATAAATCCTTCCAGGGATGTCAGGACTTCAAGGGCTGCATCAAAACATCAAAAGAGGATCACTTCAAAATCACAGGAACAGTTACAGTGTCTGGAACTAACAGCCTTCGAACAGAACTGGATCAAATAAAGAAACCTAGGCGGGACAACAGATTACGTTTCTTTTAAGAACATAATTCATAACTCATGGTACGGTACGGTATGCCAAAACTTAGGAGTCGACTCCCATGTGGATTCTAAAAGGAGAGGGAAAACCATGGATGAGTACTCCAAAAAAAAAACGAAAACTGGGAAATACATAACATTTTTCAAAACGAAGAAAAAGGTATATTAAATTATTATAAGCAGCTTACCTTAACTAAATCCCAAAGTTACTATACAACAAAAAAAATCCAAAACGTTTGATTCCGACATGGCCAAAGATTGCTGGATAAAAATCCAGGTTTTCTCCAAAACACAAACTTTACTTTGGCTCTCAGATAAAGCAGATAGTTAATCCATGCGAAGAAACAAAAATTCAAATCACCACTACTGGGTATATTCGGGATGATTCCCGATTTTTCTTCGGATCAACACATGGAGGTGTTGTAAGTACCTCGACTACCAACCGGAATGACGATACCAAGGGATGAAGTCCGTTGGCCAACCAAGAACGTCGAGCACGCAAAATAGTCAGTAAAGTGACTCGTGAAAAGAAGCGGCAAATTCAAATTTACCATGAAACTTAAGAAAAATCATTAACTTGATTCGGCAACACTGCAACTGAAAACCGAAAATAAAAACGCAAGCCGACGTCGACGCCGTGAATCCATGACTTGAGAGTACCAAAAGGATATGTTTATATTAAATATAAAATTCCTTTACCTGCTTTGAATATTGAAATGATTGGCAAATATTGTGATTTTATCTGGATGGCAACGTAAAAATAAATATGAAGTAAATTACTTGTTTTGATTTATGTACAAATTATAAAGAAAACGACATTTCCGCCCTAAAATTAAATATTACGTTATAAATCCCACTTATAGACAACCCAAATTACTTCTAATATATATATCAGCGTGAATTAAACTGTTCACCAAATGAAACAATTTAGCTCATGAAAAATATAATGCTACAGGCCAACAAAATCATTTACTTATATTTTCACACCTTGTTAGCCATTTAAATTGTTCGTATTGTTTTTCCCGATAAAAAAGTCTAATACATTTTTTCATTTTTGTGGTTAAATTTTTCATAGGCGGTTTTGCCCTTCCTTTGGAAATTATTTGAAGCTTATCAGCGAAGTTTAATGTTGAAAATACCTTTATTATTAAGACACACGCCACACATTCACACACACTCTTCTTACTAAATTCTCCAAAATTTTCAACGTTATTACCGACAGCCGAAGTTGACGGTATTTGCATATCCACGTCCATATGGTACCATGCACGACGCGACGTTCGTATCACACAACACACGGATAGCCGTTCAAACAAAGAACTTACTTCAACGATAGCTTCCGCCCCCATTTAAAGCACGCGACTGAAATGCAAAAATTGCAAACAGCCAGTGGAAAGTTCAATAACCTCTGACTCGATTCACAGGAAATCAAGCATACAGGACTTGGCTGCAGAGAAGCTAGCTAATTGATTTATGGTTAATTCATAGTTGTCAGATGTTAAGTATACATAAATGTACTGTAATTTTCTTTTCTAAATTGTATTTGGAAATAGGCTTTCATGCATGTAAATAAATACATAAATAAATATTTTGCTAGCGAAATAACCAATATGTGGACCCCACTTAATATGCCTATCTATCATTATTCCAAGATACTTCGTGTGAATAACCTCTTTGATTTCATGTCCATCTAATATTACATTTAAAAAATGTGATCTGTTAGAGACGTTAAAGAGAATGCAATATAGTTTGTTTTTGTCAAATTTAATGTTAATTTAAAAATTTGTAGTGTCACTGGAAATGTATCATGTGTATGTGTCACCCTCAAAAACATCCGCATATTATATAGATAATTAACAGGATAGAGCCCAAGACGGTTTCTATTCTCAATTTTAAGGTGTCATTTATCTTTACCATCTGATATCTCTTAGAGAGGTAAATTTGTATTAGTTTCAACACCGTTCCCCTAATTCAAAAATGCTTAAGCAAGCTTATCAAGAGGAACAGTGGCGACAGCCTTTCCAAATAAATGAAAAAGGCTATACATTGATTAAATGAGTTTAAGCTAATCATTTTTTGTTTAATACTTTTGATTCTAAATTCTAGACTTACTTTGTAGAGGTATCCTCTTCACATTCACTTTTAATGTTGATTTCCTCATTTTTTATAAAACAGAATTCATCGGGATACTCCTCAGTATATTTTTCCTCTTTAACATCAATATGGACTCCTTTATTAATACATGATTTACTTTGCCTCTCATTGTCAAGTTCTCTAAAAATTTAAACGGGCATTCTTATACATTTTAATAAATAATTAAACATTTTTACAATATAATAAATGTTTTTGTTTGTTTCAAGGACGTTTAATTAATCTTTAGAACTTTAAATGTTAACTTTTGCAGAAGGTTAAATGCCTAAACAATTTAGCTGACCTACAAAATACTTTAATTTATTTAACATAGAATGGAAGCTTTCACGGTTTTGGTCAATTAATAAATCATAGTTCTTGGGATAAGACCGTGTCAAATTGGAATTACGATTCGCGTTCCATTACATGACGCATCTTAAGGGATCTTTACCCCACGAAAACACTCATTGTGCTCCAAGAGATTCAGGAGGGCTTTTAAACCCGAGAGGTGCTCAATATTAAAGATGACGTTTCCCCTCTCTCAGAAATTCTAAACAAGGCTTGCAGTCAAAACAATTAGAATTCTAAATGTTAGCAAAATTGGCAAACCCAATCGTAATGGCTGCCACGCTATCAAGGTTGCTCTTCAGGATGGTCAGCCTGTTTGTAACGTCTTAAAAAATAGGGGTAAAATCCGGGATGCTCATCGTATTTATATAGAAGCTGACCTAACACCGTCACAGAGAGCCGAGATGGATTCTCTACAGGAAGAACTGAAGCGCCGCCGAGCTAATGGTGAAACAAACCTTGTCATAGCATACCCTGGAGGTAGGCCGAATATTGTTTCAAAAAACTAAGCCCTCCAACTACGCAAACCACTCCTATATCCTGCTATTACCAAAATGTACGCGGCCTTAACACCAAGACGCATACATTTTTCTTAAGCGTCTCATCAAGCGAAATGGACCTTATTGTAGTGACCGAATCGTGGTTAAAACCGGAAGTGTTTGATACAGAGCTATTTCCACGAGACCATGTAGTTTAAGTTAAGTATTTAATAATAAGATTATTTGAATTTTTATTGAATAACCTTCCTTGTTATGAAGAAAGACATTTTATTATGTTTAGGTAGATAAAAATTAGGCACCATAAAATCAAATATTTAAAAGAATAATAATGCACAGACATAGAGGTTATAAGACCATAAAAGCTTAAAAATTGCTTGTTTAATATATTTATTCAATACATGTCATTGTTAAATGTCAATATTAAAATTGTTTCTAACTTTTTGATTGTGCAAGTTCATCTTGGATATGATTATAGATACACGAAGCTGCTTCTGAAAATACGACGAATAATTCATCGCACTAGGAATCAGTATATTGTGAGGATTTATTTCTTCAAGATGCCTTCGCCAAAATTTCGTTTGGTATTTTCAAATGATGACGTCTTGCCTTGCAACTGCATGAGACACACTTGGCACTTATATTTGCAAACAGGCACGGCGTAGGTTTTATTGTGGCGCCCCCTAGTGGTTGGTTGTACTGAAGCTGTTCCGATCTCTATCGGGCTGTCTGGCAGAAGAAGCGTCATTGTTTTTGTTAAAATGATTTGGTATAAGGTCCTCTTTTCTTCGTAGTTTCGAGCGGACCGAGACCGTCAGGCTACGGGCCTTTCCAGAAGTGGAGGTGTCATGCTGGGTGTAAATCGTCTTTGGAACTCCCTAAGGCTTGATCTAACCTTCCTCGCCGATAGTGCTCCCAACGTGGACTGTGTGGGTTGTAAGATAAACTTCTTTAATTTTGTTGTTTTTATTATACTTGTTTATATTCCTCCTCATATCAGCAACACTGAATTGGAAGTGTTTATTGACTGCATTCTTGCTGCCGAGCAACTACTAGACAATAAATTAGTTATTATGGGTGATTTTAACATACCGGATTATGTAAGTGACACTGTAATTGAATCGAAATGCGGCTTAATCTGTAACTTAGCAAATATATTAAATGTCAAGCAGGCCAATAACGTTTTAAATTCAAATAACCGTTTACTCGATCTGGTGTTTTCAAACATATCTTGCGAGGTTGTACGATATGGTGATGTTCCTTTTGTTGCTGAAGACACACACCATCCCTCTCTTTTCACTACTTTTGAAGCTATTCATCCTTCATTTAATAATTTTCCTATTAATAAGAACAGTCCTAAACAGAACAACTTCAGAAAGGCGGATTTTCCTCGCTTATATAGCTTGCTTTTTGAGGCCGACTGGTCATCAATACTGGAAAGTCAGAACGTCAATACATGCTGTGCGGCACTTTACCAAGTAATGGATACAATTTTTCAAGTGTGTACTCCGCTAAAACGGCAACGCCGCCGTCGCTTTCCACCCTGGTTTTCACATGATATAATTGAAAATATATATAAAAAAGAAAAAGCACATAAAGAATACAAAAAATATAAAACGCCGGTTCATTATCGGAGACTCTGCTCGCGCAGACGTCTTATTCATGCTCAGAGTAACGATGCATATAAAAATTATATAAGAAACGCTGAGATGAACATGATTTCTGATCCTTCCACCTTTTGGTCTTTTGTCCGAAGTAAAAAGGGGCATACCGACATCTCTGGTACCCTGGAGGGTGACAACGAATATACAGATCCCCAAAGCATTGTTAATGCATTTGCAAATTATTTCCAAAGTGTTTATACTATTTCTTCTCCCAATAACTATGTTAAGTCCCCTGTGTTAAACTCCGATATAATAGGCATTTACACAATATCCTCTCAAGATATAATACTAGCTAGCAAAAAACTCAAAGATAAACCAACAGCCGCTGTTGACGAAATACCCAGTTTTATAGTAAAAGATTGTGCGAGAGTCCTTCTACACGTTTTTAACTTAATACTTGATAAGGGCATTTTTCCGGATACTTGGAAAACAGCAAAAGTCATACATATTTTTAAGAAGGGTGATAAAACATCGATACTAAATTTTAGACCCATCTCGATACTCTGTAATTTTTCTAAACTATTTGAAATTATTCTGTATGATCAGTTATATTCAGGGGTTCGAAAGCTTCTCTCTCCCCATCAACATGGCTTTCTAGATTCACGTTCTTGCACGACCAACCTGGCATCCTTGTCCCAGACTGCCTGCGAGTCACTGGATTCCAGAGGACAATTAGACCTTGTTTACACACACTTTCAGAAAGCTTTTGATCAAATCGATCTCTACGTCCTGATCCATAAACTGGAGAACTTTGGTATGTCACAACAACTCTTAATAATGTTCAAATCATATCTATTAGGACGTTCCCAATTTGTCGAATATGAGCACTTCAGATCACCATCATATAAAATCTCTTCTGGTGTACCACAGGGGTCTAATTTGGGGCCCCTGGTTTTTCTCATTTTTATTAATGATCTCCTTAATATAACTGAATGTCATACACTGGCATATGCAGATGACTTAAAGCTGTTTACTAAAATTCAGGCTCTATCAGATTGTGATCACCTACAAAAAATCTATCATTGGTATATGAATGGTGTCTTAGCAATAAACTTGTATTAAATTTATCAAAATGTTATGTAATGACCTTCAGTCGCAGAAATAACCCATTGATGTATAATTATGCTCTAGATGGTACGGTGCTTGGCAGACCGGATAGTAGTATTCGAGATCTTGGCATTGAATTTGACCCTAAACTTACCTTCATTCCCCATATAAATTATCTAATTACAACTTCCTTCAAAACACTAGGATTTCTTATGCGGAACTGTAAAAATTTTACTGAGACACAAACAATGATATTATTATATTGCGCTTTCGTAAGATCAAAGCTGGAGTATGCCGCAGTGGTTTGGAATCCTATTTATAATTGCCATGTTCAGGCTTTAGAGACAGCGACGTTTTCTAAAGTATTTAGCTTTTAGGGCAGATGGTGCTTACCCTCCAAGAGGTTGTGATCACGGCCAGCTTTTGCAGAGATTTAATATATCATCCTTAGCAACAAGAAGAAAAATTCAAAGCTTAAAACTAATATATGGCCTCACTCATAATAAAGTTGACTGTCCATTTCTTCTTGGGGAGTTGTATTTTCGCGTTCCCCGCCTCGAAACACGGCATACTTCGGTGTTCTATCTCAGCACAGCCAGATCAAATATTTTTAGAGTCCAGTATACTTTATGTATTCAGTCCTCAACTCGGTGTCTCATGCGTGCGATTTGCACTTGGACTCATTGAGTAGCATCATCGATTACTTTTTAAATCTGGAGTGATCCAAACACTCATTAAATTGCTTTTGTTAACACATGTAATTTACTTACTTAATTTTCTATTTTTTATTAAATGTTAGATCAACTAACTTGGGTACTGTAATATATACTTAGATTTAGATTTAAGTATTGTTGTATCTCAAAAAACAGTTGTTTTGTATTTTTTTTTCTTGTGTTTTTCACTTAATTTTGTTATTGAATTTCCTGTAAGTGGGTTTCTTACCTGTTGGAAATAAAGGCTATTTATTTATTTTTATTTTATTTTATGTGCTCGCCGAACCGTGACCCGTGTTAAGATTTAATAATTTTCGCTTTTCTGAAGTCTCGTTTATTGAGGTAAGAGACATAATTAGTAATTTAAAAAACAAAAAAGCCACTGACTATCTATGTTTAAACGTCAAACTGATCAAAACACTAAAAGATATCATTTATATTCCACTTGGAAAATTAATCAATTTATTCTTTAAAGAGAGTGTTTTTCCGTCATCATTTAAACAATTGTTATAGCAATCTCTAAAAAGGGTGACAGGAACAATCCCTCAAACTATAGACCTATCTCTTTGCTCCCTGTTTTCTCTAAAGTTATAGAGGAATGCATGGCAGTTCGAATGTCAAGTTTGTTTGAAAACAACAACTTTTTTATTGAGTGTCAGTTTGGATTCCGAAAGGGCCGCAGTACTGCTCAGGGTATTCTTAACCCCACTGATACCAACATGGACACTTTTGAAAACATGGAATACAGTGCCACTGTATTCTGTGACCTTAGCAAAGCGTTTGACTGCGTCTCACACAGCCTCCTCATTGGTAAGCTTCAGCAATATAGATTCCACCCCAATAGCGTTCGCCTCATTCAGTCTTACCTAGAGGAAAGATCTCAGATCATCAGGATTAGAGATGAGTCATCTGCGGAAGGCCGAATTAAAGTAGGCGTTCCACAAGGATCAATACTAGGACCCTTACTCTTTCTCATTTTCATCAATGATCTACCCTTAACCGATTTATCAACTAAATTCACCCTTTTTGCAGATGATACCTCTCTTTCCATGAACGGCGAAAATCTCTTGGAAACCATGGAGGGACTGGGTGTGGCTCGGTCAAATGTGGAAGAGTGGTTCAGGGCTAATAAATTGTTATTGAACACTGACAAAACCAAGACAATAAATTTTTTCACTACGAGACCTTTCATCCCTGCCTCATAAACAGGAACCAGTGCACTTTCTTGGGATTCAGATTGATGAAACTCTGAAGTTTGATGCACATGTGGATTCTGTGAGTCAGCGCTTGCACTTAGGAGACTGAGTGCTGGACTGCATACTTTGCGATGATTCCCTGTTGTATTATGGTATTATTGTATGCGGCCACTGATGTCATGCTCACAGGGTCTTTGACCTATAGCTTAGGGCTATCAGAGTTCTTGCAAGCTTGTCATACAGAGTAGACTGTAGGAACTCTTTTAAATCTTTAAAGATATTGACTTTTCCTTGAATATATATATTGGAGACCCTTCTATTTATCAAAAAAAAAAAAAGAAATGAATTTAATTACAAGTCACATGATGAGTTGCATGATTATGACACGCGTAATAAGAATAGGTTGGTTATTGTATACCGCCGGCTAAAAAGATGTCAGAATGGGCCTGGGTCACTGCGAGTAAAACTATACAAGACCCCTCACTCCATACAAAAGCTTCCTTTAAAAATTAAATGTTTTCTTTAAAGCACAGCTTACCATTCTGTAGATGAATTTTTAAACTGTAATGTCAATGTTAATGTATGTTAATTATTTTAATTTGATAATTTAATTGTGACATGTACTTATAATAAAATGTTTATTCGAATATGATATTTTTACGATATTATTCAATTGACCTAGTTTTTAAGGCATTGTGTCTTCATGGAACCGACGGGCCACTCTAGAACATGAAAATAAATATCTTATCTTTAAATTGAGCTTTAAATTCTCTTGTTCAGGTCTAATCTTCGTTCTTTAGAATTGAAAAAATGCTGAATGACATGTTCGTTAAAATTGCACGCACATTCCTTTTATAAACGATTTCTGGATACTTAATATTGCTAAAGCGGATAGTCTATCTTGGCCCAACTCCTGAACAAAATAAGCCCTCGAAAAACCCCTGGCTTTTCAGGCAAAGCCCTTTCATCATGGCCACGAAGTGCCAGTTCGAATGCCCCAAAAAATTTTACACAATCTATAATTTTGTTTAAAATATAACGATTTTTGGATACATTTTCATTAAAATCTCTAAGAGATTTTCTATAAGCTGTGTCTAGCCAAGTGCGAATATCAACACTTCCGACCGTAGCATAGTTCACCAAACATTTCATTGATCTGCAGAAAACGCATGTTTTTTTATTTTTTCTTTTAAGTGTTTTAAGTCTTTAACACCGGTTTTGCACCATAATGAGTGCGACGAGTCCTTAGAAAACAACAAACAAACATAACAGTAAAGTGAGTTAGAGACTTCACAACCACATATCCAGTTAGCTAAATCGTCCGTACTTTGGGAAAGTTTCGATGAACCTCTTTATTTTTGTCTTTACTAGTTTGTCGTGTACTAAGTTCTGGCAAATTGCGACTACTTACCTTGAATTCGGTTATTTTTTCAAAATTAAGTTCGTTAGCACTGTTTAGTTTAATTTTTTGCACTACCGACATTTTATTTCATCTACATTCACAACTCAAGCATAGACCACCTTGAAATTGGTTATTTTTTGCAATATTAAGTTCGTAAGCACTTTTTAGTTGTTTATTTTTTTGCACTAGTTACTACCAATATTTTATTTCTTGTATATTTCTAACTCACACATAGATCATAAAAATAAAAAAATTTATATACTACAAACAACAGTATATAAATCAATTTTCATCGATTAAAAACGTCCGAAACAATATCGAGTTAGAATATCGACCGCGCGACCTCTGAACAATTTAACTTCCGCATGCCGACGTGATGCCACGACCGATCGATCGAATTATGAGAAGAAACCGGCTGATGACCCAAATCGCGATTTCATATTCCATTTGCTTCGGGTACTTTCGTCAAGCTTTAAGGTAATCAGGGCAATTCGGTCTGCCTAGCCTAGCTTAGTATAGCGTATTTTATTATTCGTAAGGAAAGCCACAAGATCATTCGAACCGCCGCGCGCGGCTAATAGCGTAGCGTATTTAAATTTTCCAAAGGTTCGCGTTTTATTACAACTATTAGGAGAGCCGGACAAACGAATAATTTATTTTCTGAAATATTTTTGGGGAG
This sequence comes from Kuschelorhynchus macadamiae, assembly GCA_030620095.1. Classification (NCBI taxonomy): domain Eukaryota; kingdom Metazoa; phylum Arthropoda; class Insecta; order Coleoptera; family Curculionidae; genus Kuschelorhynchus; species Kuschelorhynchus macadamiae. The sequence continues at coordinate 613,615 of JAUTXW010004907.1, read as the reverse complement.
TCATTGACCCCAAGAGCCGCCACTGTTTTTAATGCATTGCTTATGTTTCCTAAATCGAATAGAAGTTAGGGGTCCTGATCGCATGCATTTCATATACGCTTTCTATTTGAAAAGGTACATCTTTCGGGGATCGCAAGAATTATCCAATTTTATGTGTATCGAAAATTGTACGTATGTTGGACCGTCGAAGTAATCGTCCTATTTTGTCAGCAGTGCCTTGTATATAGGGAAGAATAACACTACCTAACGGCGACTCCTTATCATTCCCCGCTTGTGCAGTTTGATTACTGTAACTTCTAAATGAAGGTTTAATATCAGGCCGGAACTTTTCGAAGATTTTTCCGAGAATTATGTGTGCAGAAAGTCAACTTTACATTTAGCAGTTTCCGTTAATTTTCTTTTTGTTTTTTTTATTCATTTATTTAGAATCTTATAATTAGTACAGTCATTCGGGGTATCTTTGGACCACTAAGTACGTATTTTAGTTTATCTTGTAGTTAATTTAGGCTGGCAACTGCATTTTTAAATTAAATAGTGGTAGGAAATAACCAAATAAACTAAATTTCAAACATGATATACATATATTTCACCTTTTTAAATTTTTTTAAGGGTGGGCCAAAGTTGCACCCTAAGAATCTGGTAACATTGTCCCACACCTTAAAAATCGATTAAAACTAGTATATTTTAGATGATTTTGTTATTGGGCTAATTTTGTTCCACTACTGAGTGATAGGGAAAATATATAAGTTAAATAAAACGATTTATTTCCTATAAAATTCAACATTTTATGACATATTATTACTTATGTAATAATGGATATAAATAGTCCCCTAAATTTTAAATAAGGTTTTTAAACCTTTTTTTGGTTTTTGGGTAGTTATTAAATAAAACAAAATTTCCAAATATATCAAGTTTTATTATACAAAAATAATACATAAGTGAAACAAGCTCGAACACTATAAAAATACAAATATAGCCTATAACTACATTTTATATATTAGCCCATTTTTCTAAAAGAAAGGCGTCCTTTACGTTATAGGTTCCTCTGCTAGTATGGGGTGATATATCACGACTCTCAATTATTTTTATGATATCTTTTTCTTCATAAAATATCTCGTCTTTTTTTGTGGCCACTTCCACTTCTTTCCCAGTCTTTTCATTGCATTCACTTTATAAGTAACGCCACCAGTTTCATTCTCATTTCACAATTCCTGCATAGTATTTCTTGTCATACTTTACAATGACACAGTCCTTCCATTGATATTTTGTTTTTTTTGGGGTTTTTGAACTGGATGTAAGTCAGTCCCCACTGCAATATATTCTTCTACAATAGATCCTGAAGGCACCGCTTCATCGAGTGGCATAGCTTCAATTATGACAGGCATTTCCAAATTTTCATTTGTTTGGACTTCTACTACATTCTGCATTTCAGGAATACTATCAGAATTATTTGATAAAGATATATCCACACTTGTGCCACTGTCCGAATCAAGATCATAAATGGTTTTTTTAGAAACTTTTCTTTTCTTTTTCGGTGGATTTTTTTGGGTTGCAAAAGGTAACTTTTTCTTTTGTTTATTTTTTTCTTTTTTACTCATTGCTTCTTCTTCCTTGTTCTTAAAATATTCTGCTACTTCTTCCGCCGATACACTCTTACCAGGCAGGACTGGAAGTTGAAATTTTCTGACTTTTTGTGGTGTCGACAGTTCAGATGATCGTAGGTTTTCTAAATAAATTTTAAATTGTTCACCCACAGATTCTTCAACGTTGTTGGGCTTGGTATAATTTGGAAGCTTTAGTAGAACCCTTTCACTTGAGAGTGGGAATATTACAGTTGCTTTAAAGCCAGCAATGAGATTATCTGATATTTTATGTTCTATCTGTTTTAAGGTCTAATTTAACAATTGGGCAAAACAATTGCTTGGAAGTGCAACCGCCTTTTTTCCTTGAGATGATGATCTCCACTGCAGTAACACTGATCGCCAAGCAGCTTTAAGGGGCGAGAAGAAAGCCACATCTAACGGCTGGAGCAGTTGGGTTGAATTCGGGATAAGACACACAAACCTAATATTGTTTTGCTCACATAATTTTAGGGTTTTTATAGTTACATGTGAACTAAGGTTATCTCTGATGACAACTTTTTTCCTTCCTTTTTATTTAATACGGGTAACAGGTGATTCTCAAACCAGTTGTCAAATATTTCTCCATCTATCCATCCACTTTTTGAAACATTAAGCCTGGAACCTGGAGAAGCTTTGTACATCCAGTCGGACCACTTATTTTTACCCTTCAAAATGATGTAAGGTGGCAGCAATTCTCCTGATGCACTACCACAAAACATTACTGTGGAACACGACTTTGTGGAATTTTTTCTTTTGAGGCTGATCGTGAAAAGCAGACTCATCAAAATTAAATATATTTTCAGGGAGTACATCCACCAATTCTTGCTCAAGGTTTTCAAAAAATTTATTTATATTTGCCTCGTCTACTTGAGCTGGTTTTCGGTAAATATTGGCAGCAAAGGTCTGTTTAATTATTTCATGTCTTTCAAGGAACAACTTTCCTCATTATCATCCTGGTTTGTTATTGGTAAAAGTTGGTATACTCCGCTCAGTATCATCCAAGTAACTTTTTATTATACAACGGACATCATAAAGAGTAAATGCGAGACCCTGCTGACTGATGGCCAGAATGTGGCTAACAATTATTTCTTCTTCCTCCTTGGTGAGTGCGGTTGGACGTCCTACTTCTTTTTTGTGTTTTTCTTTTAGTTTGTTTTTAAGAGTGGATCGTGGTATGTTATAAACTTTTGCAGCCTCTCGTTGACCTAGAACATCAGTTCTTATTTTTTCAAGAGCTTCTTGAAGCTTCTTGGCTGTATAATTCGATTTGGTACCATAGCGACGTATTCCAGTTAACGTGGTAACTTTTTTTCGAGGCATTATAGAACCTAAAATAAAAATATATATGCTTAGAATGTCAGAAAAATAAATCAAAATTCAACGCGGGTAACATTGGCCCAGGCCAGGGTAACATTGGCCCGGGCCAAAGTTACCCAGAAATTTAAGCTAGGTTGATAACATTTTAAAATATAGCATTATTTACATAAAAACTCAACGATCTTGTTGAAAAAAAGATTACCTATTTTAAAAAACATCTATGTATAGATTTACATTATTACTTACCCTTTTTTCCACCAAAAAATCAAATTACATTAAAAGCTTCTTGAACGCGCAAAAATATCCCCACAAATCTAAACGTAAATGACAGAACGCGGCCAACTTAGTTTTATCTGTTGTATACTAGATTGCAGCACATAGATTAAATTTGTAATTTGCAATTATTTTTATTGCACTAGCCATTCCCTCTTAGAGTTTCTCTATTTCCAATATTAAACGACCTTAATCAGAATTCGAAACAGTTCTAAACACTGGTGAGTTCATAACCGATTGCTTTTGTGAGGAATGGTGGTGGAAATTTGCATTTAAGTGTCTATTTGTATGCGTCGGTTTTCTATATATAGAATATCCTAATATACTATTTTCGTTCCTTTGAACAATATCTAGATAGCGAATCGTTCCATTATTTGGTTCTATTTTGATTGTGAATTTAATATTCCGTTGTCGGTTAAGTTGGTCCAGAAATATGAGGAGATTTTCCTGTCCATGAGACCTAACAACAAACATTTTATTTACATATCTGAACCAATGTTTAGCCTCATAAGTCCCCATAAAGATATTCACTACCACATATGATAGAGGATAACCCATACATACCAAGACTTCTTTAATTGATTTATTTTTCTATTATTTTGTGATATTGTTTAAACCTTATTAAAACATTTGAAACGAACTTAAATAAATATTATTAACATATGAAAGAAAAAGACCTTATTGTAACAAGAATATTTATTGGGTTTAACAATTTCGGGTGCTTACAATAATGCTCCCCTTCTTCAGAACCACTACAAGAATATAGTGCATTAAAAGATTTTTCTAACCCACCAATCAATCTCATGCTATTATTCAAAAATATAAAAATAAATAAAATGTACCTATTACTTACATGGATTATTCTCTTTCCAGGAAATCAAACAATAACAGTAGTCATTTTACATATATCTGTCTATTATATTAATTAAAAAACAAAAATATGACAAAGAAAACCAACAGGGCGAAACAAAACAAATATTTATCTAATTTATTTCTAATTTACCCTCCCTCTGTAACAGTTTAATTTTGTTATAAGTGCATTTCATTGTATGATTAATTTAATATTATAATCTACTACTTTAGTATTAAGTTTAGTGATTAATATGTACGCCTTGTTGGTTTCATTTACTTAGATTTTAGTAGTTTTATTAGAAGCGGTTACATTGTTCATATTTAAGCGAAATATAAATTCAACACCTTTTGCAGCAACTTTCGGTACACACAGTGTCACCTCTCGATAAGTAGTTAATTTTGTACCTATATCTGAACTCAAGATATAAAGGAATAATTTTCAGTAAATGGTATAAGTTTAGCGTTCGTTCATAGACGTCGCCAAAAAAAAATCAGTTCAAATATAATTGTTGGATTTATTTAATTTTGCCGAATTTAATAATTATATACTGTATAAGAAAAACTTCAAATAGCACTTTAGACAAACTATTTATTTCCCATATATTTTACAGAGTAGATATAAATTAAATTTTATTAATTAAATTTTTATTAACTAAACCTAACCTAACCTAACCTGTTTTCGAGTCCTTTATACAAGTCTTGGGATTTTCGTTTTCCTTGGCTAGGTATGCTGCATTTTTAGATTCGAGCGTATATTTTGTATAACTCTTCTGTCGCTGTGAACAAAAAGTCAAATCATTAGTACCCCAATAAATTCTTTGATATAAAGTCGATATTATGTATTAATATTGAACTGTAAATACTTGTATTAAAAAAAAAGGTTGCCTTGATAAATATTTCTTTTCAGATATACATAGGATTATTTTTAGACTATAGATACTATATATACACCACTTCATACTTTCTCTTAAATCTACATTTTATTATTCGTGTTCCCTTTTGCTGTGAATATGTAACATATAAAGGTATTTTCATTTAAGTTAGATATAAATAAACCAAAGCTATTTCTCGATTCAATATTAATATTCTTACCTTTTTTTTCCTGAGACTATATAAACTCCAGCATTCTTATAATTTCTATCAATGTTTGATGTTCCGAAATTCAGATCGACTTTTGTTTTGTCCATAGTTACATAATTACTTGGAGCCTATTATAAACTGAAATTTCGTTACGTCTGCGTCTGATGCATTTCCTAAAATAAATAGTTAATAATTGTGTAAATAAATTCCTATTTTATGGTTAAATAATGAGTTTATACAGTTGAGAAAATTCTATTAAATTAAACTCAACTTACGTTTCATTTTTATGGTATTTAACTACTCCTGCATTAGCACATCATTTTTTTCTTTTCTGAGTGGTCCTTTTCCATTATTACTAGAGTAATTAATTAAATATTATTTGTTTATTTACGTTTCCATTTCGCCTAGGCGTTGCTTTTAAATTTCAGGTTAGTTGTTTCTGTCAATGTTATTATTGCCTCGTCTCGGAACTTTTCGGATCTATTCGGCTAAGACTTCCATATTAACTTATTCTCGAAACCCTCCATCCGGTACTTCCTCATATCAAGAGCACAGGCATCTTTTTCGCTGTTGCCAAGTGTATTCCTGCATTATTTCCTGTATCTTTCTTAACCAATGGAAAGTCGTTTTTCTTGTCTAACATGTTAATCATATCCTCGTTTTATTCCGTATATGTGCTCTTTTGGCAAGGTTGTTAGCACCTGACATATTCTAGCCAATGGTATTCCGCCACCTTAGTTAACCAAAGTTCTAGATGGAAAGGAAGCTGGGGGAACACATTTTTCACTTTTCTGGTCACCTGCAGATAACCCACAGGTCTTCAGCGCGAGACTGAGGAAATAATCCAGGAAAATCTTGGAAATCCGTTAGCGGGATTTTTCCTCAACACCGCAATAGTTTTTCGGGCACATTATAGTTTGCACTGTAAGTGTTATTTTTCGTGCTAGAAAATCTCTCTAAGAGAGGATTTTACCTGAAGATTGGACCAGATCGCCACTTTCCATGCCCTTGTACTTGGCACGTGAAACCACTTTCTGACTAGAACTGAGTGACCCTATTGGACAGGTAATTTGCTTTAATATCATTTATCCTGAAAAGGGTATCTTTTTTTTTTAAATTTTACTTTTCGTAATTTGGTAATTTTTCTCATTTTTTTAAAAATTAACTTTTGCTCGGGTGAGACGATTATTTTTTTTTTGATGCAACAGGGGCTAGTTTTTATATATTTTTTTGAAATCTTAAATATTAAATGCAAGTGTAACGAATTCATACGAAGACACATTTTTAGTTTGAATTTCGTCGAACATCTTTTACCTCAGTAATTTGATTAATTTCCTTATTACATTAACCATATTTTGTGGATCGTAAATTGGCTCTATTTTATTTTAAAATAAAACCACAATATTTAAGCAGTTTGCATAGTGTGATTTGATTACCGCATTCGTTCTTTTTAATAGATAATAAACAGATTAATAAATGGCTTGCAGAAGTTTTCAGTAACAATTAAGTATATGGTATTTTTTTTTGCATTTTGATTTGCCGCTGGAAAATAATTAGTTAAATAAAACCCTTTTTTTAAGCTGGTTATATTATAATTTAAATATATTTGTGCCTTTTAATTTTTCTTATTGCTGCCTTATTATATCTATTTTTTTTTGTAAGTATTCTCACGTTTCGCTTAAATATTTGCTATTCTTCAGGTCTATACATACCTTCATTTGTTAAGATTTTGCTTTTTTTATTTTATTCTCATTTCTATTTAAATTGGCCGAGGTCAGTCTAAATTTTCTATTTATTTTATACGTGAAATTGTTATAGTAATCGATTTTGTTACAATTATTTATTGTAAATTAAATTTAGTTTTATTGGAGTCAGTTATAATAATGTGCCTATATTTTTCTTACCCAACGTTTCGATTAATTTTAGGTCATCATCAGGACCTAATTATTTTAACTATTAGAATTATTTCTACTTTATTACGTATTGCTAATTTAAATCATTCGGATTCAGTCGAAACCTTTTATTTATTTTAGTGTTAACGCTGGTTACTGAGATTATATGTGATAAAGTAGATTTTAGAATTTTCCTTTTTGGTATTAGTTTGTATTTGTGGATTTGTTGGATTTATTGACACAACGTTTCGACTGAATTTTCGATACCCATCAGGGTATTTTGTGCTTATTGATGGTATCTTTAGTGATTTCATTTTAAATTATTTTATTGTATTTTTTTTTGTTGCTTGCGGTTTTAATTTATTTAAAGAAAAGTTCTGATTAGTGTCTTGAAATTAATTAATTTTTTTTTTATACTTCTCGGTAGGACTAAATCAGTAGAAACCTTTTGGGGATTTTTTGAGTTAATTAAAATTATTTGGGTTTTCGTTATAGACTTTGAATCAACAATTTCAAGTCACGGACTTAACTTCAAGACTCGGGACTAATCCCATGTCACGGGCCTAGTTTGAAGTTAGGAGCGCCTCAGAACTTCCAGGTGCTGCTGGATTTGGTGACACTTATTGTTTACTTTTTTTTCTTTATACCGTAACTGATAACATACTTATTGTTTATATTTTTCTTTTATACAGTAACGGATAAATAGATTTTTTTCTTAACTTCATTTGTGTGTTTTATTTAGCTCACTCTTTTTCTTTTAAAGTATCAAGAGGAAGCAAGTGCCTCGAAGATCAAGGGGCTTTCCAATTTAAGTCGTTATAAATTGGTGGCGCACATTTCTTTTTTTTTCCTCTCTTTTTCTTTCTTTAAGATTTCTTAAGTTTTCCCACGCCCTACTATCCGGGTTAATTGAGCTAGGGCATCTATATTGCACGCTCTGTTGACCAAGAGCTGTAATCTTGATACCTTTTTGTGATCAAAATAATTTAAAATAAAACAGTAATAATAATTATTATTAAATAAGAGCGTAGCAATCTTGTACCTTGGTTTTGAGAAAATCCAGGCTTACACCTCTTTCGAACGGAAAGCGCAAATCCTTATTTTTCGTTTTTGTCAAAAATAAAAATCGATTTTTTGGATAAACGTGGTTCCAATTAATTGGTGCCGGACTAAGTGCAGTTATGCTATGGTAATTGTTTGGTATATCTGAATTAAAAGTAAATTTTAAAAATGAAACAAAACACAAAACAAGGAGAAAATAAAATTACTGTCAAAGTTTTGCTGCGAATTTAAGCTTATATTCTGACTAGTCTAAAATATCTAAGATCTGATTTTTTGGGCATGCATGCAACACTAAAATTTTTGTTAATATCAAATGAATGATTATTTTTTAAAATATGCTTGGCAAACAGAGATTCCTTTGAGCTATTTCTTATATGTCTGAGATGTTCTTTTTGTTTGGTTTTAAAATTTCTATAGGTTCTGCCAACATATGTAGCATCACAGTTGCAAACAATTTTATATATATCTGATTTTAACAATATGACTATTTTACCTTTATTATTTACCAGTTTATTACCTATTGTATTATTAGTTTTAAAGGCGATTATATAATTATGTTTATGAATTTTATAGGCTATAAGGTCATTGAATGTTACTGCTGCATATAAATAGCTTAGAACTAGTAAACAAAATAAAAAATATTGAAATACCACCGGATTGCATCATAATCTCTTTGGATGTATCCAGCCTTTTTACAAATGTACCTGTTAAAGAAACCTTACACATTTTGAAGGGCAGACTTGTTGATAGTAACTTATCTGATCAACAGGTCTCTGATATACTTAATCTATACCGAATTTGTTTACATTTTTTTTTATTTTAAAAGTATTACATATTGTCAAGAAGATGGGTTGGCGAAGAATCTTCACTTACCTCATTTTTAGCAGATCTTTTTATGAACTACTTCGAGACAAATTTTATTTTAAATGACAACGTCTATTTAAAATATATGTTGTATTATGCTAGATAGGTGGATAATATAATTTGCCTTTGGCAAGGTAATATCGACATCTGCATACTTTTCTCGTCAAACTAAACTCAATTCATTTAAAAATAAAATTCACATTAGAAATCTAAAATAACAAAAAATTCCTAAATTTCTCAAATTTAACAATTACTAATATAGATAATAAACATTCCTTTTCCTATTCTTACAAATAAGCAGCTCTTCATAGCTATTCAGAGAGAAATTTCAATCATTTTGATGAATCTTTGATTGATAAGTTATTGCAAAAAAACAGAAACACAAAAATAAATAAACAACTTTTTCCTCAACCAACCATTAATAATACAGACCAACCTAAATATGCAGCAATAACATCCAAAAAGCCTTTAAAACTAATAATACAATAATATTATTATATGTAATAATAAACTGGTAAATAATAAAGATAAAATAGACATATATTAAAATCAGGTATATATAAAATTGTTTGCGATTGTGAGGCTACCTATGTTGGCAGAACCTATAGAAATTTTAAAACCAGACAAAAAGAACATCTCAGACATATAACAAATAGTTCACAGGAATCTCTGCTAAGCATATTTTAGAAACTAATCATTCATTTTATATTAGCAAAAATTTTAAAGTGTTGCATGTATGCCCAAAAAATCAGATCTTAAAAAATTTAGAAATATTAGAAATACTTAGAAACAATACTAGTCAGAATATAAGCTTAAATTCCCAGCAAAACTTTGACAGTAATTTTATTTTCTCCTTGTTTTACTATGTATGTATATACCAAAAATTTGTTAACTTGTGCTTTGTCCGTTGTCCCTTTGTTTGATTTTTAAAATTTACTTTTAATTCAAATATACAATTACCATAGCATAACTGCATTTAGACCGACACCATCTATTAAATATTAATTGGAACCACGTTTATTCAAAAATCGACTTTTATTTTTGACAAAAACATATTAAGATAGATTTCTTATACCGGAATAAATAAGAATTTGCACTTTCCGTTCGTAAGAGGGCAGAGTCAATAATTAATATATAGGTAAATTAGATTTAAATTAGATAAATATTTGTTTTGTTTCGCGTTGTTGGTTTTCTTTGTCGTATCTTTGTTTTTAAATTAATATAGACAGATATATGTAAAATGACTACTGTTACTAATATTTGCAGGACATTTCCGTTCAGCATTCGTTTCTTCACCCAACCAATATAGATGAGTTAAAGAGAACGATATCTGACATTAGAAATGCAAATTCATCTGGGTGGGACAATATATCATTGAGGGTTATACGGGAATTACCAGATATCACGCATCATGCTCTAGTAGGAGCCATTAATGTATCTTTCTCAACAGGAAACTTCCCCGAGTGTCTGAAAAGGGCAAAAGTTATGCCAATCTTTAAGGGTGGTGATCCTGAGGAACCCTCAAACTTTAGACCAATCTCCTTAAATCCCACATTGTCTAAAATAATTGAAAAATTGGTTAAGAAGCGCCTTGTTAATTATTTGAATGACAACGGAATACTTAGTGCCTCTCAATTCGGTTTTCAGTCATCGAGGAATACCAATGATGCTATATACGAATTTTTGGAGAACCTGTACCTGGGTTTGAATGATGGTGAAGGAGCTGTGGCAGTGTTCTGCGATCTGTCCAAGGCATTTGATTGTGTAGATCGCGAATACTGCTGAGCAAGCTGAAGATGTATGGTTTTGGTGACACAACAGTGTCTTGGTTTGCGTCATATCTGTCTCAGTGCGTACAGTCTGTGATAGTTAAAAATGAAGAATCAAACCTTCTAGCAATCGAGAGTGGTGTTCCCCAAGGATCAGTTTTGGGACCTTTGTTGTTCTTGCTTTATGTGAATGATCTTGCTAGTGTAAACATAACAGGTAAAATCACTATGTTTGCTGATGACACGACAATACTTTGGCATCAGAAAAGTAAGGAACTTCTTGAGAATACGGTGGCTGAGGACTTGACAATAATCAAGGAGTGGTGTAATGCAAATCGCTTATCCCTTAACATATCGAAGACCAATCTAATGACCTTTAAATGCAGCTTAAGTGAAGTTTACTTAGAATCTCAATTAATGTCCAATGTTCAGGTCAACAAATTTTTGGGGTTAATTATAGACAATAAATTGAGGTTTGATCAACATATAGAAAGCATTTGCACTAAAGTAGTGAAAGACTGCTTTGCAGTGCGAGTTGTAGCACGCGAACTGGATTTCCCTACAGCAAAGAATGTATATTTTGCACTTGCGTTACGGCATTTGTTTCTGGGGTTCTTGCGCTAGATATTTATTTAATTCTATCTTTATTCTTCAGAAGCGAGCACTACGAGCTTTATGTGGTGTAAAAATCCGGGAATCCTGCACACCTTTATTTTGTAGTCATAAGATCATTACACTGCCCAGTATCTTTATTTTGGAAACAGTGTGCTTATTGCATAAAAAATTCGGGGATCAGATCAGTATCACGACTGGACCATATTTAATGCGTAGAACACATCAAATTCCTCTGCCAATACCCAATGCAGCACTTACCAAAAGATCGTTACTTTATAATAGCAGGAAGATTTTTAACCACCTTCCCATCCAATTGAGACAAATAGATAACTGCAAATCTTTTAGAACACAAGTAAAAAGCGTCCTGGTTGAAAGAGCCTATTATTCAGCAGACGAGTTTCTGGAATCCTCATTTTAAAGAAAAAATGTAAAAAAAAAACAAAAAAATATACATATATATTTATACTTGAATTTTGTCGTTCTTGTATTCTATTGTTTTGTGTATATCACCGACCACATGACTTATATGTAGGTTAAGTTTCTTTTTGTTTAGTATTAGGATTTTAGCTTTGTCAATGAATTTTGTTTATGACAATAAAGCCATGTTTGAGTTTGAGTTATTGTTTGACTTCTTGGAAAGAGAATAATCCATGTAAGTAATAGATCTATTTTATTTATTCAATATTCTTGAAGTGGTTCTGAAGAAGGGGAGCATTATTGTAAGCCCCGAAACCGGTAAACCCAATAAATATTCTTGTGAGAATAAGGTGTTTTTCTTTCATATGTTAATAACAATATGACTCATAGTATGGGTGAATTTTTGGAAAAGAAAAAAAAATTAAATAAATATATTTATATATAATTTTCAACATGTGTAAAAATTCTTAAAACAGCAAAAATCCAATAAATTTTCTTAATATGTAGACTGACAAGTATATTTACTTACAAACCTTTATCCTCTTCGGTTTTTATAATACCATTTTCCATTTTGATGGTAGAACTATCTGGATTTGATCCAAATTGATCACTGTTGCCTTCATTTTCACATATCCTGAAATTAGTAAATTTAATAGTGAGAAAAATATCGCCTTTGTTACTATTTATCAGCAGGTATTTAAATTAACCCTAACTTTGTAGGGTGACAAACTAAGACAGGACGCCAGCTATATCTCAGAAGAGTTCATCATGCCATATTAGGGAAAAAATTATTTAGAAACTATTTTCCTTTTCTTTAATTTGCAGCTAGAGGAAGTACCTTTAAAAAACAACAGTGTTTTCTCTTTAATATACTTAATTAAGTAACTGATGTATAGTCCTGGAAATGACTAACACTTTTCTAGATATCATTTGAACCTGTATTCACATTTCATGAGTCTTTTATCATGTTGATACTAAAACTGGGGGTTTGGGAATACATTTAATACTTGCAGAAACTGAATAGTAAATAATAATAACATTAATAACCCATGTTGAGCAAAAAAAAAGGTACCTCTCACAATTCTTATGGTTTTTGATACAGTTTTTTCCACTAATTTACTATACAGAAGTAGAATTACTTATAATTACCTCTGATTAACAGTTCAAACTCAAACCGTAGGAAAATTAGGAAGCAGGTATTTGTTTCATTGTAGCTTTTTGAGAACTCTTTTGATCTACCAAAATTTGCAATGCTAGATCCTCTGTAAGTGTAAAAAAAATACAAAATTTCGTTTTTGCCAATATCTGCCCAAATATTGCAGAGAGGATTTATGTAATTTATGTAAAAATTAAGATGAGGATATCCTAAACAAAAATTATTTCAGTGATATTTTCCTAAATACAATAGTTTCGCAAATAAAACAATCGAAAGCAAAAAATCGATATATACGAATGTGTCTATAAATTATTCAATTTCCATAATATTCGAATTATTTCACCATAATAAAACTGACAATTCACTTTTAGCCTTAGTCTCCATTAAAACCAAAATCAAGGTTCAGATATGTAGACGACACTTTTGTAATATGGCCACATGGTTCAGAAAACCTCCCTGATTTGGAAAATGATCTCATAAATGGCCTAAAATTCTATATACTCTCTATAACTAGCCAATTTTTACTGTCCTTTTTTTAACACATCAACTTTTTTTTGCTATCAGGTGAATGTTTAAGAAAAAAGCATCCCTTTAGGCATACTTTGGAACATTTTTAAAAATGACCATATAAGTGATCAAACGATATATAATAATAATAATAATAATAAGTTTAATTTCCAATCATAATCACAATACAATACATTAAGATTCTGTTTCTGCACAGTGCAGAAAAAGTAAAATAATACTGATTTACATAAATGTCCAGTAAGTGGTTGTAAACCATTATTGGAAAGATTATTTAAGTACATATATAAGTGTGACAATACTGCAAAAAATCAAGAAGAGAAGAGATATAAGAAAAGTGTTGTGTTTAAATAATTTAAGTTAATAAATGAAAGTGGAATCAAAATGAGTGAGGGCGACGAAATAAGCTATGATATATATTATTTTTCTTTATTGTTTGATGGCTTTATCTTGGAATAAAGTCGCAGGAGTTTTAATAGAATTAAATCGTTTAGGACCTTGATAATAAAAGGAATTTAAGGAAATTATGCGTTTTAGCAATGGATGTGTAAAATAAGGCAAACCCCTTACATTTTCATAAATTAGCAAATTTAGTGAGGCTTTATATTTGACGACTGCATTACAGCAGTACAGTCTATGCAGCGGTTCCAAATTTAGCAGCTGTAGGCGTTCGAATATAGGTTTTTGTGGGTGAGTTCTTTTGGCTTTTAAAATCACGTGTACAATACATTTTTGCAGCACATCAAGCAGTTAAATACTAGTTTTGTAGATAGGAGAGATTACTGAACCAGGTGGGACTCTACATCGAAGGACACTCTCCTAGCTCAGCTCCTCACCTATCCTTACTTGTTGTTTACGGCTGCAAAAGTAAGACTTGAACCACTAGTACCTAGTACCTCTAATACCCACCCTAAAAATAATCCAGTAACCAGGTTACCATCCAGCTCCTTAACAATTTTAGTGCTAAATCATCTATTGCATACCCATTTCTTATTTTCCTGAGCTAAGCTACGGATTGTAGATAATTCAAGTTTTGAACATTTCTGGCATATCCACATTTCACACTTTTCAGGACAAGACAGCTTGTATATCGATTTCCGACTTAACAAAACATTTCTCGGAAACGCGCACAATTTTCACCTCCACAGATGTTTTTGTTTTCCGCCCAGTCATGTTGCCTATAAGGGTCTTTATTTTATTTTGCCTACACACAATATTGCCAAAAAAACCGAGACATACCAATTTTGAACTACATATCGTCATTATTTCAAAAGTTATTTAGAAAATACAAAAATATAAATAAAACGTATACACCCTGTATCTTTTTATTTACGAACGGATCATTTATCGATTGTTTTATTATGTCATAAGTACCAATTTGTAAATGATTGGTCATTTGCCAACACTAAATTTTACCAAAAATTATAATTTCTGTGGCTACAATATGTGATAATTACTTTTTACCTGCGAACTAGACATAGTAAAAACAGAGGCAGCTGAAGAACTGTTTTTTATTTATTTTTGATTTCTATATATATATATAGAAATATAGGAAAGAAACGGTAATAAGAGCTAATTACAAAGAATGGTACAATGAAAGAGTAAAAGAAGCAATTAATAATAGGGACAATAGTTACAAAAAGCAAAAACGGGATAAATCAGTGCAATATAAAAAGGACTACAAAAAACTTAGAAATAAAGTTGTATCAGTCATTAGAGACGAAAAGAAAAACTATTATTATAATAAAATTGACTCAACAAAAAATAATCCTAAAAAAATGTGGGAAACTTTAGGTGAATTGGTTAAAGGAAAAAAAGGAAATAAGGGATATATTGAAAAGATTGAAATTAATAACAAAATAATTAAGAATCCTAAAGATGTTGCAGGGCATTTAAATAAATATTTTGTAGAAAGTATAAACGATATTGTAAATAGTATTAATAAAACTACTGTAGTGATAGAGCCAGTCTTGAATATAAATAGTGAAATACTAGAATTATCTTCATTTCAATTGGTCAGCTTTAAAGAATTGCATGATATTGTACTTTCCTTGCCAAATAAAGGTAGTTCTGATGATATAACTGCAGAGTTTATAAAAAACACTTATTTTAGTATTGAAAAGCCACTCCTTCATTTAATAAATTCTTCTCTAGAATTAGGTAAAGTCCCATCTCTCTTAAAATTGGCTAGTTGTCCCAATTCAGAAAGGTAAAGGTGCAGCTAAGGCAGATAATTTGAGACCCATAAATATGCTGGTAACTCTTGATAAAATCATTCAAAAAGTTGTATATAATCAGTTAATAGATTACCTCACAACCAACAATATTTTGATCCAAAACCAGTCAGGATTTCGAAAGGGTCATAGTTGTGAGACTGCCATTCAAAATATATTATATGACTGGAAATGTTTACTTGATGATAACTATGCGATAGGTGCCGTTTTTCTAGATTTAAAACGTGCTTTCGAAACTATAGACAGACAGAGACTAATAAGAAAATTTAAAAAATATGGTATAGTGGGTAAGGCACTAGACTGGTTAGCGGATTATTTGCAGAGTAGAAGACAGGTAACAAAAGTTAATAGTGAGGTGTCGGAGGAATTGTTAAATAGTAATGGCTTACCCCAAGGCAGTGTTCTTGGTCTCTTGCTATTTATTCTTTATATAAATGATATTGGTACAGTGATTAAAAGTTGTTCAATACATTTGTTTGCTGATGATACGTTAATATATTTTTTTTTCAAAAGACTTAAATCACTTAATAGAAGTGATTAATATAGAATTGAATCAGCTAGAAATATGGTTAGGTCAAAATTCACTCAAGCTTAATACACAGAAAACCAAATTTATGCTAATAGGTAACAATAAGATACAAAAATACTTTCAGCAGGAAAATTTAAAAGTTGAAATAGATTCTTGTGAGATTGAGGTGGTAGAGAGGATAAAGTATCTTGGCTTTGTAATTGACTGTTACCTTAATTTTAAAGATCATATTTTGTACATAATTGAAAAAATGGCAAACAATATTAATTTTCTATCAAGAATTTCTACATCTCTGTCTCAATGGGCAAAAATTACTGTTTATAATACCTTGGTCTTACCTCATCTAGTGTTCAGTTCATCAGTTCTTTTTTTAGCAAACAAGAATGAGATCAGTAGGCTTCAAAAATTACAAAATAGAGCTATGCGTATAATATTACAAGAAAAAAGGGACACACCTATAAAGCAAATGTTAGGAAAGTATATCATGAATATCAGACCATGGTACTTGTATACAAAATTAAAAATAGAATGACGCCTGAATATTTAACAGAACGATTATTCACTAACGAAATGGTTCATTCATATCCAACCAGACATAAAGAAAACTTTTATATCACTAAAAAAAAAACAAAAAAAGTTCTGAAAACTCCCTTTACCATAAAGGTTTACTTGGTTTTAATTCCCTACCTGTAGATATTAGAAATATAAGTAGCTTGAATACATTTAAACACAGGTTAAAGGAGCATTTGAAGGGAAAGTGATACATGAAGCAAAATAAAATAGTTAATTTTAATGAGATGTAATATTTAGCATTGTTTTCTTTTGAATAGGTTTGTAGGATATACATGTTTTTAAACTTTGACATATTTATAATGTTGACTATATATTGTAATTTTACAGATTTTGTTTGTTTTTAAGAGTGTACTGTTCTGTTTTAATAAGTTTTATTCAATTGAATCGATGTATCCTTATTTTTTAATTTTAATTTTTATATTTGTTATATTTGACATATTTAATAATTTTGTTTACATTTAATTTAATGGATATGCCTTACAATTGTTTGTTTATACATACTTGTATTATTAGCCAGGTGCTAAATAAATTATTATTATTATATAAACACTCAAAAATGAGGATCTTCTAAGAATAAACCAAATACTTATTAAAAGTAGACATAATTTCTAAAGTTTAAATTGCGGTTGAAGATTAGTTTATCGCGAATTTTGAAAAAGTGGTAAAGAAGTAAAATGAGAAAATTTAATGATTAACTACTACACAAAGACATCTTGCTCTCATTATAACGATACTAACTCTGTATGGACAATGAGCTTATATGGACAAAGTGAATAAACAATTTTATTGTATTTATAAACATACAATTAAGCATCTAAAACCATTAAAATACTAGATAAACAAAAATATTTTGGAATGCTTGTAGGTAAAAACTAATTATCACATGTCGTAGACAAGGATTTTCCTTTCAAATTAACTTTTTAAACATCAACAACTAATTATTTTCTGTGAAATTATTAAAAATTAGATCTACCGGCAAACAGTGTTACACAACATAGGACAAATAATGGACAAAAACAGTCTTAATCATGAAAATGAATAACAATTTATTGTGTTAAAAGTATATTTAAATAAATAAATATTTAATTTTGTTATGCAATATTAATGATCATCATCATTAGTCTTTAGTATGGCAATCTTTGCATGAACACAAGTCAATCAATAACTTCTTTCTATATAAGAATCTCTGATATTCTTGAACGACTTGAACAAGTAACTTTAAATAAAGGTCCTGGTCCTGATGCTATACACTCTATTTCTCACGAATTGTTCGTTTTCACTTGCAGGTCCATTATGGTAATTTTTAATGTCATTGTGAAAAGGAGTTTTTCCTGTTGTTTAGAAAAAATGTTTTGTTGTACCAGTTTTTAAGAATAAAGGCGGTAGAGATGAAGTTCAAAATTACAGGCCTATATTAATTATCTCCCAAATTCCAAAGTTGTTTGAATCCATAATTGATGATTGATTACCTGACAAATGTCTTTAAAAATATTATTACAACAAAGTAACATGGTTTTGTGGAGGGTACAACAAACCTTCTCATATATGAATCGGCCATATTTAAGGCCTTGGAAGCAGGGTGCTCTGTAGACTCTGTGTACACTGACTGCCTCAAAGCCTTTGATAGGGTAGATCATTCAATTCTAAAATATAAACTACAAATGTATGGCCTGGGAGGAACGCTGAATAAGCTCCTACTTAAATAATAATAAAACATATAACACAAGGAGCACATCTTTCTCCTAAACTTATTTATTATTGATGTAGTTGACTGCTTGCAGTCTAGCCAAGTGCTACTATATGCAGATGATATAAAAATCTTTATCAGTGTAGACTCGCAAGATTCACCTCAGAATATGCAAGATGATTTATCTAGGTTTGAGAAATGGTGCTCGGAGATAGAATATGCTTAAACACCAAAAAATGCAAATATATTCAGTTTACAAGGAATGAAATCCTGAAAAAAATTTTATTTATAAACTGTTGTCAAATATGGTCACTTGTCCTGAGTTGCTTTCCCAGATTAATATACATGCTCCATCTAGAATTTTGAGAGATATCTATACATTTTCTCTTGAACAACATAGAACTTTATATGGACAGAACTCTGATATAAATAGAATGATGACAAATGCAAATAAGATCACGGTTGATATATTCTGTTCCCCTCTGTGGGTGGTGAGAGGATTCTTACAGAATATTAGACATTTTGTAGAGTGATTTATTTTTCTTTGTTGTATATTTTATTTCTAATTTTATAAGTAAATTATATGTATTTTACCTGTTTGATGGATTGGGCATGTACCTTAATAAATAAATAAAATACAAAATCATCATCAATTGGTAAAAAAAAAAAAAATTCATTATACAGGGTGGGATGGTATCACCTGTCCCTGTAAGGTGGTGTAAGTCTCCCCAGATTCCTTTTCTTTGTGAAGGGAACTAGAACCATTTTATTAGTGTTGAGAGACATCTCTTCCCTCTCACACCATGTTAGTGCGGTATTCAGTACTTCCTGAAGAATTGCTAAGATTTCCTCTTCAGCCTTTCCTTTTACTATGATGACTAGATCATCGGCATATGCCTGCAGATCAACCTCCCACAGCCAGCAGATTGTCCACCAGTAGTGACAACAGCAAGGGCGATAACACCCCTCCCTGTAGACACCCTCTAACAGCTCTAAAGCTCACTGTCTCGTCCTGTAGAGATGTTGTTATTTTTTTGTTTTCAAGCATTGCCTGTATCCAGCCACACATAAGGTTCTACCCCTCTTTCAATAATTGCATCATAGAGTGATCCAGAAAGGGCATTGTTAAATGCTCCCTCGATATCTAAAAATGTAGCGACTGCAATCTCCTTGTTTTTCAGAGAGTTGTTTATGCTCTCAACAAGATTGTTGAGAGCCAGTTCTGTTGATTTGCCAATTTGGTAAGCATACTGATGTTCACTCAGCGGATGTCACCTAAGAGCTCCCTGATGTGCTCTTCAAGTATTCTCTCCAGACTTTTCAACAGAAAAGTGGTTAGACTTATTGGTCTAAGCGAACTTGGTAGAGAATCATTTCGACCCACTTTAGGTATATATATTACCTTAGATGCAGACCATCTGGCCGGTATATAGTTCCATGCCAGACTTGCTCTAAATAGTCTTGTTATGAAAGGAAAGAGTGCGTCCAACACGTTTTGTATCAGAGCTGGAAAAGCTATTGAAGAAAAGAGTTTACCGCCCTTCGAATCACCCTTACTGTAATTGTTTTGATGGCAGTCAGCCTATCATCTCTTCGACACAAACGACCTCACATGGTAAGTTGACCAATTATCCATTATCAGGCTACCTGGGAAGTGTTTTTGTGCTAAAAGCTCCAAAGTTTCTTTCCTAGAGCCTGTAACGGTTTCATCTAGCCGTTTTAAAGATCCCAGGACCTTGTCGACTCTGGCACTGGTGGGTATATCTGATATACCCTCACAGAATGTTTTCCACGACTCTGTTTTGGCTTTTCTGATTTCTTTATTGTAATTTGTTAAAGCAGTTCTATATTGGCCCCATTATGATGATATTTTAGCTCCATTGAACAGTCTATGAACTTCTTTTCTTAATTTATTCAGGTTATTGTTCCACCATGGTGGTTTTCTATTGTCTTTTTTAAACTTCAGTGGACAGTTTTCGTGATATGATGAGATAATGGCGGTAGTGATTTGGTCTGTCACAAACTCTAGTTCTAGGAAACCCTTGACTCAAAAGACTCACAACTTGTGGACACTGATAGAGAGGATCACTTATCATAGCCAGAAGTATCAAAAATTCTTCCCCATTTACAAGTATTTTCCTTCAACATGTTTGACCTAAAATTGCACAACTCAGCCATCATCATCTGAAAGATCAGCAGAAGATAAACTAAGTAATCACAGTTAAAACTGTGCACAAATAATCTATATTCTCAATTCATATTTTTGCCTATTTCCTCTTCAACTTTGACAAAAAAGTCCATAACTTTTGAGAGCATAAAAATTTTCAGTCATCAACTTCTACAGATAAAGAGTATTTCTGATAAAAAACATAAAAAAAAAAATGATTGAGAGAGCCTACTATATGGTGGCCGAGTTTTTTAATGAATTATTTACCTAAGCTTGTTAGTTACGTCTCTTATATTTTTATTTATCTAATGACTGATTTTAAATCCATTTTTATACTGTTTGCTTAGTTTTAGTTTTTGTTGGTTTGTACATGAGATTCTTCTTTCATTACAATAAAGTTGTTTTTGACTGTTTTTAGTGAATAAAGCAAAAAATATAGGTGACGTTCATTATATTATTTGTTAAAAGGATATCCCATATTTTCGTGGAGATAACAAATAACAAACAAAAAAGGGGTTTTTATTACTAAAAGAATGGCAAATAAAAGCTCAATGAGAATTAAATATTGCATCTAACTTTCTACAAGTAAATAATTATTAAAAAATATTGACTAGCAACTACATTTGGTATTATTATATTTTACGATATTGACAAAAGAAGAAAATAAGGATATATATTTTTAAAGATTTCCTACCTATTAAACAACATGGTGTAATAGGCAATTTTACTATATTGTCCACTTTGTCTATATATGTTTCTTTATTTCATACTACATTTTTTTACACGAACTTGCCTTAGTCTCAAACATATCCAAAATTGAGAAAAAACTTGCTGTTTATTTACTAAATATGCTAATTTTATAGGTTTTTTCATTTTTATTTTTTGCATTTTTCTATTCTCTATTAAAAATTTATTTAAAATTGTATTTGTAAAGCTTTTTTTGCAACTAGCAAAAGACTAAAAAATAAGACAATATTTTCATTTTCAGCATAGATCATTAAAGAAATTTAAATGTAAATTTATAAAAAAAAATGGTTCTAACCTTCGAGTGCAAAACAAATGTTTGTTCTGAAATTCTTGCTTAATATATTGGATACGAGAGTAATAAAACCTTTATTAATGACTAAGACAGTTACAAATGGGAAAAAAAGAATCAAATACAATAATGACAACTATAATCATAACTATTATATACTAAAAAGTTTTCTCAGTATCATTGGGTCATATTGTTAAATGCAGATTGTTTCTTTTCTATAAACATGATTTTTTTATTTCAGTAGAGTATCACAGATTTTTACCTTTACTGTTCTTGATGAAATTTGTATATTTAAAAAAAATATCTTTAACAAATTTAAAGGTCCACAAAAGATGTTTAAGCAAGAGGTTGTACAATATTTTATAAATAAATATAGTACTGTAAATAAGTGTTTGTTTGTTGTGTTGTGTGATGAAAAGGTGGTGCTATTACTGTTTTGTACAGTGTTAACTGTGTTTAGAAAGTGTTAAATGTACATTATTTACAAAATCAACCTGTTAATTTTTGTTTTTTATAATCATCATTTTAGTTATACTCGGTCTAGAGAGTTGTTATTTAGCTAGTCTAATAAATTATTAGATTTATCACTTAATATTTGTATTACTCCCAGTTTATGATCTATAAAATAAATTAAGGTATTATCTGCAAAACACTGTCTTTTTTTTAAATATTTTCACGTCATTTATGAATAAGTTGAAGAGTGTAGCAGTGATGTTAGATCTAGTGAGAATTTACAATTATTACTGCACCTAAGGAAATAGGAAAATGCTAGGGACTTTTTCCCTTCGATGTTAAATTCCTGCTTACTAGGAAACCTTACCTTGGTTGGTTAAAGCGCCCCAATCAAAAATAGCTTAAATATCATATTGAACCTCTACAGCATGTAAAAATGTTCTTTGTAATTGCATCAGCAACACTGGCTGAAATATTTGACTTTGCATATGTCAGGGTTGATGAATTGCAAAATTGTTATGAATAAAATTTGTTTTATTTTGTTTTCTGCAATTTGAATTTTGTTATGTTTTTGTTTAGGTGTAAATTGGTAGAAAGGTAGTATTTTTGGTGGTAGTAAATATAAAAACTCAATAATGAGGGATCATGCAGATGAACTTGCAGTGCTTAAGAGCAGAAACAACATCAAGAATGGTATTAAAGTATTTAGTGATCAGACCAAAGGACAACAAGAGTACTACTCTAGCATTAAGAAAAAATTGGAATTACTTGTGGCACAGGGCAATAATTCTAAAACAATAAAATATATAAAAAATGTAAGAACTATAAATAAATAGTAAAAATAATGAGCCAAGAAAATACTAGTTACTTTTCCTAATAAAATTATTCAGTATAACTGTGATATAATATATGCAAATGTTCAGGGTATATTGGCGCATATAGTGGAAATAAAAGCAAAGCTTTTGTGTTACAACCCTGCTGTTATGTTGTTTAATGAAACTCGCACCATGGAAGATATTTATGATACATAAATATCTCTCCCTAGTTACCAGACATTTAGATGTGATTCCAACTCGAGGCACACTGGAGGTGTCCTTTTTATATCAGACAGGACATTAAGTGTAGTTTGCATAAAGTGTTTACTCGTGACGGAAACTACTGGTAAAAAATTGTGAAAGCTGCAATATATAGTGGCGCTATACTAATAGAATGTCTTTACCATTCTCCCTCTGCTAGTCATGCTACATTTGTTGATGACTTTGAAGATTTGCCGAGGACACTTTTTGTGGATATTTGAAATGTATACATAAACTGGGACAGTAGTGATTTTTATCCTAATAAAATGAAAAATGTTTTTAATACGTTGGGTATAGCACAATTTACTCGGTGTACTGATTTAAGCTCTACAACTGTAGACTATGTTCTCTCTAATTTTGAACTTTCTACATTGGTTCACAATGTACCAAAAATATCAGATCATTTAATAATATCTGTAAATATTTACAATAAAAACAATTACAGTAAAAAATATATTAAAGTAAAATATAGAAATCTTAGTGATACAAATGTTAAAAGAATAAGTTCCGAACTGATTTCTAGTGATTTTCTGCTTAACTGTACTGATGTTAATGTTATTTATGACAACCTTTTCAATAATTGCAACAAAACAGCTGATAGAATATCTAGAATCTGGTCTTTTAAAAAGAACGAAAGTAGTGTTGAATGGTATTATCACAAAATGATTTTACAGCAAATAGAACAAATGCCAATTGGGAGAGATCGTATTTTAAGAAACGAGTATGTGAATTTGTTGAGAATTAAAGAAAAACAATTTTTTTTTTAATTTGATTGATAGGTTGAATAAAACTAGCATTCATCCGCATTTTGACTACTGTAGTAGTATAATTTATTCCTTTAATAAAATCAACTTTCCGTTCTTCAAAAACTTCAAAATCGGGGAATGGGTGTAATACTTAAATTTAACTGATATGCTTGTATCTCTTTAATGTTAGATGCTCTACATTGGTTATTGGTGTAGGACAGACTTTATAGAGGTGCAATGATATTTATATTTAAGCTCTTGAATGACCTACTTCCGGCGCATTTTTTTCAGTTTATTGTTTTTAAGCATGATGTTCAGTCACCTAGGGCTCTTACTAACTGCAATTTCCACATGCCTTGATGTAACAATTCAGGAACAATGATCTTTTAAGGGTTTAAGTAAGTACAATGTTTGTAAAAACAGCCCCTAATCTTTCTAGTGTTAAGAGAGAGCTGCATAAGTTTACGATTGCTAAATGAGTACCTTCTATGTATAAAGTTAAATATTATTGATATTGTTAAGTTAGTTAATATGAAACATAATTAATATTATTAAATATACTTAACTTATTCAAGTAATCTAAATCTAATTTTGTTTCTATTAGGATTTATTTCGATCTAAAAATAAATGATTATTATTATTATAAACTGCACAGGGAAGCTTTAGACAGTATTGCCATTAATGACATCAAAAAATATTATTTCACTAAGTAGGGCAACCATCCGTCCCCATTTTAGCCAGTAATATCCTAGAATGGGGTTCATTTATCCAAATTAAAAAATTATTCACCCTCACCCCATACCTGGGATAATTCTGGAAATGCAGATTATATATAAAAATTACTAACTACCCAATGTAGTAAATGATGAGATCCACAAAACGCAAGTTCCATTGTATTTAATGCTAATCAAATCTTAGTTATACTATACAATATACTTACCTATTATTACAATTATTTGGTTCGTATTTCAATTCTAGATTTTCCTGTTTGATCAATAGAGATGTATCCATTGAAAAACTTGCTTCAATTGCAGATTCTATAAAAAGTAAAATTAAGTAAGCTACAGTTTTACAACTGTCTTGATACTATAACTGTTGCAAAAAGTTGAACAACAGTCAAAAAAGACAGTCAATCTTGCATAGAGGGTTAAATGTAGCTCATAGATAAAGTATTAGTCAGATTATTTATAATATATACATATATATATATATATATATATATATATATATATATATATATATATATATATATATATATATATATATATTAGAATAGTCCCATATAAAATGTTGCTCGTAATATGTATATTTTTTTAATTTAAGACTTGGCAAGCGCATAATTTGTAATGTTGTAAATTGTGTATGTAATGACTATAAAACACAAAATATTTATTTAGGAAAGAACATACAACGATAACAATCTGTTTGACTTGTAGCCATACTAATTGAGAAAAGGGCAAGTTTGCTTAACTTTCCCAATCTTTTGTCATTTCATTAACATTAGTGCAGATCATAAATATGAACATATTTAGGTTTTACTATGGAAGGCAACTTATTTATTAAAGTAAAGCATGGAATAAATTTGAATGAATTTTTATTAGGAAAGTGGTATTTGTTTCAATTTCTCTAAAGCAAACCTAAAAATATAATTGAAATATAGATTTTTAATTATAAAAAAGCTAAATTTTTGTACCATACAAGCAGATTTTAGTTTTTATTTTGACATAAAATATCTTAAATATATTCACCTCAGTTCTGCAAGAGTAAACAATCTACATACAAATATTCTGGTAGCACCAACCTATCAGTATCACCGATAATGTAAAAAGAAAAAGCAAATATAAAACATATACTTAAATCTGGATTTATACAGGCAAATAACATAAAATAAAAGAAAAAAAGAAATAACATAAAATAAGAACTGGTGATTTTGCCCTTTTATACAGCCAATAAAAATAGAATAACCCTGACCATGACCAATCAGACTTCTTTTTAAATGCTTGCTTGCTATCAGTTTCACTAATCAAACAAGATGCTGTCAGCCATATGTATGTTGTTTTATGTTATTTGCCTGTATAAACCCAGCTTTAATCAATCCATAAAATTTGAATAACTCAAATTCAAAAACGTCAGAATAATGACAAGCACATTATTGTTTGTATTCCTATTTCCAAGAGAACTTAATCAATGTGCTGCCTTCAACAAATATAGTCTACCTAGAATGAGTGAATGCGGTGCATCCATTGGGTGTATCATATAAGTATAAGCAGTGTATGGTGTAGCTATTCTAACAAAGAAAAAGTTTTGGTTTCGGTAAACTATGACAACACTCTTAAATCTCACATATTTTTGTTTTTAACCACAGTTCTAGCACAACTAGCAGTCCAAATTGAGTAAATGTTTTTTTTTAGATTTAATTTTGCATGTGACTTTTGGAAAAAAGGCAAGATTATCTGTGTTCAGAACTATGGCCACATGGAATCACAGTAAACTATTTTTTGAATATACAGAACCGAGGGAGGGTGACAACCAGACAATCCTAAATCCAACCAGAGTTGTAGAAGAAAGAACATCAAAGTGAAAGTTTTACATGTCAATGTTCTCTCTCTAAAGAACAAAAGTGATGAACTAGAAGCCTTTATTGCAGATAAGCAAATTGATGTTATCTGCATAACACAACACTGGCTAAAGGAGGACGAAATAATGACTATCCAGGTTCAAGGTTTTAAATTGGCAGCCGAACTCGTTATATTGGTGGTGGAACTTGTATTTTTGTTAGGCAGTCTTGTAATTTTAATGATGTAAATTATGCGGATTTTAATGTGGAAAAATGTATAGAATATTGTTGCATTTTCTTAAAGGAATTAAATGTAAATATTTTAACAGTATATCGAAGTCCATCAGGATCTTTTGACACCTTTTTGGACTCTATGAATGAAATTTTAGATAATTTAGGTACAGATAAGCAATTGGTTCTCGCGGGTGACTTTAATATTAACTTTTGTTCAGATACCACACTTAACTCTAGGTTTCACGATTTTCTTGGTAGTTTCAACCTTTGTCAAACAGTATTCCAGCCAACACGGGGAGAAAATTGTCTGTTGTTGAATGTTGATAACGTCTTCCTGGACTCTGATCTCAGGCTCTGCTCTGTGACAGTTATTGAACTAGGGTTTTACAGATCATAGTGGTCAGATAGTTGGTTTTTTTTACCCCCGAATAAATATTTTGCAGAAAAGAAATCTACTTGCAGACCAATGACACAAAGAGGTATGTTTTTACTTTATAACAAAGTTTCTGAAATTAAATAGGATTTTGTGAATGCAAATAATGTCAATGTCCATACCAAGTTTTCAGTCTTTAATGATGTTTTGGAAAAAGCCTACTTAGAGTCCTTTCATGAAAAAACTTATAGTATAGGGTCAAATCAGTCAGGTAATATTAATATTAACTGGTTTAATCAAGAACTAAAACAGATGCGTGAACATCTTCATCTTCTGGAAGCTTTAAGCAGGCAGTACATACATCCTAATATTTCTGATATGTGTAAAAAATTTAGAAAACAGTATAAAGTCGAAATACGAAAAGCTAAAAATTAGGGCCAACGACCATTTTATTGAAAATTCAAATAATCCTAGGAAATCTATGTGGAACATAATAAATTTCCTTCGGGGTATTAATAGGCTAACTCCAGAGAAAAATAATATATCCCCTAATACTTTTAATAATTATTTTTCCAACATCGCAAATAATTTAATAAAACAAATTCCAGCTTTAGATCTGAATTTAAGTGCAGTTGATATGATCACTTGTGCAAGCCCTCATCTTCATTTTCTGAAGTGAGCTTTAACATGACATGTGATACGATAAATGGTTTTAAAATAAAAATAGCCGGGATATATACGGTTTAAGCATTAAATTAATAAAATCTATAAAAAATCTCATAATATCTACCCTTACTAGGCTAATCAATTTATGTTTTAAAGAGAGCAGTTTTCCATCAGTTCTAAAGAAAGCTCTAGTGTGCCCAATTTTCAAAAAGGGGAATAAACAACAGCCAGAAAACTATAGACCAATTTCGTTACTATCCATAATATCAAAAATAATAGAGAAATGTATGTCCACACAAATAGTGAGTTTTTTAGAACATAATAAATGCTTCTCAGATTGTCAATTTGGATTTAGAACGAATAAAAACACAATCCTAGGTATCTTAGATCTTGTCTCAAAACAGTACTTTTTTGTGATTTGACTAAGGCTTTTGATTGTGTCGACCATGGGATCCTCATAGAAAAACTCAGTAGGTACAACTTCTCCGGTGGGAGTGTCAGATGCATTGAGTCATACCTAAAAGATAGAGTACAAGCTGTGATAGTAGCTGGGGTGAAGTCGGCAAAGAGTGTCATCGATATCGGAGTCCCTCAAGGTTCTGTGCTGGGCCCAATACTATTTTTACTGTACATTAATTACACTGTTTGCCGACGACACCACAATTGCATGTACAGCTGATACTCTTGATGGAGCAATTAATGATTCTTCAGCATCGCAGGAGAAGGCTGCACAATGGTTCCAAGTAAATAAACTGGTTTTAAATAGCACAAAGACCAAGCAATTAGTATTTTCTATGAGAGATCTAGATGTGAATGATAATGTAGACGAGGTAAAATTTTTGGGAGTTCATCTCGACCCAAAGTTACAATGGGGCACTCATATAAACATTATTTCAAAGAAATTAAGTAAAGACCTATTTATCCTTAGGAATCTTTCTAAGTGTGTGTCTCAAAAAATTTTTGTTTGTTTTTTAAAAATTGCATATTTCTCAGTATTTCAGTCACATATTTCATATGCCATCTTAGTTTGGGGACACTCTGCAGAAATGCATAGAGCGTTTAGCTTACAACGTAAAGCTATTAGAATTTTGGCTGGTCTTGATTACAGAGACGACTGCAGACAGGCATATATTTCATTGAAAATTTTAACAGTTCCCTCTCAATACATATTAGAAAATTTGAGGTTCCTACAACAAAATGTTGAATCCTACAGTAGCCACAAGAACATTTATAATTACAACACCAGGCATAAGGAGGATTTAATTGGAGGCTAAAGAGGTGTCAAACGGGTCCGGGATATTGGGCAATTTGGTTTTATAATGCTTTGCCTGATAATATAAAAGAACTACCTAGAGCATTTGATTGTAAAATAAGAACCATTCTAATAGAGAATGCATTTTATTCTGTTAATGAATATTTGTCATTTACATTTTAACGTTTTATACAGTTTGTATTTGCAATGTTTCTGTTATTTTCTATGTGTATAATCTTTAGGGTATTTTAAATCTCACTTGTATTTAAAAAAAAATAATAATTTTATATGTTCTAGTATGTAGGTATTTATTGCATTTTTTATATTTATCATTCTGTTGTGACCCCATTATTTTATAGTCATTTTATTTGTGAATAGTCTTAAGTATTATATATTCATTAGTCTAGAGATAGTTTGACACGTAAATGCAATATTTAGACATACATTATATTTCGGCGGAACCTTCCGACAAAAGCTGCTTTAATGGTCGTTTATTGCAAGGGAAATTCTAAGTAAACAATATGTATTTTAAATTCTACTTCAAATTCTATTTTATGCACGTTCTTCCGCCCCAAATATTATTATACCCGAAAAAACCTATCATAAACTCATTTACACTATGTCGATAAAGCTTGGGAAGGTTCAGCTATAAAAACATTAAAAGAAACCATTGTAGTACAGTAAGCAGTGGCATAGCAAATACTCCCCAAATTACTTTTATAGACACTTTTTTTAATCAATTTTACAGATACGCCACTGCATCTCAAATTAGGGAATTCATATAAAAATAAGTTCTAGGTAGTCAGTATAGAGCAGGTCAGTCATTATGTCAGTACTATATTGTCAGTAGAATTAAGTCAGTAGACACAGTAAGAGTAAAGATTTGTTAGAAGTAAGAAGTGTCCCTCTTGTACAGAAGATAATAGAGAGATTTGAAACAAGTTGAAGTGTTTACATTTACTATCAGTGCTAATACAAAATACTAAAATTATTAAATCATAACAGTGGTGGCATTCGGCGAGTATTAAAAATATTAAATCATAACAATTCATTGATGTATGTTAGATATTATTTATACATTAACATAGTATGAGTAAAATCTTAATTAGTTATTATGGAAGTGATATCTCATTATTGTAGTGTAGGGTGACCAGTTTGTCTATATACCCATATACATCCACTTTAGTTGCCACTTTTTAGTCTAAACTATTTATAAATTTCCAAAAAAGTGAGATTCTAGAAAGATAGGATTAAAAAATCAGCAGAAATAGGCTAGTAGCTAAGCATATTAAAATTAAAAATAAATAGACAATACACATAAATACTTAATGCTTACTTTGGAAATTATTTACTTTTCACACCATGGCCGATTTTGATACTTTTTTGAATATAGATGGGTTATGGAGTCCTCATCTCGAATCCAAAGTTATACATTTTCGGTCACGTTTTCTTTTCAGCTTCCATCCTAGTTCATTAACAATATTAACATCCTATATTCCTAAACCCAATAATGTCCAATATGTTTTTTATTTCTTCTTTTTTATAAAGACTCGCTGGTTCTGTATGAAACTACTATAAAGGGTCTTGTAAACAATTTTAATAATTTTTAATAGGTGAACCACTCTTTCGATTAAAAAAAACAAAAAGTTTCACATTTTTAGCTTAACTGCATTTTTATTAAAATTCAAAAATTCTTTATTATGACTGCTTACAATGTTGCCAAACTTAGATCAGTAAACAATAAACATCTTGAATAGTCATTTACTAGAAGTAATTAGCGTATTCTTTACAGTAAACCTAACCAATCGTAACCTAACATAACAAATAAATTTAAGGATATAAGAATTTTAAAAAACTCAAAACAGAAAAAGGTCTAGTAATTTTTTACTTTTTACAACAACGCCGATTTCAATGATTTTTTATATATGGGTGAATTTTTGAGTCTTGATCAATATGGGTGCCAAAGTAAAACTACTCTAAAATATTTGATGGCGAAAAGAACACGGAGTAAATTAACAAACTTTTTTTTTGTAAAAGTTTTTTTAAGATTCAAGATTATATTTATTTTACCTAAGTCAGTTTGCAGTTGAAAATATAGCAAATCCTACGGTTTCTTAAAAATCACAGTGGCAGTGAACTTAATTAAAATTTTCAGAACAGGTCACAAGACTCAATTTTTAAGCTAGCATAAGAAGAAGACGAGAAATGTGATCTTAACCTTACAATTTCACGTGTTGTGATTTTTGTTTGTTTTTGTAAGTATTTTTGTGTTTTTGATGGCAAAATTGACAAAATAAAAATTAAAAAAAAAAAATCACAAAATGGTTCGAAAGAAATCAGATAAACGAATTAAAGGTCTAATTGAAAATGGCGTCAAAATGGGACACAGGACATTATTTGTTATCGTGGGAGACCAAAATAAAGAACAGGTAATTGATCATATCTTTACATTTTTAACTATAAATAAACATTTCCTTTATAAACATTAAGTGAAATCTTTGTTACTGATTTAAAAAATATTTTAGGTGGCTGTCTTGCACAAAATGCTTTCCAAGGTTGAAGGTAAAGCCAAGCAAATGGTACTGTGGTGCCATAAAAAGGGAAACGGAAAGAAAGAAATGAAGCATTTGCAAAACAAAATTAAGGCTGGGAAGTCTAACAATAATGAGGTTTGCAAATCGTACAGTTTATATATTTAAAACAAAGCAATTTATAATTTTCATATGGGAAGCAGAAAAAAGCAAATGTATAGGTAGTACAACTCTAGCAGATCAATGCAGAATTATATAGCTTTTTGTAAATTACGTTCTATACATATAGATATGTCTAAAGATTGTTTTAATCAGTATATCAAAACAAAAGATCAAGCTTAGTATACAAAATTATGTTAAGAATTTCGGTTCATATATCAAGAATCGAGAGGACAAAAACGATATCACAATTTATGATTTTTAAAGATAAAGTATTTTTTAGTGACCATGACATTGCTGATAAATTTTCTAAACATTTTGCATCGACCTATGAAAAAAAGTCACACAATGCTCTGGGCATATTGCAAAAACCTTTAATGACTGGTATCGTAAACATCTTAGATTTCAACTTTATTACATGAAGAATTTTTGAAAGCTTATCTAAGTAAGGGTCCTTGACCAGATAAACTGTCAGCTTTTTTTTGCATTTTATTATCATCATATCATTTAATCATGGTTTTACTTACGAAACTTGTAAGTTTTTAACTTCATACCTACTGCACTGTAAAAGTAGGAAAGACGTGCTCAAAAAGGACGACTGCTTTCTATACTGTTTATAAATGACCTACTGGACTACATAACATCATCAACCGGTTTGCTCTATGCTGATGATTTCAAATTATTTAGATCTGTATCTAAATAATTTAGATGACTGTAAAAAGTTACAATCTGATTTTAATAGTGTATTAAACTGGTTTAGGTTAAATAAAATGTGTCTTAACAGTGAGAAGTGTAGGGTAATGCCCTTTACTAGAAAACTAAATTATATCATTGATGACTATAACATAAATGGAATTAAACTAAAAAGAAAAAGTGAAGTGAAAAATTTCGGTGTGAATTTCTAAGTAAATATTTAATTTAATAGTGATTATTTTTATGTAATCAACAAGGCATATAAGGCTCGTTGTTTTGTTATATGTAATAGTAAAAGTTTTAACAGTTACGAGGTTATATAATGTCCTGGTGAGACCACATCTGGAATATGTATCGATTGTCAGGTTACCAACACCAGATTCAAATGACAGTGAGATTGAAAAAGTACAAACAAGAGTTCTGAAGGCTCTAAAGAGGTGCCTTAGGCTACATCAGGGCTTATAGCTGTGATCTATGTCTTCTTGTTTATTTTTGAGGCTTGGTTTTTTTTCTTTGTAGTTTTCCCCTTTGCATGTCATTAACATTTTGGTTTTTGTAAGGTGTACCAATAAAATAAAATAAATAAAAATTTTCACTCTCACGGCATGTATAGCATATTTTTAACCATTCTTTAATTCTTTAAATGGTGGAACTCTTTCTGATTATTGTAAATTCTCCTGCATCATACAGACTAACTATAGATATCTTGAAGATTTTTGTTATACCTAAAGTAATAGAATTTTTGAATAATTATTAACTAATAATTAACAATTAACTTGCTCATCTATACTTGGTATATTTCAGAATCTTTGGAATGTGACAAAGTTGTCAACTGTATATATAAAATTCAAAAACATTAAAAAATGTGGTATATATTTAAAAAAATAAAGTTGGAATTTGTCTGTATTGTATGCATTAAAATATAAGCATATGAAAAAACAGATTGAATGATATAACTTTTTTTGGAAACATTTTTTCTAATTCCAAAAATAACCAAGATATTTTCATTTAAAGAGTTATTTTGTCTAGTCTACATGAAATCACAGCTGAACACTGCTCCAACTGTTAGTTCACGACATGAATATCTTACAAGGCATGGCAGCGATTTACTTATCCCTCAACATTGTTTAGCACTTATGCACAAGAGTTATATTACGATCACTGTAAAGTTCTTTAAGAATCTCTCACCGACCTTGAGAACATTACCAGTAAATCACTTTAAAAGAAGAATTAAAACACTGTTGGTGGATCTATGCCCATATAATATTGCAGATTTTTTAAATAGCAATGTGTAATCTGGAGTCTTAAATAATATAATATGTACTTGTAAATAATTTCATTTTAGTGTGGCTTAATTTTATGAAAATCTTAGTGCATGTAATCTTGATGTAATTTTAATAGACTGTATGTATGTATGAATTTTAATTATTAATTTTAAACAGTTTTTTACTGGCAGACATTTTCTCGGACTGCACTATTGACAAAAAAATCTTTGTAAAAAATGATATTTGAGCAAATAAAGAATATTGTATTGTATTGTATCTGGATCACTCTGTACATGGGTATATGTATATGTAGGTACTTATTTTAGCTTTATCTGTTCTTATTTTTATTAAATTGTTTATTTTTTGCTTTGTCATTGAGTATACAGCAATGTATTTATTCAAATAAAATTTAATAAAAACTAGATATTTTGGATATCGAAATCATTTATGCCGTTCAGAAATAGGTCATTTGATTCATGTTAAGCCCAAGTTAAGGCCATCACAGATGGATTTGCTTAATGGATAGCATAAGGATATGTGCATAACAGCACCGCACTGCACTTCACTCCACACAGCCTAGCTTCTACTTTGCACAATAGTGTCCACATTGTTTATTAACTGGATTATCTCTTTAATAAAAAAAATTTAAGAAAATTAGAAAAAATCCTCATTTTTTTATATATATTAAGCTGAGTATATCTACTTTTGATTATACTATAGAAAAGCAAAACATACAATTACTGCACGAAACCCTGACAAGTAATTTAAAAATGTGGGACAGATTTTGAAATTTTTTTTCTGGTTTTAGTCATTTTCTCTCGAAATAGTAGTTTTATATAATTTTTTTTTAAATATTACATGGCTTAGATACTAGAGATTCTAAAAACAAACTAAAAATTACTTAATATATGCTTTGAATTTTTTGAAATATGCAGATTATCTGAACTGGTAATACAATTACCATTAAATATTATATACATTTTATATCACAGTCATAATATTTTTTCCATTTTCCTGTTGTTCAATAATGTTTTGCCATTTCTTTTTATAATTTGTTCAAGGAAATACTTATGTTTACTTAATTTTTCCTTCTTTGTCGGAGTGATGTGTGGTGTGCAAAGCTAAGTTAAATACCAACTTCAATTCCCATGCACGAGGCGAGGATATTAGGCTATGTGTAGTGCGATGGGCGAGGCGCCTTTATGAGCCCTTGTATTTACAGATATGGATATATTTACATCAGATGTGCGGCGTGGCGTGCGCCGTTGTGGCACACACACTAAGAATTCTTTCTTATGAAAAAGTTGTAGATTAGACAAGGATGGTATTCAGTATGGTGTCTTGTATACTGCT
This sequence comes from Kuschelorhynchus macadamiae, assembly GCA_030620095.1. Taxonomy (NCBI): domain Eukaryota; kingdom Metazoa; phylum Arthropoda; class Insecta; order Coleoptera; family Curculionidae; genus Kuschelorhynchus; species Kuschelorhynchus macadamiae. The sequence continues at coordinate 578,587 of JAUTXW010004907.1, read as the reverse complement.
TGTGATTGGCTGATATCTTTATGGGCTTATGCTAAGGCATTATGTGTGTTCGTAAAAAAGTTTATATTGGCAGTTTCTGTTTTAAGTACTGACATCATTAAATTGCATAAAATTTAATACAGCTGAAAGGTGTTTTTCCAAAATGACCTACACGAAAAACATTTGCTAATTTTGAAATACATTTTCTGTTTTTAAATTATTCTACGTTATCTTTTTGCGTTGCTGCCACTGTCTCAAAGGTAAACTGGAAAATAACCCTTAAAATGAGTATGCTGACAATAAGTCTTGATGAAAATTGTTTGGATGCAGGTTCAATCTTTTCTGTTACTTTTACCTTGGGTCAGTTGAGATAGTAATGTGATGTAAAATAATCATTTTTATAGTTTTATTTTATTGGGTTAGTTATTATAGATTATTATTAGAAGTTGATTTTGTGTCTATCTATTTAAATATTTAAAAGTTGAAATATACCCTAATATAATGCGACTAAAAATATTTACAAAGTTTGCATAGTGACCATCAAGTTTTGGGCTATGTGGGAGCATTTTTTTATGTAATTTTAAAATTATATGTTGTTGCTGTCGAATTTTGACCTGGTCTGACTAGTATATATTTATTTTTACAACGAAAATATTTAAATAGGTTGTTTGATACTATTATTCATTACTGGTTTTTTTTTTCTTTAGGATGATCCATTTGAAGTATTCCTATCTTCTACCAAAATAAAATATTGCAACTATTCAGAAAGTCAAAAAATTTTGGGTAACACATATGGCATGTGCATTTTACAAGATTTTGAAGCTTTAACACCAAATTTACTTGCAAGGACCATTGAAACTGTGGAAGGTGGAGGATTAATCGTTTTATTGATAAGGTTAGTTCATAATTTCTGCTATAATATAGCTTAAAACTCGATATACTTTACAAAAATTTTTATAATAAGGAGAAAATTCATATTTATGAACAAAGTTCTTATGATAAATACAATTTTTTTTATTGATTGCACCTAACTGATTGAACAGCTGTATGTGCCAGTGGAATGGTTAATATTTTTAACAAACACTAACAATAACACGTTTAATATACAAAATATATATAAACAATAAACTTACCTGATTAAACCTAATAATATAAATAAATATATGAGACCTGCGTAACCTAACAAAATATTTATGATTTTTTTGTTTGATGTGCACTGGCAAATATAATTGTACAATTTAGGCTGCAAATAAGTTAGGTAACTTTTAAGAATGCTTTAATAATTTTTAGATGTTTCTGAAGTTTAACTGTGGTGCCATACTGATAATAATTTATATTATACAACTCCTAAAGTTTGTTTTCTTATAAACATATGAATACGTGGCCAGAATTTATAAGAATCTCACATTAAAAATATCCTCATTGTATAATAAAAATGTTGAGAAAAGTTTTCTCCTTTTGTATATCTTTTTAAAACGAAATTCTGCACAACATTTACCTGTTTTAGGGCTGAGTTATAAAGGCATCTGCTGAATAATCAAGTCAAAGTCAAAATATGCTTTATTGTCAATTAAAATCAAATAACTTTGTTGGCAAAGCTAGTTTCAATAAGAAAACACAATCAAAAAAATGCATTTGCAAAAAATAATACTTATAGGTAAAATTAAGGATAAAATACATACATGTAAAGTTGAACCAATGAGTATTAAGCAAATATATATAGGAAATAACATTGTTAGTATATTACACCTCAGTGTAAGAAGCATAAAACAAAATTTTGATAATCTATTAACTTTTTTTGAAACTTACAATGTTAAATTCTGTGATATAATTATTCTTGGAGAAACCTGGAAAGTTGAGACTCCAGATTTCTTTAACATACCTGACTATTTTGCTTACTACAATTTTGGGAATTTCAAATTTCACAAATATCAACTGAGCATAATGCTCTCTTGAACCAGCACGGTTTCTGCTCATATGTAAATAAAACAACTAGAGAAACTAACAACACACATACATGTATAGACCACATTTTTCTAAGACAAAAACTGAAGAACACATTCTTAGATTATCAGTCTTATATAATACACACAGATATAACACATCACTATCCTATAATGCTAAACATCAATAATACCTCTGGACTTACAGAACAAAAACTCACTCAAAATTACAATGTTACCAGCATAAATTATGTTAAATTAAATAATTTGTTCAGTTTGGAAAATTGGCATGCGGTGTTTAATAGTGATAACCCTGACTCAGCTACCTGTCTATTTATTGATACCTTTCTTAAATATCTAAACCAATCTAGAACAACTAAATACTACAATTCTAAACATAGGAAGTTAAAACCTTGGATTACTGTTGGAATAATTAACTCAATTAAATACAGAGATAAACCCAAAAAACAGTTGCTCAAAAAACACAGTATAGAACTTGAAGGTCAATATAAATTATATAGAAATAAACTTAAAAAAATAATAAACGAAACAAAAAATTCTTACTATAAAAATTTCCAATAATTTTCATAATACAAAAAAGGTATATCAAATTATTAAGGAGGCTACCAATAAAAAAAACTAGGAAAAGTACATATAAAACTGAAATAGTGGATGATAATTGTGATCTTTTGTTAAATGATAAGGACCTTGCTGATTATTTTAATGACTTTTTTATTAACATTGGAGTAAAAATGTCAAAAACATTATTAGACCTGCTAATCCTTACAAAGTTAAATTCAAATTCAAATTCTTTAATTAATGTTAGTGTACAAAATGGTACTTACACAGGTCAACAAATCAGATATAAAATAATGTACATTTTTAAAAATAGACATTAAAATACACATTAAAATAATATAAAATAATTTAATTTTAGTTTTATTAAAAAAAAAAAAAAAATTTGATACCCAAAAACCAGAGTACATTACACATTAAAATACTTAACTATTTAAAAATTCCTCAACACTGTAGAAGGCACCTTCCTGTAGTGATGTCTTTATTTTGTGTTTATAAGACTTTAGTGGCAGATTTTTTATATCTGCTGGTAATCTGTTATAGAGTCTCACAGACAAGCACCCAGGGCCATCCCGACATCGTTCCAGACGTCGATAGGGTGGAAGAATGTTGGTTTTTTGCCTGGTATTGTGGCTATGAACTTCACTATGCACTCTGAATTCTTCTAGGTTTGTTTTTATATAAATTAGATTTTCAAGAATAAACGCTGAGGGCAAAGTTAAAATCTTTAGATGTTTAAAGGCTAGCCTACAATCCTCCCTGTTACCAAGCCCAGCCAAAATCCTGACCGCCTTTCTTTGCATCCCGAAAACTCTATTCGCTCCAGGAGCATGTCCCCAGACCAACAATGCATATGTCATAACTGAATGGAACAAAGCATAATATGCATTTCTTAGTACAGCATAGGATACAGACTCTGAGAGATTTCTCAACGCAAAAAAACTATTACCTAGTCTCTTAGCAAGACAATCAGTGTGTACATCCCACCTGAGACCAGGATCCAAGTGGACACCCAGAAATTTTACTGATTTGTGTTGCTCATTCATGTGTGCGGTATCTCTAAGGCAAAAACAATCATTTTGGTTTTATCTTTATTTAGTAGTAGTTCATTTGCACTGAACCACCCCTCAGCTCTAGAATGGGCTATATTCAGATCATGCACAGCTTCCCCCAGGGTACTTGCAGCTACAGAGATCGTCGTATCGTCTGCAAACAGGGTGAAACCTGCTATGGTTTCTCCCAGTGGTAGATCATTTATATATATTAGAAACAAAATCGGCCCAAGTATTGATCCCTGAGGTACTCCCACAGCAAGCTCAGCCTCCGCAGACTCCAACACCCTCACTCTGACAGTCTGAACACGGTTTTGAAGATAAGAAGCTATTAATTGAACTGCCACATTGTTAAAATTGTAGTGTTTGAGTTTTTTAACAAGAATACTGTGAGATACACAATCAAAAGCTTTGCTAAGATCACACATCAAAGCAGCATTAAAGTATTTACCCTCAAAAGCATCCTGGATTCTTTGAACCAAGTGCAAAATACCCATGGTAGTGTTACGTCCTCCTCGGAAACCAAACTGACACTGGGAGAAACAAGAATTGTTTTCAAAAAACTCTATTATTTGTACAGGCATGCACTTTTCAACAATTTTGGAAATGATAGGCAAAAGTGCAATCGGTCTATAATTAGATGCTGTGTTCTTATCACCACTTTTATAAATAGGAACAACTATGGCTTTTTCCAGAATTTCAGGAAAAATACCCAAGTTCAAACAGATATTAATCAATTTTGTTAGTGGATATATTATTAAATTTTTTACTGTTTTGATTATCTTAATATTAAGTCCAAAAACGTCATAACTGGCTTTATTTTTTAAGTTACTTATAATGTCTCTCATTTCATTAAAACTAACCTCACAAAAGTTAAAAGCAGTGGGAATGTTTAGATGTTTTAAATTATTTAAAGGTTCAATATTTGACTTTACAGTAAATACAGTAATGACAAATCAATATATCTCAGACCAGGCTACGAATATGAACTTATTAAACATATTAATTCACTAAAAAACTCAGGGGCTCCGGGTATCGACGGCATTTCTGCAATTACAATAAAAACTGTGCATAAACATATACTTAAACCACTTGTATTTATTTTTAATCTTATTAATAAAAAGGGTATAATGCGAACTTTTTTTAAAACCTCTGTAATTTCACCTATTTATAAATTCGGTAATATAATGGAAATTACAAATTATCGACCGATAAGTCTTATTAATAATTTTAGCAAAATTTTAAAAGATACTCTAAAGGAACGATTAGTAAATTTTTTGAACTCAAACATAATATCTTCAAAACAGTTTGGCTTTGGAACATCAAATGCAATGAATTATCTTGTATCTGAGGTTACAAATAAAAAGAATAATAATAAAAAGACTATCGCCATCTTCCTTGACCTAGCAAAGCCGTTCGACACAGTCCCGCATAATGCTCTGTTAGATACATTATCGAAATATGGTATTCACGGAACTGTGTTAAAGGTTTTTGAATCTTATCTAGGAAATAGAGACCAGGCACTTAAAATTAATAACTTTGTTAGTAAAACAAATATTGTAAAAACGGGTATTCCACAGGGAACATTATTAGGTCCCCTTCTCTTTATTACATTTATCAACCCTCTTCTTAAGAAGATCAATATAGAAGGAACAATACTGTCCCACGCCGATGATACGGCGCTAATAGTTGCGGGTAATTCATGGGATGAGGCTAGAGATAGTGCTGAGAATGCCATTAAAATGGTTAAGAGGTGGTTTGATTCAATCAAGTACAGATATCACATAAATATGAAACAAGACTAAATTATTTAATCTACCTTTAAACATCAGAAAGTTAAATCTCAAAAGTAAGCAGTTTAATGTTAAATGTGCTGCATTTATACATGCAAATTATAATGCGTATTTTGCTAAATTATTTTAAGTATTTATATGTATTTTATGTTATAAAGTATAAAGTATGTGATTGTCTTGCTCAGATGTTTAAGTTTTTGGTCAGTTTTAGTCAAATATTCGTATATTCTTTGTTTTCGCTCAATTGTAGATTCTTATAAAGGGATAAATAAGAACTTTGTTGCCTAATCTTTTTTTAAGTAAATCACCTATTAAAGATACATGTATAAACTTGTTTATCAAAATTATTTTGGTTTTTAGCGTATATGGGTATTTATTACCCAGGTGCTACTACTACTATTATAGTCTATTTGAATTGGTATATTATAGTCTATTGAATTGGTATTTATTAATTAGTATTAATTGTTATTTTGAAGTAAATTAGTTTGAAATTAGTAAAAGAAAGAAAACACTCAAGATTATAACAGTTTAAAACACATACTTGAAGTAAAAAATAGTTTAAAATTCTTAAGTCAAATAGTTTAAAATTAAACTAAATGTAGAAAAACAACAGAAAACGATAGTTACGAATAAAGACAAACAAAGAGCATCACCAACAATCTAAGATTTCAACAAAGTATAAAAACAATATAAACATTTTAATAAGGAAATGCAAACTAAAAAGCAAAAATAGCATCGAAAAGCACTTTTAAACAAAGTTTTCTTGAAAAAATTCATTAACATCATAAGAAGGCCTCACAATTTAAAGTGATTATAGTTTTCTTCTAAACAATTTTTCATCTTTTATCTGCGTAATCACTACAGGTAAGTGATTGAATTTTTTTGCTATTATATATAATAGAGTTTTGGCACTGCGTCGAGTTAGGAATAGGTAGAGCAATATTATGGATTTGCCCAGTATTATGAACTGAGTGGTCCCCCATAGTATTTTGTAAATATTCTATGCATCGGACAGGCTGTTTCCAGTAGAAAAAGGCAAGGTAAAGTCAATATTTTTTTATCCAAAAACTCGGGCTTGCATGAGTCTCTTACCCTTGCCTTACATAAGTACTTTACAGCTCTCTTTACTTATATACATATATATATATATATATATATATATAAATATATATATATATATATATATATATATATATATATATAAATATGTATGTATATATATATATATATATATATATAAATATGTACATATATATATATATATATATATATACAAGTTATTGATATGTTCTTCAAATTTTAGTTTATCATCAGTTAAAATACCCAGGAATCCATTTACATTTAAATTGTTCAATATAGAATTTGCTAGTGTTACATCACTTTACTCACATTTAAAGGACATAATACACGTTTTATTTACATTTAAAGTAAGTCGATTTGCATCACACCAGTTTTTAATAAGAATAAGATAGGAACTTATTTTTTCATGTAGCTCTAACTGAACTGGAGAAAGCCTTCTACAGTGTCGAAGAATTTTTGATGTATGCTTTGTGAATGTCACTATTTGAAATGTGCTTGTAATATTTATTTGTAATATATTAAATTTTATTATTCTTAATGTACTTAATGTAATTTTAAATTCGACTATTATTGTTGTTATTATTATTTTAAAACCTTATATTTTAATGATACATTGTACTATTTGTATTTTTATTGTATTGCTATGACGTATGTGAGTACTATATATACATTAACATGAGATTAATAAATTAATAAAAATAAAAATGATCTTTGCCATCCCACAAAACTGTAGTATCATCAGCGAACAATATAAATTTTCCGCCAATACTGAGATTTGCAATATCGTTTATGTACTAAAGAAACAGAATGGGCCCCAAGACAGAGCCCTGTGGAACGCCTTACTCAACATTTAAATATTTAGAGACTTCATTTTTAAACCAAAGGTATTTTCATTTACTTCTACAATTTTTTTAGCTATATGCTCAGCAACGTGGATATAAAATGTATTACGATAGGTAGCTATGTCCTTATCACTATCAATCTGGAATATCAAATATAAACGAGACTGATTTTCTTAAAAAATCCAATGGGGTCCTAGACCTTGAGGGGTTGATATCCAGGTAGTGTGGTCTCAAAGAAACCTTCGTGGAGCAGCGGATTATCATCAAGTTTTTGAGCCATACAAATTTTTGTGACGAGTGCAGACACGGTTCAGGGACAACACCCTGTCAAGAACCTGTGTGTTTGCTTGGCACAAACGCCACCGAGGAGAAGGGTGACAATCCAACATTGAGGTTGTTCAAAATTTTATAGAAATCGGCACATAACTTTCTTCAAAATCAGTGAGGCAGTTAACATCAATTATGGGAGTAGCGTGTAGTGCTGGCCTAAATCATAAGACAATCTATATATATATATATATATATATATATATATATATATATATATATATATATATATATATATATATATATATATATATATATTTAAAACGAGGGAAGTTTCCAAGTTTCCAAAGGAAATTTAACGGTTGTTAAGCTCTATAATTCAAATTTAAGTTTTCAAATCAATGTGGAGTCCAAGAAATTTTTTTAACAGATTTGTTTTTAATTAGTTTGTTGTCTAAATTAAGGTAATTATAAGTAAATAAGAAAATTAATATTTGTCTTTATTAATGTTGAAATAAACTTAGTTTGAATCACACCATACCTTAATTTTATGAGGATCATTTTTAATTGTGTTTTTTCAATAATTTACTGTCTTTTGAATGCCATAAGAGGGTGGTGCCATTGGAAAAACGTGTAAATTTGCCTTGGATGTCCAAAGTTATAAGATCATTAATATATAATAAGAAAAGATGATAGAGATAGAGAGATGATAGAGCAGTGGCGGCTATTCAGGCGAAGTAGGTGAAGTGCTACTTCACCAGGAAAAATAAACAAGCAAACATCTAACTATATTTATTATATATCTCTTAAAATTTTAGTTTTTACGTTTATTTATTCACCTTATTGGTAAAAAATAAACTGTACATCTCGAATAAATATTTTACTTGACCGATGGCGGTATGTCTTTTTAAAACTTTCAATCGAACTTTATTATAACAACTACTATGTTGCCATGACAACGCGTACGTGATGACGTCGAGCCCAGCGCGATACAATGCTCTCGGTGAATTGCAGGCGCAGTACACTACACCCACGTGTCGTTCAGTTTGCGGTGTTTGTGTTATATTTATTTATGGTGTTGTTACAACTTCAGATTCGAAGTTAGTAAATGTGATTGTTCAAGACTGGAATTAATTAAAAGACGTCTTGGAATTTATTACAAACTGTGACAAATCTGATGAAAAATCAACCTGCCTTGCGAAAGGATTTTTAGGTGAGATGAACGATTTTGAATTCACGTGTCTGGCATTAGTTTTTAATGACATTTTCTGAATCACGGACATACTATTTGACATTCATTTGTGCATATCCAATATAAAACACTGTCGTGAGGCGCTCTGTAAAAAAAGAAATGAACATTTTTTTAATACAATTACAAACGTGAGCTTGCTAAGCTTTCAGCTGAAGAAATTAGGGCTAAGTATAGAACCTTTTTTTTATGAAATATTGGACCATATTTTAATGGAAATGACACTAAGATTTCAAGACTGAAAAACTTACATTTTCATGTTTGGCAGGTTCTGCTAAATTTTCCGAATATAGTTTAAATTTTCCGACTGGCCCGTTTGAAAATTTGTTACAGTTATATGGGGAAATATTTTCAAAAAGTCAACACTTAAAAATGAGCTTGTCTTATTTTTGCCAATGAGAGTAATTGGAATATATCGCTGCAAGAGCAAGTGAAAAAAATTAATAAAAATAAATATATTTTTACCGAAGCATATAAATTGTTTTCCTTTATTTTGACAATACCGTCGACAAGTGCTTCAGTGGAAAGAAGTTTTTCTTGCTTCAGATGTGTAAAAACTTATTTAAGAAATACAATATCTCAAGAAAGACTTACTTCTCTTGGCAGTATTCCAATTCAAAAGGAATTTGCTGCTATGAAGGATAGGAGAATTGATTTAGTATACAAAATTTAGGTAAGTCGTCGTAAAAAAATATTCTACCCTCTCCACATATAAAAAAAATCTGGAAAAAAATTATTGCTATATTTTCTTGCTTCATTTGCACTTCACTTACTTTTTCACCCGCGAGCCGCACTGACAGTCCTACATTGTTCTACATTAGATAAAATAGAGCAAGTACCAATAACTCTCACAACATGCGCCTTCTTTAAAAGGTATGATGAGAACTATTTATGTGTGACACCTCTTATTCCATAGTATTGAATGTGAATTGAAGAAGTGATTAATGTTGAGGTATACACTTTCAAACAGGTAAAACAGGGTCAAAGGTGTTCTTTGATCCCTGAAATCCAAATTGGTGAAATATGAAAAGGTTATACACCGTTAGAAACTGCAATCAACTTGTTTTTATTGATTTTTCATTCAGTTTTGCAAGAAGTTACCATCAAATATTTTTTCCTTCTCACCTGTAACTGACGTAAATTATTCTCTTAAAAACAAGAATAGCAGAGACCTGGATGGATTTTATGTCGGTATAATTAAATCAATTAGTAACATTATATTGGTTCCATTAAGTAAATTAATTAATAAATGTTTCCAAGAAAGCATTTTTTAGGTACAACGAAAAGGGTCATTGTGTCACCAATTTTTAAAAAGGAAATATCAATGATCGTTCTAATTACAGGCCTATTTCCTTGTTATCGATCTTCTCTAAAGGGTATGGCCTTAAAAATCTTACACTACTTTGAATCAAATGGGCTATCTACAGACTGACAGTTTGGGTTCAGGAAAGATTATGAAACTACAATAGGCATCCTTAACTTAATTTCCTTAATAAACCTTTTAAGAAATTCAACTATACAGTGATGACATTTTGTGACCTGAGTAATGCCTTTGATTGCATATCAGGTGCCATTCTTTTGAAAAAACTAGAATGCTATGGTTTCAGTGACGAAAGCATGAGACTTGTTAAGTCATACTCAGCTAGCAGATATCAGTCCATGGTATGCAGTCTGTAGAAGGTGAATTAAGTATAGGAATACCACAGGTTCAGTTCTTGTGTCGTGTTGTTTTTAATTTATAAAAATCACTTACCACAATACGACATATTCTCTGAGTTCACTCTATTTGCGGATGACCCCACTATGTTTAGCACGGCTAGAAATGCAGATCTGGCTTTAAGCATGTCATTGGAGTCACAGTCGAGGGATGGTTTGCATCAAACCGAGTATACCTTAATACTGACAAGACAGTACATATGCTCTTTTCCATGAGAATATTGCCAGAGGAACCATGCTTACTTTGTGCTTCTTCATAGTCCTATTTCTTATGCCATCTGGGTATGGGGCCACACCAGCAGGGCTTCCCAAGTTTTTGGATTTAATACATGGTCGCTTGCAAGCAGGCTTTTAGAGATTTCGAGCTTCTTACTTTTCCATGTCCCAGGAGAATTTTCTCCATGTTAAAAAGAACATTGGCTTCCACAACAGACACCAGGATGTTCATGAGTACCGCAAAAAGTTAAGACAAAATAGCTGCAAGATTGACCCAAGTTGTCATGCCATTCATTCTTATAACAAGTTGCCAGTTACTTTTAGGAGATCAACCCTCAAAAGTGTTTAACAATCACGTCAAAACTATACTAATCAGAGGTACTTTTACTTTATAGATGAATAACTGTGTTTTATAATTTTGTTTGATCTTATGTGTACTCCAATTTTCTTCTTTTTTGTTGTGTTAAAAAAAAAAGATTTTAGTTTATGTTGTTAAGTTAAAAAGTAGACAGTTCGTATACTGTTATACGTTATTTTATTTTATTTTGTTTGTGCGTTTCTTGTTTTAGTACTAAAATTTTGTAATAATATCATTCGAATAGAGTTTGACATTTTAATTTCATTTTTTACGTATGTAAGTAGTTTCTATAGTTAACACTAATAAAATCACTTCGTTTCAAGGAATATAGGTTGATAATTGGATGAGTCGGCTGCATCACCTCTCTTGTACAGAGGAATCACAGGTTTTTTTTAAACAGGATGTAAATTTACCATGTTGAAATAAACCATTAAGTTGCTTTATGCTTGATTTTATGTTCAAGGATAATTATTGTTACTTGAATATTAAATGTGTGCTGTAATGGTATGCCAGATATATAAATCTCTAGACTTTTGTTGTAATTTGATTCTTTGACATTTTTCAAGTTGGTTAAGAAAATGTAACAGAAAATTTTCTGTTTAGGTCTGTTGATTCATTAAAGGAGCTGTATACAATGAGCATGGATGTTCATCAGAGATTCAGGACTGAGGCACATCAAGATGTGGTGCCCAGATTCAACAAGAGGTTTCTGTTATCCTTGACTTCATGTAAAAGGCAAGTAGCAATAAAGTGGTTAATATTTTTTTTATATGCCTAATATTTACAACTGAGTCTTACTATCCTTAGTATTCAAAAGGACTCAAGTTATGGACCTACAATGAAATGAAATGAAAGTATGTATTTTATTATATTAACATTAGCCTTAGTTGTTTTTCTCTATTAGGGAAGTATGTGAAAACACTTTGTCAGTAGTCTAAAAGTTTTGATTTTGTCTTGTGTAAATAAGATATATTGTTTATTATTAAAATTAGTGTTGTTCTTAAATAAAATTGTGAAACCTGAAAAAAATAAATATACAGTTTCCTACCTATAGTGCTCTCATGTTCGCAGGTTAAGATAGTCATATAAGCAGTGAATAAAACAGAAATTGAATGGATAGTTAACTAGTCAAAACACATATTCATTATTAGACTTAGAAGACAGTAAGATAAACATTGATGGATCTAAAGCAGTACATATACTTTCAGCTAGTAGACATACAGCTGGAGCCTCTATAGATGTTAAAGAAGAAGTCCATTGTAGTCAAATAATAAATGTAGTAATAGATAAAAACATATGGCTGATTGGTATAAACCTATAAATTGGCAAAAATATAAGGCTGGTTTAGAAAGAAACATTCTTGTGTGTTATCTCAAAGTTGAAGTCTTCTGTAAGTGAAAAACAATTTGTTGATATAATTTTTCTTGATTTTCGAAGGGCATTTGAAACTGTTAATCGAAACTTATTTGAGAAGCTGAAATAATATGGTTGTGAAGGAAGCTTGCTAAAATATATTTGAATAGCAGAATACAACAAACAATATAATGGAACTTTATCTTTTATTTATTTATTAACAAACCTTATATACCAATCTTACATTGTACTAATATCAACTAAAATGTACTTAATTCAACTGACATGATTCCCCACAATGCACTTATTTGTGTTGCATATAAATAATATTGTGAAGGTATTAAAAAATGTGAAATAAAACTGTTTGTAGCCAGTACAATTCTTTATTATGAAAGTGACATTATCAGAGCTGGTTCAAATAATAAATAAAGACTTAGATAGATTGTACAAATGGTTATGTAGTAATAGTCTTAGTGTAAATGTTTGAAAGAACAAATGGATCATACTTACTGGTAAATATAATACTCTGGGTACTTATACACATAATGATATAATGACAGATGGTGATGGTAGTATAATAGAACAAGATCAAGAATGCAAATACTTGTGTATAGTAATTGATGAAATCTATCAGTCGCTAATCATGCTACCTATATAAAATATAATTTCATATTTATACTGGGAAACATTTTAAATACTTAGACTAAACTGTTAATATATAACACAGTAATTATGTCTCATTTTCAATTATTGTTCCATAATCGTGTTTATGTTTACTAAATAAATAAATAATGTCTTTATTTCATAGCAAATATTTAAATGATACACTTGTAAAATGGCGGCGAGATCTAGCTAAGTGCTACTCACATCTAACCGCTTCTTTAACAAAAAAAAAAAAATATATATATATATATATATATATATATATATATATATATATATATATATATATATATATATATATATATATATATATATATATATATATATATATATATATATATATATATATATATAGGTAACAACCATAATCATCTATAACCATCAATTGCTATAATTAGTTTGAACAATTACTTTAAATGTTTCTTAAAAGTTTCTATGCTGGAGCAAGCAATTCCTGGTGGGAAAGAATTAAACATCTTTACGGAATTGTAGCTAATTGAACCTTGAAAGAGCGCAGTACTGTGTCTGGGGACATTAAGCAGGCCACAGTGTCTGGTCGAGCTACTGTGAATATTCGATCTAGGGATAAGTTTCTCAAACACATGTTTTTGATGTTTAGTTTGATTAATTTTTGTTACCACAAGTATTTTCGTTGAAGTAACCGGAACTTGGTGTCGCCACGTTCTGTTTAAGCTGAGAATATGTAGTCATCACCAAAATGGGGAACAATTTCGTGAATAACATGTAACTGTGACTTTGACTATTAACTAGATAGTACAGAATTGTGTAGCTCCATTTAAGTAGCCGAATAGTAATAATTCACCCTATTTGTTACTTCCTTATTTCTCTCTTTATTTAATCCATTTTAAAAATATGTATGGTTCTTTTTAATACAAACAAAACAGTTATGGCGGCTACAAACACTCAAATTGGGAATATGGTGAAGAGCGTATAGGAGACGCTATTGGTTCTTTAGGTAGAATACATGCGTTTCACTAAGTTTTCTAGTTATGTTAAGGACCTAAAATTAAAACGCGCCTTTAAAATTCATTAATTTTCAATAGATTTTGGTCAAATATATTGGCCAATTAAGTCTTAAAATTATCATTATATATATATTACTATAAAGAGTCATTCTTTCTTTAACGTGACGTTTAATTTGTATGCATTTTTAATCTTTATACTCACAAAAATAAACATCATAGCTAAATATTTATAGGGGAGATGGAAATAAACAATGGCGTTCTATTGGACTTTTACTTTTAAGTTAGTTGCATTTTTTTACTAAGAAAATTACTTAACATCGCCTGTCTACGATTTCCCCAATATGCTTTTATAGTTTTAGATTCTTTAAATACTGTAACTTATTACCAAGCGGTTACGATTTGCGAACATTCCGCTGGTTCTTTAAAATTTAATGCGTTGTGTCGTAGCATGCGGAGAGTTGCGGTACTTGAGTCACTACTATAAATCTGTCATAACCATAACCCTTTGGTTTTTATTTTTCGTTTCCTTAAAATACCGCTTTAGGTGTGGATGAATGACGAGAGGTACTCTTTTTTTCTAAAGGTTTCTCAAATATACCTAAATTAATCTACTTTAGCACATTAATATAAGAAAACTGGATCAGCTAAAAGATTAATTAATGAAAATATTATTAATTTCAGTCTACAAGGAGTAATATGTCCCAGAAAAAAATTCGAAATTTAAATTTCTCGCCATGAAGCATTTAGACTTAACCAAGACACATAGATCTAGGAGTACCAGTACAAAAGCCCTATTAGAAAGGAGTAATTATTTCTAAATAGGGAAATTAGTTTTATTTTAGTTAGTAAACATTTTCCCCCGTATTCACTAAAAAGGTTTAAGATTGAGAATAGGTCTAGTTGCCTGGGTACTTAAAACTCTTAGTTCGCCAGTTATGTTTCGCTTATGCTACTGTGATTATGTAATTGTGACATTAAGAAAAACATTTTTTAATTGTTAAAAATGTCATCTTAAACCTATAACTGTCAAGTTAGACCTGGTCTAAATTTAAACCTCTTTAGTGAATACGGGTATATGAGTAGTATGGGTTTAGGGGAGGCAGGTATACACTAACTATATATATATATATATATATATATATATATATATATATATATATATATATATATATATATATATATATATATATATATATATATATATATATATATATATATATATATATAACTATATATATATATATATATATATATATATATATATATATATATATATATATATATATATATATATATATATATATATATATATATATATATATATATATATATATATATATATATATATATATATATATATATATATATATATATATATATATATATATATATATATATATATATATATATATATATATATATATATATATATATATATATATATATATATATATATATATATATATATATATATATATATATATATATATATATATATATATATATATATATATATATATATATATATATATATATATATATATATATATATATATATATATATATATATATATATATATATATATATATATATATATATATATATATATATATATATATATATATATATATATATATATATATATATATATATATATATATATATATATATATATATATATATATATATATATATATATATATATATATATATATATATATATATATATATATATATATATATATATATATATATATATATATATATATATATATATATATATATATATATATATATATATATATATATATATATATATATATATATATATATATATATATATATATATATATATATATATATATATATATATATATATATATATATATATATATATATATATATATATATATATATATATATATATATATATATATATATATATATATATATATATATATATATATATATATATATATATATATATATATATATATATATATATATATATATATATATATATATATATATATATATATATATATATATATATATATATATATATATATATATATATATATATATATATATATATATATATATATATTTGCTGCACAAAGAAAAAAGTGTTTTGTTCAATGGTATATACTCGTAGTATACGTACCTGTTCAGTTCCTAGTAAAACTATTATTATTATTCTGTCGCCCAAATCGACAACTGCTAATTAAAAATTCATGAAAGAATATAAAAACATTTTAACATTTTTCAGCATTAAGAGATCGGTAAATTTCCTTTAACCCGGAACATTATTATTTATTTATTTCTTTTATTACGTGTAATCATATCCTCCGCATAAAATCAGGAAGATGAATTAAATTAGAAGACCTATGATATTTTCATATGAAAAGAGGATAAACATATAAATACCAGCAGTTGCAAAAATCTTTGAGTGATGTCACTTCAAAGTCAGATTGACAAGTCAGTGACAAAATGAGTAATAGAAAACAATTTTCGGCTTTTTTGCATCCACAAGCAAGAAAAAAATAGAATTAAATCTAATAAAATATTACGAAAATGAAAATTCACCGGCCAAGTGACAATGTAAAAATGGATGTTCGTAATGCAATATACGATTTATACACATCAAAAACTAATATAACCCTTTAAGTTTTAAAAGAAGCTTTAAAAAATAGAGGCATATTGGAAATTGAACTAAAATCGTTGTCAAAATTAATAAAAAATATTGGGTTTTCGATATAAAAAGGACTGTAATCGAAGATTTTTATGCGAGTTGCCACATATAGCAAGTCAGCGTATACAGTTTTTAAAGAAATACACGGAAAATGTTAATTTAAAATTTAGAAAAGTGGTATTTTTAAACGAGACTTGGATATTCTCTAATGGAAGTGGTTCGAAATCTTGGCAGGATGAGTCTATGAAAAGTGTCAAGAGAAAAAAGGCATGTGGAACGGGAAAACGGTTCATCATTTTGCATGCAGGTTCTTCAACAGGATTTCTAGCAAATGTAAGTGTACTGTTTTCTTAAACATCTAAAAGTATGGACTACGATGATAATATGAACTGTGAACAGTTTGAAAAGTGGTTAAAAGAACAACTGATCCCAAATTTAGATGCTCCATCTTTAATCATTCTGGACAGTACATCTTATCATTCAAGAATCTTAAATAAACAGTTTTTAAAGAAATACACGGAAAATGTTAGTTCAAAATTTAGGAAAGTGGTATTTTTAGACGAGACTTGAATATTTTCTAATGGAAGTGGTCCGAAATTTTTGGCAGGACGAGTCTGTAAGAAGTGTCATTTTGCATGCAGGTTCTTCAACAGGATTTCTCCCAGGTGCAAGTTTTTCTGTTTTCTTTAACATCCCAAAGTATGGACTACCATCATAATATGAACTGTGAACTGTTTGAAAAGTGGTTAAAAGAACAACTGATTCCAAATTTAGATGCTCCATCTTTAATTATTCTGGGCAATGCATCTTATCATTCAAGAATCTTAAATAAACAACCTACTTCATCCTGGAAGAATAAAACAAAAACAAAATCCTTTACTCAATATGCTGAAACTAGAACTTCTTTTAATGGCAAAATCTATTAAAAACCAACAATATCTGCCGTAGATGAAATGTTACGGGAAAATGGACATGAGGTTTTACGACTGCCGCCATACTATTGCCAGTTTAACAAAACAGAATTAATATGGGCTGGGGCAAAATCATATTACGAAAAACACGTGAACGATGGTCTTACATCAGATGAAGTGTAAATTGTTTGGCAAGATTAATTAAAGTATATTACGCCGGAGTACTGGACGAAATCTGTGGAACATACGGAGAAATTAATATGGGATTGGTGGAATCGAGAACGAGTTTTAGATGTCGAAATAGCACCAATGATCATTGCGCCATTTGAGGACGAATCAGAAGATGAGGCCTTTTTAAGTGATGATGATATTTTTTAGTCTATAATATTAAAAAATGTCTGAAGGATTATATTAGTCTTTGACGTGTTTTATAATAAATTGCATTATGAATATCCATTTTTGCATTGTAACTTAATTCTTTTGCCTTTGGATTTTTTCGTGTACATTTCTTAAACTTCTTCGGAAGTAAATTATGTTTTTTTTATGCACAAGTTTTTGTACATTCTTTATACCTATTCTCAGAGCTTTTGCCACTGGCTCCTGCATATTAGCCAGTGAATTTTAATTTAAAATTTTTTTTATTAGATTTGACACTATTGTTTTGCTTACTTTTTTGGTACGTTTGTAATTTTGTAGGCAATAAATAAATAATTATAGAATACTTTTTCCAGTTTTAAAGCGTGTTTAAAATAAGTAAATTTTTTTATTAATTATCAGACAAAATTTGATATATAAAAATCGGTAAAATCGCTTTACTAGAAACTCATGGCTAACGAAAAATACAGGCTATATATATATATATATATATATATATATATATATATAGCCTGTATTTTTCGCATGCATGGCCCTTAATTTTAGACTGAAATTTGAAGAAATCGGATAAGTAGTTTTTTAGCTATGCCGCGAACAGACACACTGACGGACAAACGTACCTGCAGACAGACGGAATTGAGAAAACATGTTTTCCGGCATCTAGGGACCCTTAAACGTAAAGATCTGAAAAAATCTCACGAGGGAAGTAATAACTAATTATCTTGTGTTTTTAACAAAAGTGTATAATATTTTTTGCAAAATAAAATTTTTTTGTTATCACAATACAAAAAAAACAAGTTTTCTTTGCACAGGGGTGGCCCGCATTTAAATAAATGACACTGTATAAGTGGTCAGATTTTTAGGTCAAACGGGGCTCATAATTTTTGGTGATTGATAAAAAAATCTCACTTTCATTAAATGGCTGTATAAACAGAACATATCCTGATTGTTCCACTGATTTAAACCGCCTTCCGACTTTAGTAAGGCGCTTGCCATTTTGTGTAATATTGCGTAATATAATAAAAAAAAAACTATTTTCTTTCTCCCTTGTATATCTGTAAATAGCCCATCGAGATTTAATAGCTCGATAAAAGAATCACACAACATGTTGGTATTCATGTTGTTTTCTGATTTGATTCATAATGTTGGTGTCCTTTGGACCCGCACGATAAGACCGCATTCGACTATAATACATTCCATCACACACATATAACATTTTATATCCATATGGTTAGTTTGTAATGTTAAAAGGACTAATTTTTGAACCCTAGGTCCCAAGTCTTACCTAAATTACAATTACAAGTTGTGGCATTTGTTATGCGGAGGTTCCGGGCATAGAACAATCTCCTGATTTTTTAAAAATTATTTTTTTTAACAGACATACATATATAAATGCATATATATATATATATATATATATATATATATATATATATATATATGTACATACATACAAACATATATACCATTTTTAAATTTTTTGTTTTATTTATCGGCATTATTTTATAATTACTTATCAATAAAAAAATCAAATTATATTTATTATTTTCCTCCATAAAAAAAGTTTTTTTTTTGTAGGAAATGGAATTTTACTGCCTTTTTAAACATTAAATTATGCCGGCATTTTGATTCGCCATATAGGATATACCAAATTTTATAGGTTCATCCCTTTTTCAAACTTGATTTGTGTGTACTTAATTGGATAGTTTTTTGCTACTGATATTTTAAACATTTAATTAGGCCGCTATTTTGTTTAGCCATAAAGGCTCCTCACCAAAGTTTTACCAGTTTATTCTTAGGTCACACTTGATTTTTGGACAAAATTTGAGGTAAATTGGATTAATAGTTTTTTAGTAACCTTTTTTTAACATTTTATAAGGCCGCCATATTGGATTTTTACAAACATATTACCATGTCATCCCCATAGGACTTTTAATTTTTGACCAAAATTTGAAGTCAATCGGATAAGTAATTTTTAGCTCTGCCGCAAACACTCAGACAAACCGACGGATTTGAGAATTTCAACATCCCCGAAACGTGAAGCACGTGCAAAAATCTCGGAGGGTGATTTCTATACGATTGTAATACTTTTCCCTTACAAGGAAAGTAAAAAAGGAACCACAAAATAATTGTATCACCTGCTTTCTGATCTTGAACCCCCAAATCCGAATTTCTGACTATGACAGATACTTAAAATTGGCAAAAACACATTAATTTTCTTGCTATAAACATAGATTAAATTAAAGAAAAACGAGCCGCCGCTGGTAGATAGATATATATTTTTTCTCGCTCCCATAGCACACGAAAAACAATAATAGATCCAACTTTCGAAACTATTTATGAATGTTGAGTTTATCCTTTGTTTTATAGTCTAAACTCATAACACATATACGCACACTATAGCGCTTTCTGTTTTGCTCTAAATCATCAACTTGGTTTTGTTGGCTTTCAATAGACTCACTGTTCTTGGTTACCAAAGAATCGAGTTTTTTAAACGACACAAATATGTTAGTTTGTTGTCCAGCTTGCTTAGCTTATCGTCCATCTGATCTTTATTGGTCAGTTTCTCAATTTCATCCGAATAAGATTTGCTGCCACTTTTTGACATTTTGACGACCACTGGAATGTGCACTAATTTTTTTAAGTTTTCATCGCCAATTAGCCAAAAACACCCGCTTTTCAAATACTTTAATTGACGACTGGGTGCGCACAGACGTTCACTGCACTATACCAGAGACAAAATAATTATATCTCAAAAGGTACCACTTATTTCGATAAAAATATTGGAGCTCCGTGACCGAGGTGCTTACTCAAACAACATTTTACATCAAAAAAACAAAAGTGTGCATTTAGATGTATATTAGGCTGTAATAGATATACAAAAATAAAAGACATGTTAACAATAAAAATTAATGTATTAAATGTGAAACCAAATATATTTTTAAATACAATGAGTGTCCTTTTATAAAATTAAAAATAGTAAGCACCCGAAATATATTTTGGAAAAACTACAATTTGTCAGTGATATTCATACATATAATCCAAATCGATTACAATTGTATGTTCCTACTGTAAATTTGTCTATAGGCCAGAGCGGTTTATTCATTTTTCATCTTCCAATGATTTAGAAAAATGCTAACTTTAAAAAACTGTTAAAAAAGTGTATAATAGTTAACCATAGTATCTCTGTTAGTTAAGAATATTGTATTTTGTACTAACTGTTTAACTTTGTTTTTGTTTACAGGTGCCTAGTAGTTGATGACCAGCTTACGGTACTACCTATCTCCTCCCGTAATCTTAATGTTACTTTATTGGAAGAGTCCCAGGACCTTATAGCAAATAAGGAGGAGCTTGAAGAACTAAAAGAACAACTGAAAGATACCCCACCAGTTGACAAATTAGTGAACTGCTGTAAAACTTTCGATCAAGCCAAAGCACTGCTGAAGTTCATCGATTCAATAACAGAAAAAACTTTAAGGTATGGTTAAGAATGAAAATTACGGGAAATATATATTCCTTTCTTTTTCAACATTAACTTATCACATTTCTTACTTATATAATAGTTTTCCTATTATTTGAACATGATATGATGATTTTTATGGGATCCTATCTTATCTCAGAACATGTTACGGATATTAAATACAAAACATAAACATTTTTACTTACCTAACTATTACTGTTTATTGCACTGGGAAAAAAATCGGTAAATATTACCCAGAACTTCCCTTGTTATGAATATTTTTATTAGGAATAGTGACGTTAACTCTGTTTAGCTCCTCACATAGTTATTAAGTAACAAATAAATTGTGTTTTATTTCATTTTTGTAGACAAATATAAAAAAATAAGGTGGGTAATTTCAGTTTAAGCTCTTTTATTATAGATTAGTTTTACCCAAATACCCTGAAATTCCTTCATAGTGAATTTCACTTTTTAGTTTAAAAAAAGTGATAGTAACACAATTTGTACATGAAACTCCTAAATGTCTATATATAGAATTAAATAGCATCATACTTTACTAGTCCTAATAAGAAGACGGATCAGAAACAAGGGAAGTTCTGGATAAAGGAAATATACCGATTTTTTATATTGTTTCTTTAAATATTTTAATAAGCCGCCGGTATGTTCCACCATAATAGATTTTTATCAGTATTTTACCTATCTATACCACACTTGGTTTTTGGCAAAATTTAAAATCAATTGAATAAGCGGTTTTTTACACTGATTTTTTTAAAAATTTGTGAAAAATCGTTAATTCTGGTACATAATGTTACATTAGTCAAATAAGTAGCTTTTTCAGAATGATTTTTAAACATTTTATTGGGCCGTCATTTAGATTTGACATCTTGGATTTATACCAACATTTTACCAGTTTATTTGTATGCCACATTTGTGATTTTTATGTAAAATTTAAGGTAAATTGAATAAGTAGTTTTTTAGTAACACATTTTTAAAATGTTACCATGTCATGCAATCTTTGATTTTGACCAAAGTTAATTGGGTAAGTAGCTTTTAAGCTACGCCGTGAACAGACAGGGTGTTCCATTCGAAAATCAAAAGTTAGTTGCAAAAATTTGGAAATATAAGAAGATATGGCAACACAGTAAATAAAAAAATGTAAAATTTAGTCTTATTTAATCAGTCAAAATTTAATTTTAATATCTGGGTAAAGAAAAACTTTTCAGGGTCAAGTTATATTTATGGCTCCTAGTAATTTAAACCAAGAAGAAAGTTGATATTTTTCTCCGGAATTTCTTTCTTCTTAGGAAATTGTAAACACCCTATGTACATTATAGTATATAAAAACAAAGTTAAATTAAGATACAGGCACATCAAAAAAAATTGTTTTACTATCTCTTACTTGTTTTGAGTTAAGGTAGATTCCATTAATAAAAGATCAACCTTGTATATAATATGTACGTGTCTCCTGTAGGGTAATAAAGTTTACTTAGTTTTTCTGTTATAGAGCCACAGTATCTTTGACCGCCGCTAGGGGACGCGGAAAATCGGCAACGTTGGGTTTGGCTGTGTCTGCAGCCGTTGCCTTCGGATATACCAATATATTCGTCACCAGCCCTAGTCCCGATAATTTGAAAACGTTTTTCGAATTTGTCTTTAAAGTTAGTATATTTGGGGTGACACCGAGACGTTAACCATTTTGTAATATCTTAAGCTCTTTTTATTTATTTATTAACTTTTTAACATTACTATTATATATGTTCAGTATCTTACATTTGTTTCATTAGAAGTAATACAAGAATAAATAACAGATTAAAACTAAAGTTAACCTGGCTAAATAAAAATTGATTCTCAATCAAGGTATCTCTGATATTACAATATGTAGCTTTACATAATATTACAATATTGTATTTTCTTCTTTATTTCTTTTATTAATATTAATGATACCTAAATAATTAGGATTATTGATATGTAAAAATCTTGAAAGAAAACATTTTTTTTTAATAATTTTTTAACTTTTTGTACAAGTGTCATTTTTTTTTGGTTTGGGAAAAGGAAGCAACACTACTTCAAAAGAGTTTTTTTTGTTTAAGATCATAACTATACGTTTAACTGTTTAAGATCATAACTATACGTTTAACTGTTTTGATTTTAGGGATTCGATGCGTTGGAATACAAAGAAGATATCGATTATGGGCTCGTCCAAAGTACCAATCCTGAATTTAACAAAGCCATAGTCAGGGTGGACATTTATACCGATCATAGGCAAACGATTCAGGTAAATAAGGGATTGTTTGTTTTTCCTTATGAAAATATAGAATTCAGATTGAAAGATCTTAAACAATGCGTCTTTCTATAAATCATTGTTTTTGTTTTTTGCTTTTTAGAAAATGTGCACCTCAGTACTGAACGAAAGTAACCTAGGCACGTCTGTGTTCTGTGACTTGCCCAACGCGTTTGATTGCGCAACTCGAGAAATACTGTTGGAAAAGCTGATTTTTTATAGTTTCAGAGGGGTTAGTCTAAATGGGTTTGAATCCAATTTTTCTCGAAGAACTTTGGTTGTTACATCGCAGCATGAAATGTCTGATGTTTCTGAGATGAGGCATGGAGCACCTTACTGATCTGTGCTTGTTTTGACCCTATTTTTAATCACCTTGCTACTTGGATATTCATGGACGCTTTACTGTTTTTGCAGACAGCACTATTTCATGGTCTCATAAAAGCTGATGAATTAATGAAGGCTCTTACAGATAAATAAGATAGCTTGTCAATCCACTCTTTATTAGCAAGGTGTCGGCCCAGTAAAGATTGTTTTTGATTTAAAAACAATTCCACTTCATTTCATAATTCATATAATCTACTTAAAACTTTTCCTCTTGAGAACCACCGCACTTCAGCGTGTAATAATAAATGCTCATGATCTGAACCCATTTCAGTGCATTAAATGGTAAACAGTCGTGTGTTTAGTGCGTTTGCTCTGATATAGGCTTTTGTCCGAACTTCATTTAGTTCTGGAGACAATTTTTTGGCTGCTAAATGTTCACGATGAATAATGCAATGAGTTACAGTCATTTCTTCTGATGCTACTGCTTTAACTTTCGATGCTACACCTGAATTTTTTCTTGTAATGGCTGCAGCACCATCAGTGCATATCCCAATACACTTATTTCATTCAATAGATTTACTCTCAATGTAATCGTTAACTGCTCTAAATATTTCTAAGCTCTTAGTTTTTCTATGGCAATTTGATACTACACATTAGTTTCTCTATATATATTGACTAGTCAATATAAGGAACATAACATAATAATATGGCTTTATTTGAAACGTCCGTGGACTCGTCCATTTGTATTGATACTATTCTGATTGCTTGAAACCTTATAGTACTTTTTCCACAATATCGTCTGATAATTCTATAATTCGACGCCCGATTGTATCATTAGAAAGAGGAAGAGCATTCACTGTATCTGTAGCTGTTTGACCCATTATTTCTGCATATACTTCTACTAAACAGGACTTAATCGGATTTTCAGCTACAGAATAAGGCTTTTTACATTTGGCAACACATAGTGCCACTAAATACGATGCTTTCACGAGTAATTTGTCAACCATAAAAGTTTTTTTAAAAGAACTCATTTCAAGTTTCATTTCCAAACTTTTACGCAAAAAAAAATCAGTTGGCTTATTTTGTAAATGTGCATGCTTCGTCTGCAAATGTCGCATTATCTTTGAGGGTTTCATACTTTCTTTGGGTAGAATTTCCCTGCAAATAACGCATTGGGGTTTCTGATGATTTTCTTCAGATTGTGACCAAACGACAAAACCAAACTTTAAATATTCTGGATTGTAGTTTCGAACAAAGCTCGATTTTTTCTTTTTGGAAGGACCAGGCTGTGAATCGTTATCAGATTCATTGGATGTCGCTGAAGTATTTATTCGGCGTACAAAATTAAGTCGCTTGCCTGTGACTTTCTTGGTATTCATTTTAGCCGAATGTTGTTCTTTTTAAAAAAAAATATTTTGGTTTTACTACTATTTATTATTAATAGAGAAATAACATAAAAGTGTTCTTTATTTCCAAAACATGCCACATCTAATTATTCGATGGAGGGCTCTGCCAGAGTGCGGAAACATTAACAAACCTAATAAATTAAAGTTACAGTGACATCATTGTAACGCGATGTCATACATCACGCGTCACCTATTGCAAAGAACGAAACGAGAACTTTCGAGAAGTTGTGGTTATGTATTCCGTCAAGGAAATCTGAAAATCGAGCATTTTGTTAAACATTTACGTATTATGAATTCGGCAAATCAACAATATCAAACACAGAGAAATAAGCAAAAGATTTAACGGAAAGCCCTTTTCTGTTTCCAATGTTAAACCCTAACAAATAACCAATAAATACTTACCAGACAATTAGATGAAGCTATTCTCAAAATATTGCAATACCTTGTTTTCATTGTAACAGCAAAAATAATCCTTAAGCAAAAACCAAGTGGTATGTATCTATTCACTTTCCACAGTATTAATGTGATTTCCCGAATTACGTTACAACAAAACCGATGCGGAATTGCGTTGTTGCCAAACTAAAAATATTTTCATTGGAATATTTAGAAATGTATACTAAATAATTATATTTTCCTTGAACTAGCATGTCGTTGCAGATATATCTTACACATAGGAATGAGAAAATCGTTTGTCATGTTGGAACTTTTGCCACCCGGCAAATTTTTTTCGCGGTCCGGTATAATGGGCCGCGGACTAACGGTTGAGAAACACCGATCTAAACCAACAACGTTCTAATATAAAATTCACTATGGAAATTTAATTAGATGGTGCCATTCTTTTCCTTGATGTGTTAGTACAAAATAAAGAAAATGGCACCCTAGGTCATACTGTTCACAGGAAACAGACACATACCAATATATATTTAAATTCTCTCACCATCCTCCATCTTAAAAACAATCTGTCATCAATTAATTAGTCTTTAGGGCTTTGTCAGTAGCTTTAAATCCAACGGATATTGCACTGAAGATATATTAGGCTTTCGATTAGGTTTTATTTTAATCCCAGACGTAAACCAGTATTGGATACTCAACCAATAAATAGTGCAGTTTTACCTTTGATTCAGGGTACCACAGATAAAACTGCAAGAATTCTGCGGAGATCCAACATTCGCACAATCTTTAATACACACAAAAAGATTGGGCTATGCTTAAGGACACCAAAAGATGTAATTCCTTTGCAATCAGAAGGAGTTTATAAAATTCCCTGTTCCTGCGTTAAAGTGTATATAGGTGAAATTGGACGGTCTGTCTCTATGAGACTTAAGGAACATAAAAAATGTATAAATAAGAAACAAATTGTTCAATCCGCTGTCGCTGAACACCAGCACGCGACGGGACACATGATTATCAAGCACCCTGAAATTTTTAATAGAGACTTGGGTTACGGGCTACGTCATGCGTGGAAACCAATCACTTTGGCAGGCGAAACTTCGAAAGGAAATCTAATTTGCTACGGTCTAAACCCAAAAACCATGGTTTCTTAATTGATTCCGGCCCTGAAAGCTTTCGTTTTACCTGTGATGTGTTTTCATTGCTATTTTTGTTTTTAATTTGTATATACATTTTATTTATTGACTGTTTCGTTTTATTCAATTTGATTGTTCTGTTTGTTTCTTTTCATTGTGTTTTTATTGATATTTTTTATGTTTGCTTTTTATATTTCTCTTTTAAATTTGACATTTACTAATTAAATTGCTATTATTTTATTTACATAAAATATTAAAAAAATTAAGAATAAAACTGACTTAAAAAATCGCTGAAAGTAAAAAATAATATTTTATTTATTCCTTTAATATGACATTTTAAAGTCGACGTCCAAAGCAGCCTCACTCAGCCTTTACAAAATATAGTTGATATATTTTATATTACATTACATATATACCAAATACATAGCTAGCCTTATATCTTTTAAAACTTAAACGGATCACTTGCTCTCAAGGCACTTTTGTGGAACTGCGCAATCGTAAAGTGCTATTTTCATCCATTTCATTTTCGTTCATATTATCATTTAAACTCAAGACTTTCAAATTAATAACACCATATAACGGGATAGCAAAAGAAATACCTGTTATCAAACGGGGTTGTATGTCTATTACACATCTCAATATTTAGTTTGAAAAGGGTATTTAAAAAAATGTAAATTTTTTAAATAAAAAACTATAAAACTCGATGCCTTTATCGCCCTAAACCTGTGTTTTTTTAAATATTATTGGTACCAAAAAACAGGTGAACGCATTTCAAATTAAAATATATGGGACCACCAGAGAAACGTCCTCTACAATTTGGCGTTTGACTCATCAAAATCGGCCAAACCCTTTAGACAATATGCGTGAACAAACAAAAAAATACATACAGGTCGAATTGAGAAACTCCTCTTTTTTTGAAGTTGGTTAAAAACTTTGTTAACAAATACCATGTATTTTAACAATAAAGCATTTTTGACTTTGATTGTGTCTTTTCTCTTTACGACGGAAAAACTTTCTCTTATTAAGAGAATGTATTGTCAATTTACTAGTATGTAAAGACTTCTTAATAAAGGAATAAGTAGTTCTTACTCATAATTCAAAAGACAGATTTAGCATTCAGTGTTTAGGGCAGGCTCGTAAATGTCCATAAAAACGCGTATAAGTTTTTAAGTGATTGACTTTCCAGTACATTCACCCGACAGACGCGCATAGACTGTCGCAAGCAGAACTGCTCGTGATAGATGAAGCAGCAGCCATACCCTTGCCTCTTGTCAAAAGTATGCTGGGTCCGTACCTGGTGTTCTTGGCTTCTACCATCAATGGGTACGAGGGGACCGGTAGATCTCTGTCTCTGAAACTTTTGGAACAACTGAGAGCTAGGGTACTGCCCATGGGTGAGTAATTTAGTAAGGAATTCAGGTTTTCTGTTGTATTTTATACAGGGTATTTCAAAAGAAGCGGAACTGTTAAATATTTCAGTACATACTAATCTTAAATGCGCTAAATTTAACACATTATATTGCCAAGTTTAACACTATCGCAGAAAACGAGTAAAATACTTTTTTTATATATTTATTTATTTATACTTTCACTTACATTGGACCATTTTATTTGATATGAGTTTCGTCCGAAATTATCATTCACTCTTTTAATTCTAAAATAAAATATCAGCTTCCTCGGCCCTAGCATTAATCAACTTTTGGAACACGAGCGTGACCATCCAAATGCTGTATCCTTAAAAAATGATGTTGTCATTCTTGAAATTCTCTTAAATATTTTAAATAAACTAAACTTAGGTTTAAAAACTGTTGTTAATGGTAATTTTAATATTGTATGACAATGTATTTAAAAATATTAGTGATGACTTCAGTACTGTAAAATGTAATTTCTCTCTTGTTTCTGATCATGATGCCATCATAATGCGTGTTCCAGCAGTTCAAAACGGTGTATAAGTTACAGACATATCTCTGATGATGGTCTCTTTCTGCTTTACAACACTATCGAACAAGTGGACTGGAATTTTGTCTTTTAAGATGACTATGTCCCAAACACAAGTTTGAGAATTTTATTTATTCTGTTCAGAATACTGTGAATATCTGTTTTTTTATAAAATCAAAGGTCCTTGACACCGGTATTCATCGACGAGCCCCTATTCATTGGTTTACTGAACATCTTAAGAGACATGAGAGACACACACAATCTGCCATGTGGAAAATTATAAACTCTCTCTCATCATCTGCTCAAGAGCCTTCTCAGTCACTATCAGCTAACACACTAAACTCATTCTTTTAGGTATTTCAGTTACTATCTAAAGAATTAAGATCAGAATATGCTTTTTTAGGTTTAGGGGTGTAAACGGTAAAAGTAGGGACTATTATGAGATGGACATGAGTATTGTTAAAACAATTAGGAATCTCATGATATCTCCGTTGACCAGAATGATAAATGGGTACATAAAGCGCTGTTTTCCCATCTGTACTAAAAATGATTAGAATTGTATCTCTGTATAAAAATAAGGGATCAAGGGATGATGCAACTAACTACAGGCTGAACTCGATACCCGCCATTTTCTCAAAGATATTTGAGAAAATTCTTAACTGGCAAATTAAGAATTATTTTGAGGCTAACAATCTGTTTTTCCAAAAACACCACACAACATCTGATGACAAATCAGTCTTACCTTGATGATTACTCTGAGTTTGTGACATTTAATGGTGTAGTCTGATATGGTGACTTTACAACACGGCGTACCACAGGGATCTGCCCTGGGACCATCATTGTTTCTCATTTATGTTAACGTTATCGCCAATAGTTTGTAATGTTAATCTTCTTCTTTTCGCAGATGATACTACTCTCTACTTTCAATGTCATCCTTCCATACATTCTATCAGCATCATAGCCGAGAATCATTCTAAAATTGAAGCCTGGTTCACATCTAATAGACTCAGTTTAAACATTGAAAAAACTCAGAATATTAAATTTTCTACTCATGACAATAGTCAGGGCTAACCTCCCGATGAAGCTGTCAAATTATTGGGAGTATATTTGGATATGGGAATGACTTGGGCTGATCATGTGGCAGAGCACAGTAGGCGGCTTTCCAGAATAATCTTCTTGTTGAGGAATCTTTCTAAGTGCGTTTCTTTTACAAATACAAAAGAGAAAGAGAAAAAAAATATTAAAATTATTCTTGGAGATTAAAAACGGTTTTGCACTAATATTTGTTTTAACTTTGATTTGAATTTTTTCTTTTATCACCTTAGTTAAGTGATTATACAGGGTTATGATAAATTAAGGAATAAATTCATTATCTTGGAAATTAAAAAGGTAATAGAAAAACGCTCGAACCCGTCGATTTAGATTTATTTTAACGCATATTTAGAAATTATTTTAAACTATACAGGGTCACTCACAAACACTCTAGACATTTTTATAACATAACCTATACTGAAAATCAACAGTTATCGAAATATGTTTATCTAAATAAAACATAAAACACATATCAGGAAATTAAATAAGAAAACTACTTTATTAAATTTTGAAAATATCCACCATTTACAGCTCTACAATGCCCTAGACGATGGAAAAACTCTTGTTGCACATTAGTAACTGTATCACATGGAATATTTCTTATAACAGTTCGAATACGATCCTTAAGAATTTCAATAGTATGTGGCTTATTTTTATACACTTCGTTTTTCACATACCCCCAAAGAAAAAAGTCTAACGGGCTTAAGTCCGGCGATCTTGCCGGCCACTCTATTGTCCCACGTCGCCCAATCCATCGTCTCGGAAAGGTTTCATTTAAGTATCTCCTGACATCAGCTGCAAAATGGGGTGGTGCCCCATCCTGTTGGTACCATTACAGTTCACTGGGAAGACCCGGATCGTTTACATTAGGATGTAGGGTAGCTAATGCTGGTATAAGATTCTCTTCCAAAAATTAAAGATACATTTGCCCCGTTAGTGAGGAATCAAAGAAATATGGACCTATAACTTTATTGCCTACAATACCTGCCTATACATTAACACTTTCCTGTACCAGTTAGGATTTTCTTGTGCCCAGTGTCTAAAATTTTGTTTATTTACTTCTCCATTGAGACATCTCATCTGTGAAACAAATTCTTTTGACAAATAATGGATCATGATTACACACGTTGGTCATAATTTCGCAAAACTCGTTTCTGCGATCTGAATCATAATTTATTAATTCTTGAACGAATTTCACTTTATAGGGATAAAAATGTTCTTTTTTCAAAAATTTGGAAACTATTGTTTGATGTATATCATTATCATAGGCTGCGTCAGTAGTTGAGGAATGTGGAAGTTTAGTGAAAAGTTAAGAGAACGTCTAGTTTCTTTTCATCTGAGATCCTAGGGCGACCTTTTCCAAAGCGGTCCGTAACACTACCAGTATCCGTCCATTTCCTTTCTATTTTGCTCACTGCAGACTGCGTAACAGGTTGCCTATGAGGATATCTGTTGTTAAACAGCTGACAAACTTCTTTTTGTGTCCTAGTCTTATCACCAGTACCAAGCATTATTAGAATTTCAATTCTTTCTTTCTCTGTTAAACGCATAGTCAATATTTGAAATCAAAATGGCAGATCGTAAATAAATTATATGACTTGTCAACACGGTGACAGTGACAAAGTCATTTTTCTTTGGGATTACGCGACAGACATAGGTAGGGTATACAAATGTCCGATAGGTTATTAAATACACAGGTTTTATTTAGATAAGAATATTTCGATAACTGTTGATTTTCAGTATAGGTTATGTTATACCAAAAATGTCTAGAATTTCATAGAGAATTCAAATCAGCAGAAAAAAATAAGGCGTTGTATTGAAAAAATCAAAGATGGCAGTTGTACAACTTTTGTGAGTGACCCTGTATAGTTTAAAATAATTTCTAAATATGCGTTAAAATAAATCTAAATCGACGGGTTCGAGCGTTTTTCTATTACCTTTTTAATTTCCAAGATAATGAATTTATTCCTTAATTTATCATAACCCTGTATATTTTTATTGGCATTATGTGGCTACTTTTGGCAATACGGACAGTGTCCTGAGAGTGTCCATAACTCTCAATTAATGCTCATAAGGCATATCACAAGTATTAAAAAATGTGTGAATATCCTTTTAGAGAGCACATTGCAATATGAAAATTGATATTACGGTAAGTATTTTAAGGTCTTTGAAAAGTTGACAGCATAAAAAGCTTTTATTTTTATACGTTATCATTCTTATGATTTTACGTATTTTCCTATTTACAAAAGATCAACGCCATAACGAAAATGAATAATCAGATATTTTGTTTAAAATATCATTAACACAATCATTCCAAGATAGTTGAGAGTACAATTTTAAACCTAAAAATGTTGTACACTCGCTTTATTTAATTAGTCCCGATTTTGATCTTATTAGAAGGCCGTTATCACATTATTTTATAGATAATTGCATTGATTCAGCTTTTTTTTTTATTTAAGAGAGGTTTATGTTTTATCCTATCTTGAAAAAGGAGTGAAATACAGATTCGATATTATGGAGCTATAATAATGTTTGCAGGAGAGTAATCGTGTGTAACAAAAAGACAAGTTCACTTATTTTGGGCCAAATTGGTAAACCTGGCAAGACTGGTAATATCATCATCAGATTAGAGACCCCCATGTGTCAAGTTTAGTTTATGTAAGGTTGGTGGGTCTTGAAAAATTAGAAATAAAGACATTTTATACTAAGTGTTCACAACTTAGGCTATAAAAACAAGAGAGACCCAATTATTTACATAACACGGGATCATAGATTGAAAGTTTTCCCTCTCGACTACATCGATATGTGTATGTTGTTGTCACGTTTTAAAAATTGTCAAATATTCTAACTCAAGTTTTATCGAATTACTCCATGTATTTCCATAATACACTTATATGTATATCAAAAAACTACACATAATAATTTAACCTTAGAAAAGGACGCTACGCCAAATTTACGCCCCTTGCGAGTAGTTTTACAACTATTCATTCATAACAATCATCATAGCTCTCTTGTTTTATAGTCTAATTAGAAAAGAGACGCTGAATTGTTGTCATTTTTCTTACCGCGTTCGATCGTCGCTGTTTATATATTTTTTTAGTTTTTGAATGATTTTGTAAGTTCTGTGTGTTGTAGCGCTTAAATAAATGAAAAACTATAGTGAGGAAGTGTGTTGTTTGTTGGTAGCAGATGGCACCTTGGCCCTGGAAACAAACATAGCGTCATGTTTTGGTCGATTCTCGACAAAATGGTGAAGGGATAATTCTTACCGTTACTGGTTTCGTTTTGTATAACTTTTTACGACCAAGAACCGCACAGAAATTGAAATTTCTGTTTCTCTTTTATTTTTGCACAGATGTGTCGTCTTGTGCTCCAAAGTAGGTCGCATCTAAAGCGATTTAGTTGCACCATAGTACCTACAGATGGCGCCACTGGTTGCCTATTTCCCTCGTCGACTTTCAAAGTCGAATGACATGACACCTTGTTTGTTTCAGGGTTTGGGTATTTCGGTTTTAATACCGATACCCCCAAGGAAACTGCCTGATGAGCCTTGCCGGGGCGATACCACGGTTGCAGATGGCACCTTGGCCCTGGACACAAACATAGCGTCATGTTTTGGTCGTTTCTCGACAAAATGGTGAAGGAGTAATTCTTACCGTTACTGGTTTCGTTTTGTATAACTTTTTACGACCAAGAACCGCACAGAAATTGAAATTTCTGTTTCTCTTTATATATATATATATATATATATATATATATATATATATATATATTATATAAATATTTATATAAATATTTATATAAATATTTATATAATATTATATTTATATTTATATTTATATATATATATATTTATATTTATATTTATATTTATATATATATATATATATATATATATATATATATATATATATATATATATATATATATATATATATATATATATATATATATATATTTATATATATATATATATATATATATATATATATATATATATATATAATATATATATATATATATATATATATATATAAATATATATATATATATATATATAATATATATATATATATATATATATATATATATATATATATATATATATATATATATATATATATATATATATATATATATATATATATATATATATATATATATATATATATATATATATATATATATATATATATATATATATATATATATATATATATATATATATATATATATATATATATATATATATAAATATATATATATATATATATATAAATATATATGTATATATATATATATATATATATATATATATATATATATATATATATATATATATATATATATATATATATATATATATATATATATTATATATATATATATATATATATATATATATATATATATATATATATATATATATATTTATATTTATATTTATATTTATATTTATATATATATATATATATATATATATATATATATATATATATATATATATATATATATATATATATATATATATATATAATATAAATATTTATATATATATATATATATATATATATATATATATATATATATATATATATATATATATATATATATATATATATATATATATATATATATATAAATATTTATATATATATATAAATATAAATATTTATATATATATATAAATAATATATATATATATATATATATATATATATATATATATATATATATGTATATATATATATATATATATATATATATATATATATATATATATATATATATATATATATATATATATATATATATATATATATATATATATATATATATATATATATATATATATATATATATATATATATATATATATATATATATATATATATATATATATATATATATATATATATATATATATATATATATATATATATATATATATATATATATATATATATATATATATATATATATATATATATATATATATATATATATATATATATATATATATATATATATATAGCAACAAGATAATCTTCTTTAAAAGTGTTTTGTTCCATCACATCAGACAGTGACAGTGGTATATATTCGTAGTATACAGGGTGTCCCGGATAAGAATGAACTCTACGGGAATCTCGTAAACTAGCAGAGATGTTTAAATTAGAAAAAAGTTGCGCTCTACTAAACTCTGCAAGATGACGTTTTCAGATTTGGAACATTCCGAGTACTTCCGAAGAAATTAAGAAAAAAACCGAAAACTCGCGATTTCGTTTTTATTTTTTTCTGGTTCTATTTTCAAAAATATTGGAAAACAAATTTTACATTTTCGTTGTTACTTTTTCTCCTCTACAAGATGGCATCATTGGATTTCGAATCCGACGTTTCGTTTTTTCACAACCACCATCAACTTTATTTTTTTAAATAGTTGAAAAAAATTGTTGTGTGCTTAGTAAGCTCTATTTTTAATTCTAAATTCAATGACATATCGCACTTTGCATTTATTCGATGTTTCGGACTCAAAAAACTATCATCAGTGATATTCGATGATGATTCCGCAAAAACGAAACGCCGGAACAAAAATCTGATTAGTTTATCTTATCGAGAAGAAAAAGTCGCTATGGTAACACAAAATTTATTTTGATCTAGCTCTTACCGTAGACTATAATTATTTTATTTGTGTTGGTATCACACCTGATAATATAGTATAATAGATAATAAGAGTATTTAAAGCGATAATACGAATAAACTTGTTTTTTTATTAAAGTAATTTACATCAACAACAATTATTATTAATAATGTTAATACAATAATAAAGTTCTAAAAACTTAACCTACAAAATAATACATTTATGAACTTATCAAATTTAGATGTGAAGCATTGTATTAGTATTAACTTACATAAAAACTTTTTATTATCTAAATACAATTAAACATTTTTCTTATTTTCAAAAATGCTGCCCTCATTTTCTAAACATAAATAGGAACACTAAACATTTTCGTTCATTACATTTTCTAGCATTTCCGGTGTTATTTTTCGGATGGATTCTCGTACTGCGGCTTTTAATTCTTCAATATCTTGAAATGTTTGCCAATAAACGTCATTTTCCAGATACCCCCAAAGGAAAAAGTCCAGGGGTGTAAGGTCTGGTGACCGAGGAGGCCAGTTAATTGGACCACAAGTAGCAATTAAATTATTTTCGAATCGATTTCTTAAATAATCCATGTTGAGTCTTGAATTGTGAGGGGGAGCCCCATCTTGTTGGAACCACATGTTATGGGTTAGGTTTAAAGGCAAGTCATCCAGTTACTCTTCAATTTCGTTTCTTACTGAACCATACCTTTCGGAATTGAGGGTTCGTTCAAAAAATAATGGTCCGATAATGCGGTTTTCCAAAATACCACACCAAACATTTATTCCAAACCGATTCTGGTGTTTGGATGTGCGGAATCGGTTTTCATTTTTTGTTGACCAATAATGTCTATTTTTTGTATTAAATAAACCATTGTTAGATAAATAAGTTTCATCGGTCCAAAGAATCTGGTGGGGAAATTGGGTATTTTCATCGCATTTTCGTGTGAACCACTCACAGAAAGTAGTTCTATGTTCTTCATCTCCAGGATGCAAAGCATGGCAGAACCGGTATTTATAAGGATGGTATTTCTCTTTACGCAGGATTCTATGTGCAATGGTTTTTGGCACTTCTTGCTCTTTCTCGATGGTACAGCAAAAAAGCAAAACTTGCATTACTTTTTCAGGGTTTTGCGATTTTTTACGATAACGCAATGGCTTTTCAGAAGCGCCATGTTCTTTTAAGTTTGTCACTAATCTTTTGAAAATGGATCGGCCTGGTTGACGCCGTTCGGGGTATTTTTGAAGACAACGCATTTCTGCTTGCGCGCAATTTTGATGACTTTCAATGTAACATGTAATCATATCAAATTTAACTTCATTGGAATAATGTGCCATTTTTATAATACAATATTTTAAAAAAATAAGTCCTCAAATACTAATAAGAATGCAAAAGTGATAGATATCCAAGGTACTCATAGTAACCAAGCCAAACAATTGCAAATATTGTTGAATTTCAAAGCCGCCTATGAATAATTGGAAATTATTTTGTACATACTGGAGCAAACCAAATATGTATTGTTATTAATTGAACCCAAACAGATAGATAAAAATAAATTTCTTGTTTCCATAGCAACTTTTACTTCTCGACAATTTTATTCATATTATCGCTTTAAATACTTATCACAACTGATACCAACACAAATAAAATAATTATTCATTTTTTTAAAGTCTACGGTAAGAGCTAGATCAAAATAAATTTTGCGTTACCATAGCAACTTTTTCTTCTCGACAAGATAAACTTATCAGATTTTTGTTCCGGCGTTTCGTTTTTGCGGAATCATCATCGAATATCACTGATGATGGTTTTTTGAGCGCGAAACGTCGAATAAATGCAAAGTGCGATGTGTCATTGAATTTAGAATTAAAAATAGAGCTTATTAAGCACACAACAATTTTTTCGACTATTTAAAAAAATAAATTTGATGGTGGTTGTGAAGAAACGAATCGTCGGATTCGAAATCCAATGATGCCATCTTGTAGAGGAGAAAAAGTGACAAAGAAAATGTAAAATTTGTTTTCCAATATTTTTGAAAATAGAATCAGAAAAAAATAAAAACGAAATCGGGAGTTTTCGTTTTTTTCTTAATTTCTTCGAAAGTATTCGGAATATTCCAAATCTGAAAACGTCATCTTGCACAGTTCAGTGAAGCGCAACTTTTTTCTAAATTGAAGATCTCTGCATCTCTGCTAGTTTACGAGATTCTTGTAGAGTTCATTCTTATCCGGGACACCCTGTATATGCCTGTTCATTTCCTAGTAAAACCATTATTATTATTCTGTCACCCAAATCAACAATTGCTTGCAATATTTGACACTAAACTAATTAAAAATTCATGAAAGAATATAAAACTGTTTTATATTCTTTCATGAATATACATTTCAGAATTATTTAAAAGATCGGTAAATTTCCTTTTACCCGGAACATTCCTCGTAATGGATTTCACCACATACACATATAACAAAGTTTATATATCCATATAGTTATTTTGTAATAAATTGATATATAATATAAATGTTAATATGTCTAATTTTTTTTATTACGAGGAAGGGTCTGTTAAAGAGACTAACTTTTGAACAATACTCAAGTCTTACCTTATAAGAAATTGGGATGTTCTGGACATACAACAATGTCCTGATTTTTAAAATTTTGTTTTTCTAACATACATACATCCGTATAGACACACACACATATATAATATATATATATATATATATATATATATATATATATATATATATATATATATATATATATATATATATATATATATATATATATATATATATATATATATATATATATATATATATATATATATATATATATATATATATATATATATATATATATATATATATATATATACATATATAGACACACACACATATATATATATATATATATATATATATATATATATATATATATATATATATATATACATATATATTACCATGTCATCCCGATTTTTGACCAAAATTTGAAATAAATCGGATAAGCAAAAACATGCTTTCTGATTTTGAACTCCCAGGTCTGAATTACTGATTACGCGTTTGACAGATACTTCAA
The DNA here is from genome assembly GCA_030620095.1 of Kuschelorhynchus macadamiae. Classification (NCBI taxonomy): domain Eukaryota; kingdom Metazoa; phylum Arthropoda; class Insecta; order Coleoptera; family Curculionidae; genus Kuschelorhynchus; species Kuschelorhynchus macadamiae. The sequence continues at coordinate 539,795 of JAUTXW010004907.1, read as the reverse complement.
ATTTGCAAAAACACATTAAATTGCTTGCTACAAACATATATTAAATTAAAGATCTGTTTTCTCTCGCACACATAGCACGCGAAAAACAATAATAGATCCAAGATATATCCAATATAGAATCCTTTCGAAACTATTTATGAATGAAATGTTGAGTCTATCCTTTGTTTTATAGTCTAAGGTTCACAATAACGTTAACAGATATAATCGAAGGCAATAAAATAATATATGGGGTTGTATTTGGCATTATCTTGGCAACTTTGCCGATTTCATCATCGTATCAGATATAATAAAAAAGTCCTGCTTTTGAAATTCGGTTCGATTCTATTCAAATACCTGGTATATCAAAAATATGATAGTAACAGTAATTTTATGATTTTTATAGGGTCCGATACAAAATCTGCCAACGTCAAAGGGTCTGCAGCTACCACAGGACGGGTTCTGCACGAAATCACGCTAGAAGAACCCATCCGTTACAGACCGGGAGACGATGTCGAGGCGTGGTTAACCAAACTTCTGTGCTTAGATTCTACCTCCGTAGCTCGCATTTTCTCTGGGTGTCCCGCGCCCGATCACTGCGATCTATACTATGTCGACCGAGACACGCTGTTCAGCTACCACAAGGCCTCTGAGGAGTTTTTGCAACGGCTGGTAGCCCTCTACGTGTCGTCCCACTACAAGAACAGTCCCAACGACCTGCAGATGATGGCGGATGCGCCTGCGCATCATTTGTTCTGCCTTTTGGGGCCAGTGGATACGAAGAGGAAGGCGTTGCCAGAGATTCTAGTTTTTATACAGGTAAGTGCGGTGTTATTGACACCGATTTTAATTTATTTTAGAAAGAATGAAGCAAGCTCGAAAAGTAAATTTACAGAATTTTTCAACCGAATAGAAGACTTTCTCAACAAGTCTTCGATCTTTGGTTTCTCGTAAAGTAATGTGAACATGATTAAAAATTTTTTTTTGCAAGTATAATAATTAATAATTGTATCTTACTGTTTTATCGTCCACTGTGGTAATTTATGAAAGTACAAATTTAATTTGAATCAACAGCCTAGGTTTCGACAGCAATCTATTTACTTCTCAGGGCTGCAAAGGACATATGTTACTATTAAGAGTGACATGGAATAAACATTAAACTGTCAAACTAATGAAAGCTTAAAAGAAATGTTACAACTCCGTTTGTGGTGTGCAGTTCATCTTTTCAGATATTGTTTTGTTGAAGCATTGCAATCCCCACGAATTTTACAGACAGCTCCACTTTTATTTTCCATTTTGGTTTTGCTTTAGACGTGTAAAAAATATTACCCACCCTTTGTGTACTATAAAAAGCAGTTTGAGAGTGGGAGTACTTTAATTTTTTCTAAGCTCTTTGATATTTTAATGTAAATTTTGTTACCAGCAGGAAGCATATTATTATGAGGTTGTCGAGGTGGTGGTTGATTTAGGATTCTCTTGAGGATGCCCTTTCGGTATCCATTTTGTAGAAGAGTTATTCTTAAAATATTAACATGTTGTTGTTTATGAATTATCTAAGAAATGAAGTTCACTGTTATTTTCAGTTTCTGTTGTGAATTATAGACTTTATGGAAATCATCAACAGAGAAAAATATGAAAAATATATCCTTCAGTTAAATGAGATTTTAGTGCAATTCTTTTAAAAGCAATTGTATAAAATTATGTTCTTTATTTTCGGAAATTCCACCCTTAAGGTTGTGAAATGTAATTTTACCTTTTTTTATCAATATCTCTTTAAATAAATGAGATCTTTACGTCAACATTTTCGTCAAACGCATTTAAAAATAATTATCTAAAAATCTATTTCTATATTTTTTACGGAAGCGTAGAAGGGCCACAATTTTTTTTATTTTTTAATTCTGAGTTTAAAGTCGGAATTTAACAAAATTCTGAGTTTAAAGTCAGAATTTAACAAAATTCTGAGTTTAAAGTCAGAATTTAACAAAATTCTGAGTTTAAAGTCAGAATTTAACAAAATTCTGAGTTTAAAGTCAGAATTTAACAAAATTCTGAGTTTAAAGTCAGAATTTAATAAAATTCTGAGTTTAAAGTCGGAATTTAACAAAATTCTGAGTTTAAAGTCGGAATTTAACTAAATTCTGAGTTTAAAGTCAGAATTTAGCTAAATTCCGAGTTTAAAGTCAGAATTTAACAAAATTCTGAGTTCAAAGTCGAAATTTAACTAAATTCTTAGTTTAAAGTCAGAAATTAACTAAATTCTGAGTTTAAAGTCGGAATTTAACTAAATTCTGAGTTTAAAGTCAGAAATTAACGAAATGCATTTTTGGCGTCTCCTGCCAAACCTGAAATTGGTGTCAGGAGATAGACAATTAAATATTAAGACAGATAAGTGAAATCCATTTCGTTGCAAGTAAACTCGTTTGAGATTTCTCGAGCTTCAAAATTGTCATTGTTCTAGCGCCATTTTCTCGAAAACAGTTAAATTTAGGCATGAGAAAGGTAACTTAATAAGTGTTTGGATTTAATAAAATACAGGGCATTTCATTTAAAAAACGGATGATGCCTCCGGTTTGAGGTAGAAGCGGCAACACCGCGCAATTTAAAATATTTTATAATGAGAGTATATTATGTTCATCTATGGCCAAAGCGAAATTCTCAAAACATCCTATTCGTTTATTCTCCAGATATTTTTAATAGGACACTCAACTTGAATCACCCTGAAACAGAGGGGGAGCTCTGTCAGTATGTTTCGCGAGACACCCTTAAATCGTTCAAACATATATGAACCATTTCTTAAGATTTATTTATCGTTTGGTATTACCTTTTTTATTTTGTGAACCTTTTAATGTATATGTTTTCTGTATACATTTTGGCTTTTTTTTTTCAGCAATAGAAATAAATAAAAATACATAAAATGAACTAATTAAACATATGTTTAATTTGTCAGGGACTTATTTAACACTCAAAAATCAAAATAGGAAACTTTTATTTTGTACCCTCCCCCTTTTTTCATTTTTTTAACTATCTGTAGTTTGGTGGAACAATTCATAGCACATTTGCCATTATTCAAACAAGAATATTGAACTTGTTTTTTTGGTTCCAGTCCGCCAGTCTGTTATACAATCGTACAGACTAAATTCTGACTTTAAACTCAGAATTTTGTTAAATTCCGACTTTAAACTCAGAATTTTGTTAAATTCTGACTTTGAACTCAGAATTTTGTTAAATTCCGACTTTAAACTCAGAATTTTGTTAAATTCCGACTTTAAACTCAGAATTTTGTTAGATTCTGACTTTAAACTCAGAATTTTGTTAAATTCTGACTTTAAACTCGGAATTTAGCTAAATTCTGACTTTAAACTCAGAATTTAGTTAAATTCCGACTTTAAACTCAGAATTTTGTTAAATTCTGACTTTAAACTCGGAATTTAGCTAAATTCTGACTTTAAACTCAGAATTTTGTTAAATTCCGACTTTAAACTCAGAATTAAAAAATAAAACAAATTGTGGCCCTTCTACGCTTCCGTAATTTTTAGATAATCTATTAAAATTTTGAAATTCCATTCTTAAGGCGGTGAATGTTTTAACCTTTTGTTTTCAATATTTTTCCAACTAAAGGAAATTTTAAGGCAATAATTTTAAAAATTTCATCTTTAAGGAGGGTAAAGGGTGTCTTATAATTAACGCACTTTTTCAATTTCGCGGCAATCTGGTTTAACTCCTAGTAGGCTTTGGAAAATGTACATAGACTGCGATTAGTAGCTATGGATCGTTAGACGGAAGAACGGAAGAACAAAGTGTGAACAAAGTAATTCGGGAACAGTTCGTAGATTATGTGCTGTTTTGGCCAAAATAATGCAACCGCACATACGACTGTTTAAAGAAATTTGAGGAAAGTGGTTCAGTTGGAAACGCAAAATCAACAGAGCGACCGTGTACTGCTCGATCTGTTGAATAGATTGCCGTAGTGTCGGAAAGTGTAGCCGAGAGCGCAAGCACGTCTATTCGCCATCAGTCACAGCAGGTAGTCATTTCCAAAAGCAGTACGCAACGCATTCTTACAAACCACATGCTAGCATGGACAGAGAGGAGACAGCTGTCACACATCAATAAATGTACAATTTTGTCTTTCTCCAGAAAGAAGACCACTGGGGAGTATCCTTATTGCATGTTTTATGTCGGGTAAAGGAGATGCGTAATGTTGGAATAACGTTTCAGGCCGATTTGAGTTTTAGGATCCATATACCAGAAGTGGTTAATAATGCGATGAGCATGTATGGGTTTATAGCACGAAATACCACACAGTTTAATATTAGTACTTGTACATAACATTTATTAGGAGCATATTAGAGTATGCCACAACTGTCTGGTGGGCACCAGAGTTAAAATTAATATCTTTTGGAAAGAGTGCAAAATAAATTCCTCAGATACTTGTATTATAAAGAGACGGGCGTATATGACTTTAATATGTGTAAAAGGGAATTGTTAATTAGATATTATATGGATACCTTAAAATTAAGGAGTATGGCCTTAGGGATATATATTTTTAAAATAATAACCGAATAGACGATCGAAATTGCTTATTGTGTATTGGGTTAAAGGTGCCTGATATTTTTGATTTAAGTCTAAATCAATTTAAGAATGAGCTAAGAGCTATTCTGTAATAGGTTCCTATTGTACTCTGTGACGATGTTATATGTCAGTTTTGTTCTCTTTAATTTACTTTATGATAAATGTTTTTCTAATAGAAATATGCAGTATGGTAGTTCTGTGAAGTGTAAATGTAACTATTGTAATTTATTGGTCTTTTTATTATTTTTAACAACCTACTTTGTGATTGGAATTTATTTTTGTTGAGCTTGTAATAAATAAATAAGACCTGCATTTATGTGGTCATAAGATTCAATTGATCCAACAACTGAAGCCAGCAGATCATAGGCTGGACGTAAATTTGTTAATTGAGTGCTGTAAAACGAAGACGAGCACAGTAATTTTTCGAATAAAATCCTTTTTAGAGATGAAGCACATTTTCAATTAAACGACTATGTCAAACAAACAGAACTGTCAGATTTGGGAGGAAGATAATCCTCGCATCATTCATGAAAAGCCTTAACAAGGCACTATTTGGTGTGGAATTTGGAATGGCGGTATAAATGGGCCGTATTTTTTTGAGGGTGAAGCTGGAACTGCACTAACTGTGAATGGCGCACTTTATGGTACAATGTTAGCTGAGTTTGTGTGGTTTAAATTAATTATTGTGCAAAATTTTTGGTTTCAGCAGGCTGGCGAAACGTGTCACACTGCGCGTGAAACCATGGACTTGTTACAGCTTAAATTTCCTAATCGGGTCGTATCTCGCAATGGTGACCAAAATTGGCCACGTGGTCTTGCGAAGCCGCAGTGGTTGTCCGATATTGTGTGTTTCAGTTAATCGTGATCTGTATACTTTGTACTACTAGTAGAATAGCGATATTTTTCAAAAAATTAATGCATTTTTTTTAAGAAATGAAAATGTGATTCATATTGGGACACTCTTGTTGAAATGTTGGAAATCCCGGGATACCCCTTGGCGCATAAAAGTACATTTTTTCATCGATAAAAGTGTTCATTAAAACGGAGCAGCCGAACAGAAAAACACTGAATGTGCTCATGAAGCCGTGAAGGTTAGGAGAGAAAGTGTTATCTCAGCAGCTGAAGAATCTGTGGAGATTGAGCTTCTTAGAACCCTGGTAAAGGAACTACAACGAAAGAACCTAATTCTGGAAGAAAATGGCAGATGATTACAGGAAAGGGTAAATGCTCTCGAAAAAAAGCTTCAAAAGTACGAAAAAAACACCTGTTGTGCAATCTACAACCCAGCTCTTAGAGGTACTAATGAGTGTGTGTCCACACGGAGATCGGCAGTTAAAATAACATTTTTGTTTTTGTCAGGACTAGCCACAGAGGTAACCTCTGAGAACTTAACGTCTTTCCTAGGGGAACATTCGTTAAATAAAAATTTGAGCTGCGAGAAAATGAAGACAAAAAAGGACAATTGCTATGGCTGCTTTAGGCTTTCTGTGCCAAGTGAAGAGGCAGAGAAATACTTGTGTCCAGACCTGTGGCCGATTTTCAAATTTACGTTTGTTTGTCTGAACTCTATAATGTCTAGCCTATTTTAATAATGTTTAATGTCATTCAGTGTTAAGGGCCATTCTTGTTCTAAATTAGTATTTGTTTTTGGGTTAGTTTTTGTTAATAATTTCAACATTTATTATCTTAGCTAATATAATGTTGATAGTTAGTAACTTTTTGAACATTTTAACAAGTAGGACTAGTTCTGAATTTATATTTTGACGTGTGTAAACCTTTTGTGTAATTAACATGAAATAAATTAATATATTCCCGGCTGCCTATCGATTTCTCAGCTACCTATCGATATTATCAGTTATTTATCGGCATCATTGCTCACATATGGGAACTTATCGATATATCGATATTTATTATTTATCTATTGTTATTCAATATGTCGCTATATTGATAAAACGCCCATCCCCACATTCAGCGTGAATAAGCAATGCTCAAGATCCCGAGTCTCTAAGGGGCCCAATGCAAAGCACCAGTCGTCTCTTTTTTTTTTAGTCGATAGAAAACTTACAATTTACAAATTATCCAATTTACCTCAAATATTGCACAAAAATCTAGTATTAAAATAAACTGGTAACAATTTGGTACGAATGCAAGACGGCAAAATAAAATAAAATGAAAAACTAAAGAAATCAGCCTGAAAAAGGTACTTATTAGTTTTATTTCAAATTTCGTCTAAGAATTAAATATGGCATACAAATAAACCGGTAAGAATTGCAGTACGAATTCAAACTGAAGAAATAAAATGGCGGCGAAATAAACTGTTTAAAAGATGAAAGATAACCTCGTATCCAATGGACTTTAATGTTTGTACAAGATATAGACATGATATGATAAAAACAAATGGCACTCTAATGAAATTTTTAAAAAATGAGAGTGAAAATTGCTTATTTATTTTACATTATATTTAGAAATCAGTTATGGTATAGTGAGAAACTGATAAAATATTACAGATATGTCGTTCACGACTGATCCGGATCTGAGATCCGGATCTTTATACTGACCCACGGGAGCCGGGTCTCGAAAATATTGCGAGCCGGATCACGGATCTTTGAAATAGAGAAAAAGCAAAATGAAGCGTCCAGGTGCGATTGTCTATAGTTCAGTCAGTTCTTCGGTTCGTTCAATGCATCATCATTGTTTGTAGGTCTCGAGTCGGGAGCTGAACCCAGGAGCCGACGACCGATATAACGCGATTTTCGAACCGGTCTGATCGATAAGAAGAGCAGGATGATGGGGTGGATGGGTCGGTCGATCATTAGCTTGTTGAATGCTGATTGCTATGAAATATGAATTTCTGTATAGCCAAAATCTCGTGTAAAAATTTAATTTGGGGTTGATTAGCTTGTTGACTTCATAAATCATCGTAAAAACATCATATTACACCAGTCTTTTAAAACTTAGATTTATGTTGTGTGGATTAGATAATAAATTTAAATCTCTACTTTTTTTGAGTGATGTGTATATTGAAGTTCAGATGGCCTTATAATTAGTGATAATAATAGGATGATAGTTAATAAAAAGAAATATAAAAATCTATATTTCATAATAAAAAAAAACAAGTAAAAACATAGTTGGAAACATAAAAAACTTCAACTTCAAAACCACTATAGCAAGACTCTTAAGCCTTGTCAGTTAAAAGTACAATATCTTTAAAAATTATTATTTCACTTAAAACGCATCCCTGTAAATCGCATACAAGTTTGTAAACAAAAACCAGACTGGTGAGGTCGCCACTCATTTTACTCGTCGCGAAAAACTAAAAAAATGTTCTGACAGTACTGTCTATAAAACCGATGTTGCATGCTTACAAAGTTTTCAGATGGATGAAGCTGCGCATACATACCTACCCAATGCCTAATATGAGGAATATGGCCCGCCTATTTTAATGAATTTACAGAGATCAGAGATCCGGATCGCTGATCTGGGTCTTTAAACTGACCCAGATCCGTTGACATGATAAAAACAAACAGCTGGATGATGAGGCAGGCGGCTCAGTCGGTCTTTAGTTTATTAAATACCGATTGGCGTTTTGCTATGAAATATGAATTTCTGTATAGCCAGAATCTCGTGTAAAATATTAATTTAGGGTTGGGTGGCTTGGCTTTATATATTTAATATTTATAGGTACCATATTACCGCAGTTCTTTAATTTAAAACTTAGATTTATGTTGTGTGAATTAGATATTAGATTTACTGATTTAAATCTTTATTTATTTATTTATTTTTTGATGCGGTGTCTATTGAAGTTTAATACGACCTTAACTTAATTAATAGCGATGTAAAAAAAATAATAATAAAAAGCAATCAAATTAATATTATAAATTTATATTAATCATATCTAAACTGTCTTTGAACTAAATAATTAGTAATATAACACAATTAAAATGAATGAAAGAAACTAAGAAGTATTATGGCGTGGAAAACTGTAGAACGTGATATGGAATAGTAAAATTAAATTGTGGTATAATAAAAAATATAAACAAATTAAAATTAAGTAATAGGTGATAATTAAAATGTCTCACTTATATGTATGGCAGAACATAGAAAATGTAAAAACATAGAAAAAAAATACAGCAAATGTAAAAAATATGTGCCTAAAATAGCTTAAAAGTAATATGTTACAAATTACCATTTAAAAAATTAATTTGGCTTAGCTTTGATGTTTTTAATCTGCTTCTTTCTGTAGAGATTAATCTTATCTTATTTTAAATAAAACATTCACTTTTGTCTTCACAGCTGGCTGCTTACATTGTTTATTAAATCCGAAAATTTAGTTACATTCACGTTTCATCAAAACAATGGAGAAGTTAAACTTGGGCTAACCAAAAATAATGTATTCCGATAATTTATAGAAAATATCATTAAGTCAAAATTTGGCACCAGCGCTTGAACAGTTGGACATTATCATTACAATTTAGAGGTAGAAATATAGCATAATAATATTATTAGAATCTTGTGTATATATTTCTCAAGTAACGTAAATAATTTTGAATAAGCTAAAAATAGACACGTTAACTTTTTGGTTGCAAATTGAAAGAAAATAATTAATCTATACATTTTTGTTTTTTGAAGTCATCAAAAAGAGGTAGTCTTTTTGATATGTAATTCAAATTTGTGTAATTGAATACAAGAGGATCGCCGGCATTCGCAAAATAACGTGTTCGATTTGGTCGGTCTATATTAATTTATATGCCATAATACCTATAATTATCTTACCTGGATGCTTTACGCACAAATGTCTAGATAAATTTCCAGTAGATCCACCTGATATACTAATTAATTGGGAACAATAACAATTGGCTTTATTTTTCTCTTTCTTTAAAATGGTTCCAAATTTTTCCTGGTTTTTTTCGACATTTTTTTTAAATTAATTCTCAAATTATAAAATAAACTCTACTTATATGCTTAAACGCTGAATTAAAAACATGCTTAGACGCTGAATTTATATAATAGTGTAATACGTTTCCCTGTGAACTACGTATACAAGAATATACAAGTTTATAATAAAAAAAAAATTGTTTCCTGTAAAAATGATGTTGTGTGTTGCGTGCTTACTCTAACATATGGAACCATGCATTATGCATACCCTACTGACGAATATGACTCTCTTTGGCTTATTTTACTGCAGAGATCCGAGATCCGGATCACTGATTCGGATCTTTATACAGAGCCATTGACCCGGGTCTTAAAAAAGATCCGGATTTCCCATCTCTATAAAATATTGGTACATAGCCGATATGGTAGAACAAAATGGCGCCCAATAAAAATTTTAAAAAGACAATATGTGTTTACTAAATGACTATGTACCAAACTAAATTAAGTCACACTTCACTAATTCTAATAAAAGAAAAGATTCCTAACGAGGAAAGTAAAGGAGATTACCGATTTTTAATATTTGTAAAATTTCTACACCAAACCTCATTGACATTAAGGATAAGAATTAATGTTAATATTAATGGATCAATATTAGATGGATCGAATCTCGTTTTCTTCAGTAGGAAATTTTTAATGCCTTGTTCCTTGCAAATTCTTTAAAAATTAAAAATTCGAGTTGTTTAAAAGTAAATGTTTTTTTTATTTTTTCCCAACACAGCTTTAAACCTCGGGTTTGGCGTCCCTTTACCTTACGGGCGCGTTGGCTGTTACTACATACGATAGAAAAATAAATGTCACAATTTAGTCACAAAAATTGATCATAGGAAATAAGTTAAAAAGATAGATGTCAAGAAGTTGAAAAAATCAAATTTTTACAGAAAACATTTTTTTTTGTTAATATTCGGATCAACCAAAATTTAAAAAATGTTGCACACCCTGGCTTTAACACCTTGTACAACAAAATTTTTGCAATAAGTAAGATTTTTTCTTAAAACCGGTTTGTGTTCTTGTTGAATTTTGGGGACCGTTCTGGTTATCATTTCTATGCTCGATATTCCTTGTCTTTAAATAGCGCTTTTCTGTACTTCGCGTACATTTTTGGTCCAATTTCGAGCACGGATTTTGATCCTAACATTAATTTCGTTTCTGGTAAAAACAAGGAATATCTCTAATTTCTAATTTCAATGTTTTATTTTGCTGCTTCACAGTTTTTTTTCCTGTATTTAAAAATATTTTACTATTGTGACTATTTTCTTGCTGATTCATAAAAAATTTTATTTAAAAAGTAAAGTTATTCAGTTATATACTATAATAATTAATATCACACCAACAAAATACATTTAACCAAATTTTCTTTAAAAGTAAATAATTTTAGGTTCATCCTTTAAATTATTTTCCCAAGTTTCGGGCACATATAATAAATATTGGCATTTTTAGGTAATTTTAACTCTGGTAAATTAATTTATTTCATTGGCAATTTATGCATACAGTGTCGAATCTTATCGCAAACTGGTTGTTTTTTGTGTCTAAATATTTCAGGTTTCTCGATTCGAGGTTAGCTCGGGTGCTCTCGTTCTCAGTGGACGCTGCGGGCGTGAACCGTCATAGCGTCTTTCAATATAGCTCAAGCGTCGATATACAGTGGCGTACAGCTATTGAAATATATTTCGCATCTTGCAATTTATATAATTGGTGTTATTTTTAATTAAATTGTTTTTTTTTATTATTTTGCAATGCCTCCTAAGCTAAAAACATATGAAATTAAACGCAATCTTTGTTTGAGTCGAATAAAAGAAATTTATAATCTCTCTAATGAGGCTTCAACTGATCCAAATAAACGTTTATTATTTAAAGTAAGAGGTTTACGACTTAACGATTTGATGACAGATTTTGATAATGCTCATTCCGAGATTTTAGCGTCATCCGAAAATCCTGAAGGTGAAGATAACATTAGAATAGAATTTGAAAAACAATTTTTTTCTGCAGAAACTAATTTTTATTCTCTTTTTAAGCAAGATTTTCCTGACACGCCTAGGTCTTCTAACGACCCAAAACCAACTGCAAAACTTCCAAAAATTTCGCTGCCTATTTTTGATGGTAATTTCCAAAACTGGCCTTCTTTTATCGATTTGTTTGATTCATTGATTCACAAAAACAGATCATTATCAAATATTAAAAAATTTCAATTTTTAATCACGTCTTTAATTAATGAGCCACTTAATTTAGTCAAAACAATTCCAGTGGCAGATACCAATTATAACATTGCCTACGATGCGTTGATAAATAGATATCAGAATAAAAGAAAGCTTGCCACACTTTATTATTCTAAGATTAATAATTTTCCTAAGCTGTGCGATGAATCACCCGAAAAGCTTAGACGGTTATTAAATACGTTTTCTGAAAATTTAAATGTCCTTGCAACTTTGTCATTTCCTATTGATGAATGGGACTTTTTATTGTTCAATATGATGATTTCTAAAGTCGATTCGAACACTGTCAAACGTTTTGAATTGAGAGTATAGCAACGTAGAAATGCCTACTTTCAAAAATTTAAAGACATTTTTAGCCAATCAATGTAAGGCTTTGGATTCGGCTTCTTTGTGTCTGCCTTCAAACTTCAAAGGTTTAAATCTAAAAATCCAGCTTTTGAAAAAGCTTCTGTTTCTTTTGTTAGTTCCGGCTCAAATCAAGTGCCTCCTCGGAATAAAAATAAATGTTTATTCTGCAATAGCTCACATTCTATATACAAATGCCATGCATTACTTGCTCATAGTCCTGAAGAGAGGTACAATGCCATTAAAAATAAAAAAATATGTGTAAATTGTTTGGGTTTGCATGCCTATAAAGACTGTTCGTCAAATTTTACTTGTAAGATATGTAAGCAGAAACATCATTCTTTGCTCCATATTAATAGAGATTCGCCTAGCATATCCTCGCATGGGCAAATTTCTCCTGTAGAGTCTAATAGTACCCCAGTTCTAGAACCTCAAAATAATACTTCTTTATCTTTTGTTCAGTCTTTCACTAGCATGTTGCCTCCCACTTCTTCAGCTCTTCTGTCTACTGCTCAGGTTGACATAGCAGATGCCTTTGGTCATCCGCACACAATCCGTGTTCTGCTTGATACAAAAGAAAGAACACATTATAATATCCCAGTTTCGGGAATCGGTTCTCAATCCTTAATTTCCTCCAAAGGTCGAACCACTTGCATTTTAAGACCGCACGGCAATAATTCTTCTCCTTCCTTACAAATCGATGCTATAATTCTTGCAAATATTTGTCCCCAATGCCTAGTAGTATCTTAAAGTTTTCTGACTGTCCTCATTTACAGGGTATTGATCTTGCAGATCCTGATTTCTATATATCAAAGCCCATTGATATGCTTCTTGGTGCTGATGTATTTCCTTATTTATTAAGATCCGGGCGAATCGATGGGAATCTAAATGATCCGGTTGCTCTTAATACTTTATTTGGATGGATCGTCATGGGAAAAGTACCATGTCCAAGATCTGCTAACACACAGGGATATCGTACCTGTTTAACTGTTTTCACTAATATAGATTCCATCTTAAAGAAATTCTGGGAAATAGAGGAAGTACCTTGCGTGATCCCTCTTTCAGAAGAGGATCAATTGTACGAGAAATCGTTTTTAAATTCTCATTCTAGAGATCCTGATAGTCTTTTCTGTATCACTTCCTTTCAAATCTGGTGAACCTTTCTTCTCTAATTCTCGAGAAATTGCACTTCGTCGCTTTATGTCCCTTGAAAGGAAACTAAAACGAGACAATTCTTTTAATAAATGTCTTTAAATACCGCTTTCCTGTACTTCGCGTACATTTCGAGGAATATCGAGAATAGAAATGATAACCAGAATGGTCCCCAAAATTCAATGTCTTACCTTACTGACGGGATGATGAGCACACACACTTCGTCGGCCGACGTCTTGATTCATTCTCTTGTCTCTCTCTCTGGAGAACGACTAGCGACTCGGTACCTTACCAGAGTCGCGCGGTTGGGTTTGAACACCGAATTTAGAGGCAATGATACGCGCAAATTTACAAATGAAAATTAAAAGTCCATGTTTTAATTTAGAATTAGATTACAATTTTAGAAGTTAAATTAGATATGGTCATTCGTAAACATCGGTTGTCCTCGATAAAATTTGCAATAGATCTGCGAAAACTTCAACTTAATATATCTTCTTATTATGAAAATATTCACTTTGAAATTGATTAAAAATTTTTTTCATAAGCTACATTTTAATTCGTGTAGTGGCAAGAAGTAATGTAAAGTAATGTATTTGTAGGTCTGCCTAGAAGGAGAAATATCCCAGGCGAGCATAATGGAAGGGTTCACTAGAGGGAAACGGGCTTCCGGGGATCTCATACCGTGGACCGTAGGCTTGCAGTACTACGATGAGACTTTCCCGAAATTGGCCGGAGCAAGAATAGTTCGCATAGCTACCCATCCGGATTACCAAGGCATGGACTACGGCGCAAGGGCGTTACACCTGCTGAAACAGTACTACGAGGCCAAGATCACCAGTTTGGAGGAAGGTGTTGTCGTTCCACGCCCTACAGAAAGCGTCGACGAGGAGGCTGCAGGTGGGTAATCTATAAGGGAATAGTAAATTTGTCGAAAAATGGTTGTGACTGAATGACTGCAATAAAACTACCTTTGTCGATCCCATTATGTAGACAAGAGCTTGACAATAAGCAAACACAAATAGTTGAGAGGGCTGAATTGTTAATAATTTCTAGGTATAAAAACATCTAAAATATTTTCTGTTTTCAGATATTTTAAATACATGTTTGGGTAAATGGAATGCCAGTCTTTATTTGTATTGGAATATCATTTTAGGGAAAATTCCTATAAAAAAACAATATGTGGCGTTCATGGAATAAAACATTGATGGTGCTTCTAATTATGAAACTTAAATAACCTGTAGCATAACTGGATTTTGGAGAGTTTTGTCTAAAATGAATTTCAGATATCGCACAATTAACAAAAGCAAGTAATTAGGGATTTTAAGCCATTACAAAAACGGAGTCTTGCTTACACAACATCGATAAGAAAATACTGTTGTGAAAATCGTCCAATAATTTACCTCGATGATACATGATTTGACACGGATGGAACACTACCTTAAGGATGGCTCGATTCATCCGGTAGGGGTAAAACAAAAGCTCCTTCAAATAAAGGGAAAATGATAACAATTTTACATGCCGGGTCAGAAACCGGTTGGGCCTAAAATGCTTTGTGGCTTTCTTCAAAGGATATTACAGTCTTCTGCATAGACTACTTTTAGTGCTATAAAAATGTGCCAAAATATTTTTTGAGGGTACAATTACATGAAACTTATACAGGATAATCAGTGTGCATGTGAAATGGCTAATTACGACATTTTTTATTCCGAAAAATGTCAATAATTTCTCAAAATTTTATACCTGTGTTTTTTACACCCACCACTTATGGTTATTATTTTTTTTAATGAATTGAGTACATATAGGCGGTGATTGCTGTAATAATAATAAACATGGATTAAACTTCAAACATTACATTTATGGCAGCATGATTTTCGCTATGCGAGAAACTTTTTTATTTGTACAATTTTCTAGGTGTCACTAGGGAGAAAGTTTTAGATAAAACTACAAAAAAGTTTATAAAAAAAAACAGCAGTGCTCTAGGTGTAACAGTTTCCGAGTATATCACCCTCGAAAGGTGCATCGGGTATGAAATAGCGCGCACACTGTCCGTATCCCATTTAGTTTACGCGTCGCGTCTCGCGCCGCTTTAAATAACATGATTGTTGTGATATTTGGACTTGGTATTTTATTTCTTTTTTTTCACTTCATTATAAGTAAGGTTTTAACATATGTATATGGCTATAGTGAAATATGTACTGCTATATTAGAATGTTATAAAAAAGCTAAGCAATTTTATACAGTAAATTTAGCTGATATATACATCTATAATAAACATTTAAAAATATTAGTTATATTTAAAATAATTACAAAGTTACGGATATTTCAAAATTTACCATTTAGATGTTGGTTGAATGCATCATCCGTCGGAGGTAATTCTGATGTTGGCCGATTTGTAGTTTGCGTTAATTTATGACGGGATTTCCTAAGGTTGCAAATTTCTGGCAAATTATTCTTATATAAAAGGAGAATATATTGCTGACTGACATCAATAGCCTTTTTTTTCTGAAAGTTCTGGAAGCTTCTCAAGGTCTTCCAACTTATCAACATGTTTATACAACAAAATACAAGAGTTCTAATCACAGTACACCACAATTTATTACTTTCTGGACGCACGTTTCTCTAACCAAGTTAGCATCATCAGCAGATGATATAAACTAAAGTAACTTATCCTAACCTAAGACTATTTCTAGGTAAATGTGTCAAACCCTTCAAGTAAACAATAGAGCGGACTTTAGGGAATAGGCCCTTTGTCTTTCTTACCACATTTAACTATTTCTATACTCTCAAATGCATCCAATAATCTATTATTAGATACATTTTAATCAACATGTTGGGCAACGCTTGACTTTTCTATTCTTCCGTATCTTAAATGTGCTATGTGTTCTTTAAAACGAATGTTTATGGAGCGTTTAGTTTGCCCAACATATTTTAGATCACAGCCATTACAGCTAATTTCATAGATTTCAAGTCGACTTTGTCCTTAGGGTTTCCAAGAAGATTTTTCAAACTGTTCTCCGTTTTGTAGGCTACTCTAAAACCTACGTGTTTAAATACTTTTTCTAGACCTCTCGTATATCTGGGGTCATATGGGATTACTATGAACTTATTGGGAGCCTCAGGTGCTTGAAAAGTAGTGGCATATTTTTAACATTTTCTTATGCTTATGTCTATTTACTAATTTATGTACAAAATTATCATTATATCCATTACTTTTAGCTATATTTTTCATCCGATTCATTTCATTGTTAAAACGTTCTTTACTTAATGGAAAATTGACTAACCTGTGAGTTAAGAAATGAAATGCTGCCATTTTGTGTTGACGGCAATGAAATGAGTCGGATGTTATATACCTATCAGTATTAGTAAATTTCCTATAAATATCAAATTCTAATTTATGGTTATTTCTAATAACTAAGATGTCGAGAAAAGGTAATTGCCCATTGTTCTCCTTTTCGTATGTAAAATTAATGGAATACTTGAGTTCTTTTTTGAATTGGGTTTCCAATCTACCCATAAACAAATTTGCAAGGAACGGAGATAAGCAATTGCCCATCGCAGTTCTTTCAAGTTGTTTATAACATTTATTGTTGGAACTGAAAACTGTTATGGGTACACTAGGAAACGATGAGCTTACATCAAAAGATATTAAAATTTCACCTTCTTTTAAGTGAACATTCTTAATTTTATATTTATATTTTTATATTATATTTAAGAATTCTAACGAGATAGTAACCTCAATGTTATCGTACGAGATGTTTAATTTGCTGAATTCTTCTACTAACCATTTTGAAATATTGTACGTTGGTGATCCAACAGCTGAAACAATAGGACTCGTGGACTTCCCAGGTTTATGGATTTTGGGAAGGCAGTACAGTTTAGATAACTGTGGGTTACTATGCGTTAGTTTGAATTTTAATTTATCGGACACAAGGTTTTTACACTGTTTTAAGGTACTTTTTACTTCTATTATCATTTTTGATAACGGGTTTTTCTCAATTAATCTTAAGGACCAGTTCGATTCAAATTGTCTACTCTTTCAAAATAATCTGTTTTGTCTAGTATAACAACCTTATTTCCTTTGTCAGCTTTTAAATAAAAACATTCTTTTTTCTTCAGTCCCTGGATAACCTCAGTATTTTTACGAGAAACATATTTTGACTTGTTAACATCGTTTCTTGAGATTTGATTTCTGCAAGCCTCTCTAATGAATCCGTTAGTTGACTCTGGCACGTATTGGATGGAACTTTCGATATTCGCTATAATAGTTCTGATTGATACAAAACATCAGAAGCCGGTTTTTTCCTGTTTTCACTTTTTTCCTATTCTATTACAAATTAAGCACATAATTTGTATATTAAAGTTTTTCTGCCCGCTTCGAGAGGATGATTTAAATAAAATGTTCCTCTTGTTTCTCGAAGTTTTGAGCCCTCACATTTTGTTCACTTGTATAAGATTGTCCACAGGCCTTGTGATATTTCACTTTAATCTTTCCACTTAAAATGTCTTCTTTTTCCATTAAAATTAGCTTGGCATACCCATCTTGATATTCTCATTATTGTTTCTAGGCTCCGCCGTTGAGGATTTTGGACGACCATAGGCTCCCGAAAAATGAAACATTCCGTTTTTAATATAATTAGGTATAATAACGTCTAAATACCTCAACCGTCCAAACACACCCATAAAAAACTTTTATGTCGTTGATAATGTTTTTTTTAAACACACTTTAACGACTAACCAAAAACCTCCCAGTGCTCCCTACTATAACTTCTCTACATATACTGCTTCCATAGCAAAAGCACTGGTGTGACTGAATCCTGGAAAACAAGGAAGCTGCTGTCTGCTTATCTATTTAATTACGTAAATCGGCAAAATTAGACAAAACACAAATCACTCCGCGTCGCCGCCACGTGGTTGTACATACCTATATACGGAGGCGGCTATTCAGGTGAAGTACGTGAAGTGCTACTTCACCAGAAAAAATAAACAAGCAAACATCTAATTATATTTATTATATATATCTCTTAAAATTTAAGTTTTTACATTCATTTATTCTCCTAATTGGCAAAAATAAACTGTACATCTCGAATAAATATTTTACTTGACCATTGGCGGCATGTCTTTTTAAAACTTTCAATCGAACTTTATTATAACAACTATAACAGTGCTTCGACTTGTGCTATGTTTAGTTTACGATTTTCCTACTATGTTGCCATGACAACGCGTAACGCGTACGTGATGACGTCGACCGCATGGAAGATTAATGTTAACCAGTGCCATACAACGCTCTCGGTGAATTGCTAACGCAGTATACTACACCCACGTGTCGTTCAGTTTGGGGTGGTTGTTTACTTTTATTTTCGCGGATTTCGCTGCAACCGGTTAGTTCCTTTGCAGTTTACTTGACTGTTTTGTGTTATATTTATTTATGGTGTTGTTACAACTTTATTTGGTGTTAGTTAAATGTAGTTAAATTTTAATTACTCCTTATTATTAATCGGATACTTCTTTATTATATTAAGTAAGTTTAAAGTTTTAAACTAGGCATTTTTGAAAGTATTTTAACAGTAGGTATTTGAAGTAAATCTTGTCTTTTTCGTGCATGTAAAAATAAGCATAGGTAGGTTTTTAAAATCATTAAAATTGGCCTCAACAATAAAACTTCGCATCAATAGAACTAGAATGTCGTTTGAAATTCATTCTTTTTTGCAATCATGTTGTGCAATATTAAATTCTTAATTATGTTTATTTCGTAGAGGTACAATTTATAGTTTATTTGGATTAGATATGATTTATTGGTGAAATTTCTCATATATTCTACATTCCAGATTTCCATTGATTGTGCATCTACAATGTTAAACGAAAACTGCCTCTGTATACTTTTTAAATTACCTATATTGGCTGTATTAATATAGAGTTCTACGAGTTTTAACATACATTTGCTTTGTACTTGATATAATACATAAAGTAAATTAGGTACTTAAATCATTTTTGAAGTACTTAGGTCTTTTTAATATTGAAGAACTTACTTTCGCAAGCGACTTTTAAGTACCAGTACAAGTACTTTTCTAAAAAAAGTACAGAATACATTGCCCCAAGTTTATATTGTGTTATTAATATGATATGTATAAAGTTTAAGAAATCTTCCGGCTAAAAGATTAGTTTCTGAAAACAAAAAAAAATCTGCGTTAGTTTGGAAACAACTTGTATAACAACTGAATCGAAATATTTTACAGGTCTGCTAGAAGAAACGATCGAGCCGACAAAGTCTCTCCCTCCGCTTCTAGTAAAGTTAAGCGAGAGACCCCCAGAAGAACTACAATACCTGGGAGTCTCCTTTGGACTTACCGAATCGCTGTTGAAGTTCTGGAAGAGAGCGGGTTTTGTGCCAGTCTACGTCCGTCAGACCACCAACGACCTGACCGGCGAGCATTCCTGCGTAATGCTACACGTGCTGAACCTGGAGGAGGACGAAGAAAATGTTTCTCGACTCTCGGACTATTGGCATGACTTCCGTAGGAGGTTCATCAGCCTGTTGGGGTACCAATTCGGGAAGTTCCCACCTAGTCTGGTCCTGGGGATGCTCTCCAATGAGGTCGTCAAGGGGCAGCATAGTGTTTTGACCAGGAAACAACTGGACACGCTGCTTACCATCTACGACATCCAGAGGCTCGACATGTACAGCAAGAACCTGGTAGACTACCATCTGATCATGGACTTGCTGCCGACGGTTGCGAGGTTGTTCTTCTTGAACCAGATGGGGGATGTGCAGATCTCTGACGTGCAGTGCTTCATCATGTTGGGGCTCGGTCTTCAAAGCAAGACCGTTGACGAGTTGGCCGTGGAATTGGAGCTTCCCACTTCTCAGCTTCTGGCTTTGTTCAATCGAACGATGAGGAGGTTGGTAGGATTCTTTTTTAATACATTCTTAGATAAAAGTTTAATAAAACTCCTCCCAATAGTCTTTAATTTCATAGTCGTAGTTTTGGTTGTATTTGGACCATTTTCGGGGCTCTAAATGCTTTGTGCCTCTCATATTGAAGTACATACAAGAAACTAAAACATGCTATTTCAGATGCCAGAAGTATCTTAACGGCATCCTTGAAAAACACGTGGAGGAAACACTGCAGCCTCAGAGCGACGTCATTTTGACCCCCGTAGCTAAGCGTCTACGTGATGAACTCGACGAGGCTGCCAAAGAGTTGCAGAAGAAACAGAAGAAAGAGTTGGAGAAGCTAAAGAAAGAGAACCTGGAGCAGTACGTCATAAAAGGATCCGAGGAGGAATGGTCCAAAGTTTTAACGGGGAAGAAGAAGACTAGTATTATCTCTGTTAAAAGGTATCTGTTCAACAATGTACTTAAAATCTTATCAAATGTGGATATGACATTAAATATTTGATTTTGTAATTTAATTGTTTCAGCGGAGAAAAACGGCTACATGAAAACGGCACCAAGGGAGTGGTAGGTTTGGAAGAGAGTCCTGCGAAAAAGAAGAAAATAAAGAAAAAGAAACATAGTATTTAAATATTCTGTGATACTTTAAGCATACTGAATATTTGTAAATAAAAAAGGTGTTGTAAAATGACAAAATAGTATTTTTATTGATATACAGGCATAAATAAAATCGGGAAACTTCAAAATGCGCAGGTTTTTTAGGAAGGTTATTTGAAGTAGACTTAGTTTTCAAAAAAGCCTACAGACGCCAAATCAGATAATCTAGCTGACAATTCATTTAGAACAAAACCCTTTCCAAGTATTAGAAAAATCTTGAGTTTTCAAAAAAGTCTACAGACGCCAAATCAGATAATCTAGCTGACCATTCATTTAGAACATAACCCTTTCCAAGTTTTGGAAAAACTTGTACATTTGTCCAAACAAATTAGTTTTAAAAGAATAAGGACTAGCTGCTGAGATTCTGGAAAGGTATGCCAATCTACGTCCGCCAGACCATCAGCAACCTAACCAGCGAGCATCCCGGGGTAATGTTGCACGTACTGAGGAAGACGAAGAAAACGCGAACCGCCACTCTGACTACTAGCACGACTTTCGCAGGAAGTTTGTTAGCCTGTTGGGGTTCCAATTCTGGAAATAACCACATAGTCTGATTCTGGGGATGCTCAACAACGAAGTCGAAAGGGGGAAGCGTAGTGTTTTAACTAAGAAACAGCTGGTCACGCTACTTACCACTAACGAAATCCAACGTCCTGACGTCTATAATATGAACCTGGTGAACTACCACCTGATCATGGATTATATGGGGGCGATGTTATTCTTCCTGAACCAGATGGGTGACGTGCAGATCTCCGACATGCAGTTTTATATCCCGTTGGAGCTCGGAGTTCAGAGCAAGACTATTGACGAGTTGGCCGTGGAATTGAAGCTTTCATCGTTTTGTTCCGCAGAACGATAAGGAGGTTTGTACAATTATTTTTTAACTAAACACTAAATGAAAAACTGACAAAAGAGCTCTCAATACTACTTTATTCCTTTGCCGACGTTGCTGTTACTTGTTGATCATCTTCAGAGCTTTAAATGATTTGCGTCTGTCGTATTAAGACTGCAGCTCATAAGTTGATGACTAGCTAGGGTAAGTTTAAGGGGGAACTGCACGCAGTATTATGGATCATTTGCAAGCCTTCCGCCGCGCCGCTGCAATATTATGTTAAAGCTGTAAGAGATATTTATTAGCTTCAAGGTGATTTAGTTAGAGAAATATGTATAGTTATAGGCGCTAAATACGATTTTTTATCAAATAATTAAAACTAGAATTATAAAACAGTAGTCGATTTGTCCATTTTTGACCATTTTTTGACCACTTTTTGATGCAAATGCCATCGCATATAATTTTTGTATCCACAAAATGGCTCTTAACGCCTTGCATTAACCTTTGTCTACATAACTGCAAACTTTGAAACGGTAAATCGTACTCATGTCTTTGTATTTCTGCAGCGCGTGAACTCTTTTGAACCCATTTTTAACCGAAATGTAATTTAAATTGCCTATACATAACACATTTTTTTGAAGTCGGACGAGCAGGAAGTTTTTTCTAATACGTAGGTACCATTTCATCTTATTTTGAACTTGATTAGACCGTGTCGCTGATTTTTCACTTTTTGCGTGCAGTTCTCCCTTAAGGTAAAATATTTTGAGGGCTAGAAGAGATATCAGCATGCGCCTGCATAAAATAATAAAAAATTCTTTGGGAATACTAGTATCAAAATTTGTTCCACATTAATAGGTGATTTTTGAATACAAAGTGTATAAAAAAGGCATGATTTTTTCAGCATTTATGACATACAAGTTTCCAAAATTTTTTTTCTAATATATTTTTCGGGAGGTTATCTTAAAAAAAAAACAAGTTTCTTAGTTCTTAATTATATCTTTTATTTTTATTTTTGAGTTATTTATATGTAGCGTGAAAAAATGTGTTTTTATTAAAACATATTTTTATGAATCATCAAGTGTTTCCACTACTACTCTTTAAGAATTTTTACATATTTATTACTAATAGTTCTACTATATATCAACAAACACTTTGGGTTACACGTTTTTAAGTATTATATATGTATTTGTTACTGCGAATAATACTTTATAGTACTTTTTCATGAAAAGTAATTATATAATAACTACTGCCAAGCAACTACTTAAGGAATTGACTCCAAGGTCCTCATTTCTTTTCCTTTACATAATAGTAATTATTCAAAGTTACTATTTCTAATCTGTTTACTAAATTACAACTTTTAAGTATCAGTACCTTCTTGAACTTTGCAGAGACTACTCCATTACGTTCAAATGTACTCCTATAACGTATTACTATAAAGTAAAACGAGTCGTTGCAGAGTAGAAAAAGTTATCGCCTACGGCTACTTTAAACTGGCTATTACCAGTCGTTATTCTTCTGTTGCAACTTAGAAGTAAAAATTACAGTAAATATTTACTACATGTAAACTATTACTTCTGGTACTTGAGGTTCCGGAGATAGGGGGCGCTAGTACGAGATTCGGTCGTTGATTTTATAAAGACAGTGGAAACAATAAAGTAACCAATTTTTGATTTGTTCGGCCATATTGCTGCTAAAATCGTTTTGTTTACTTTTCGCCTACGTGGGTTTCTTATGAGGTTTGTTGTTTTAATGCCTCATATCATTAGTTTTTGTGATTATTAAAATTAATATTGATTCAAAGAAGAAGTTTTCAGCCATATAGACAAATGTATTAAGGCCTGGTTCACCTGTTTTTTGCTTGTAATTATAAAGTGTTTGTGATGAATGTGTAAATGACCGTAAATGTTTTAAGTTTAAGATTAGCATAAAAGAAACTTTATTTTTTAGGCCTTCTTCAGTGCATATTAAATGCACTTGGCAAACACTCTCATTAATCGCTTGCACAAACATTGTAATTTGTTAAAAATCTAAATAAAAAAATAAGTTTGTACTAGATAGTTCAAATAAATTAAATTATTAAAGTAATTAACATAACCCTACATTTACAACTGACGCTGACAGATGTTAATATAAAAGTAGATTAATTTAGTCATATTTTCCGAAAAACTAACTATAATATGGGAGCCCCCATTTAAACCTTTAGAAATTTTGCATCCATTTGGCGGGTGGGCTTATGAAACAATTGCATTAGTTTTGAGAAAACTTAAATACGAAGAACATCAGTGGGCAATTTCTGTTGATTTAAAAATGGTTAACTTCCTCCTTGGACAGCAGAGTGGTTATATAAAATATCCTTGTTTTTTGTGCCTTTGGGACAGCAGAGCTAAAAATAAGCACAAGGAAAACAAAACGTGATCAACGAACCTTTGGTTTCAAGAGAAAAAAATCTTACTTCCGCCCTTGCATAGCAAGCTAGGCCTAATGAAGCAATTTGTGAAGGCTTTAAATCGAGATGGAAATTATTTTGGGTATTTGTCACGTAAATTTCCTGGCATTAACACGGAAAAACTAAAAGCTGGTATATTTGATGGTCCTCAAATAAGGCAACTTGTTAAAGATCCACAATTCACCACATCAATGAACGAGACTGAATCTAACGCTTGGTGTTCATTTGTTCAAGTAGTTCAAAATTTTCTTGGCACTCATAAAGCAGAGAATTACGTAGAATTAGTGGAAACTATGCTTTCAAATTTTATTATTCTCGGCTGTAACATGAGTATAAAAGTTCACTACCTCCACAGCCACCGTTTTCCAGAAAACTTAGGTGATTGTAGTGAAGAACAAGGGGAAAGATTCTATCAGGATATTAAAACTATGGAAGATCGTTGTCAAGGACGATGGGATAGCCACGTGATGGCGGACTACTGCTGGAGCCTTCAGCGAGACTGCCCTAGTAAACTCCATTCTAGAAAGTCGTATAAAAGAAAATTTTTATGTGATTAGTGACTAATGTAATTATGTAAATTAAGTTTTTGCAATAAATACTTAAATCCATGTGTCTTTGTTTTTTTTTAACTGGCAATAGTAATATTATATATTATAACAGTTATAACGTAAAATATATACACAATTTTTTGTTAAACTAGATCTGATAGACAAAAATCTCAGAGCTTTTTTTACATTCTGCATCCAAAAATTACCCAGGAACAGTTAAAAAATCGCAGACACCAAAATGTGTGTTGGCCTGTGTAATAACTTGATATTCCCGAACCTGAAGGTCTTGAAGAACTGGGTTGCCAAGTCTTTTTCTTAAAGTCAACACTGGCCTTTTTTATAACTTGTTCGTTTTTTATTGTTTCAGCAAATTTTGTATTAAATGACAAGTCATCAATTTCCAAGTTGTCTACGACTTTCTTGCATTCCGGATTTAAATGTGGTATTATTTTAAATCAACGGTGAATTGAAAGTCCGTGATGGACGTTGGTAAATAATTGGCAGGCTTCTGCCAATGATCTCTTGCTATCGGCTTGCTCTTTGTTAGGCATTATAGCCCCGATAACTGCCCCTACTGCTAATAGATCGTGAGCTAATTGTTGTTGTAACGCTGTTATAAAACGATCATGTTCAAGAACCGACTTTACTAGGAATGGTTGTACTTCATTATTTATCTGGGGAGGATGTAGAGCCCTACAATTTGCAGGTATCTTATACTATGACATTAATTCTTCTCGGTGTTCTTTAGTTAAACCTTTTTTTTAAGAGGCTGTTCCAGCGAACAATCATTTTCTCATGCAAGTCTTTTCCCACATTGTCCCCCGAGTCTGGTTTTAAGCCTGAATCGTTAAAGTCTTGTTCAGATTGTTCGTTGTTTGCTGGTATTTCTGTATCACGTACTGTGACCTCTGAAAAGTCTGGATTGTCAGATGTTGTCTCGTACTGTAAAAAAAATATATAGCCACTTAAAGTCGGCTGATTAAGATTTTACTCAAATAAAATCGTTCGATCTCATATTTTATAATTGTTTATATTTAGATAAAAAATCGCTCGATTTTAGTTTTAGGAGAACGCACGTTACCCTAAAACCTTTTCTTTATATTTTGTAGGAATGACATGAAAAAACGCACGCTTTTTCTGTCTTTTGGGGATTATTGCACGATATCCCAACCTACAATTTTCTCCTAATTTTCTGACAATCCCTGATTAAACTAAAAATGAAAAACTAACCTGAAGTCGAATAATCTTCATAGGATGAATCACTAGACTCACAAAGTTTGTTTAAGTTTTCTTGCATTTCGCGAAATTGCTTTTTTAGTCTTTTTATTTCACGATGCTTTTCCGCCTTAGCTGGTCTTTTCGGCATTTATAAACTTTTCACACCGCGGCACTTTACAATCGACGCTGATGAGCACGAAAACGGAATGATTACACAAGCAGCAGACGACCCGTCAGGTCAGAAAGAAAAAAATTGTGAGTCCTGGATTTTAAACGTAAACAGTTCGCGCGGATGAGTAAGTTTATTCGGAAACTACACAGTAATTATATCAAGGACAAGCGAAGGAAAATTCCCCACAGACCTAACTTTTTTAAAGTTTGTGTTTATTAACATATGACAGTGTCTTAGTTTTTGATTTTTGACATTTAGACTAAATTTGATTTGTTACATTTTTTTAAGTGTAGCTGTTTATTTTTATTAGAGTGTTTTTTTTATTTTTAACCATAGTAACATTAACCTATTAACAAAAGAATAAATAATCCCATCTAATATTTTTATATTCAGTCTATCTTTTCGCTGCATAGCTGAAAAAGTACTTATCTAATTGACTTCAAATTTTTGTTAAAAATGAATGGGGATGACATGATAACATTTTGGCAAAAATACATTATGATGGAACAAATTGGCGACTTAATGAATGTTAAAAAAAAATGTTACTAAAAACACCAATCCAAATTTTGTACAAAAATCAAATGGGACTTAATCAAATGTTTAAAAAGTCGGTAAAATCCCATTTTCTAGAATAAGGACTTTATGGATGAAAAAAAAATATCATAATTGAAAAATAAATTAATAACGAATAAAAACAAAATTAAAAAAATGGTATATGGGAGTATCAATGCAGTGGTGTTATTTAAAGAGCTATGGTAAGTGAATTCATTAAGAAATCATGGTTCTTGGGTTAAACCTTGTCAAATTATAATTACTATCCGACGTTTCGCCTGGAATGTTTTTTAAATATATCTTACCGCTTAGATAGATGTGAGTGACAAGTTAGGGGAAAAGAAAATCAAGAAATTGTAAGAAAGAGAGAAGATGACATAAAAAATAAATTTAGGGTAGTGGGCCTAATGACAGACAAAGTAAAACCAGGATTTGGCACAAGCAACGAAGCGTCGTTTTTTCCGACTATCGTTCTATAGCTTGCATCACTGGCATTGATGAAAATTTAATGTATCGCATTAATACAATTTTAAAAGCTCTTGCATCAGGATACGAATACGTATAATATGCCTATAACTCTGCAGAAAACTTTGGTACATGGAGCTGAAATAATTCGGCATTCAATACTACCCATTGGACAAATGTCAGAAGAGGCTTCTGAAGCAAAAAATAAAAAAAAACAGAAATTCTAGACTGGGACATATAATGCAAAACATCACGTGTTTGCAGTAATTTTGATTTAATAAAATATCTGTTGTCATCCGATCTACATATTACGTTGCTAAGAAAATTAGCAAATAAATCCACGCATACAAATAATAAAGATTTTTTTGTCATTGCTAAAAGCGAACTAATGTTAATGTATAAATAAATAATGTACTGTAGTTATAAGTAATTAAGTATACCTAATAATTATAAATAGTTATGGAATAATTAACAGTTCGAAAAATAGAATTCTTAGATCTCAAACAAAAATTCCAGAGCCCTGTAAATTCCGATTATAATTAGAGAATTCTCTGAATTGGAAAAATAGTAGAGCAAAACGACAAATCCGTACCATAGGAAGCAATTTAGGAAGATACGATGTTTTACATGCATTTTTTTATTATTTGCGCTTTTTTTATCCCATAAAAAATAAATACATTAATGGAGGTAGTTCTGGAGTTTCATTTATTATATAGCACACTGTATAATTTTATAAATATTTAGATAATAAACGTAAATATACTTTATGAATTACTTTAATTTAGTTTGCCAATGTATTGTTTTGATTTTGTGAAGTAAAGATGAATTAACTGATTTGTAAGGACACCCAAAAGGTTTTTTTTAAATAACGACTAAATATCGATAAATAATCCCATTTTTATGCGACCTAAATTCAAAAGCTGTTACTTCTCATTGTAATCCATCCAAGAAAAAATATTCCTGTTGCTTGAATTCACCTTAGTGTGTTAATGAATTTTGTCCATCTAGATTGGTCAAATCGTACACTGTGCGTCGGCTGTAGTTCAGGAACTGTTAAGAACTTAAGGAAAAAAATATTTATAGGTCAACCGGCCAAGAGAAAATGCTGTAAATTATTTCCGAGTTCATTGTTACTTTCAAATGTAGATATCTCTGTTTTGGATGAACCGTTTTTATTCAACTAGGTGTCGAAAAAAAGTGCTTTTTTTGCTCTACTCGTGGAGCCATACACTGTATCGTAATGACCTTGTTAGTGGTCACCAGATGACGTTGTTTCGGAATTCTCCAAATAATGATGATTTTCTCAAAAAAATCAAATGTACGCTATGACTTTTATATTACAATTTATTAGGTAGTTATTTGGAGAAAAAGTGACTATGACAAAGTGGAAATTATTTTCATCTTTCGTTTCAATTAATCCTAAAATTTTAGTGAAACCAGAAAACTGGAAAAAAAACAAGACTCCTATAGAAATTAGTAATCTGCATAACAATAAAGAACAAAACAAAGGAAGAAGACAAAAATTACTAAAAGTTAGTTTCATAATCAAATAAGCGTCGTAATAAAATAGTTAACGCTAGGGCGAGGCAGGGCAGGTCTTGGTTTGGGCAAAAAGATTAAACCGAGTTCTACCTGTCTTCAGTGAAACAACAAAAGAAAAACAACAAAATTAACCAACAATAAATGAACAACAAATATAAAATTTAAATTACTGAAAACTAAATTCGCAAATGCTCAAGATACAAAGTTGCAATCTTTCCTATGCCGGTTGAACTGCAGCCTCCTGTTCTGCTATAGAGATACTTTGGATGGCATTCCTAATTATGTCCACCATATCGTTTTTTGTAGTAGGTCCGCTAGGTCGAGTCGCATATACCAAATTTTTTACCCTAAGTAGTTTTCAGTAATTTTAAATATATAGTTGTTAGCTTATCCTTGTTAAATCAATTCGCCGTTATCTTTTCTGTTGTTTCACTGGAGCGAGGTAAAAATTGATTTAATCTTTTTGCCCAAACGGAGTCCTGCCCTGCCTCGCCCTAACTTAAGCTAATTTATTGCGAAACTTATGTGAATATGAGACTGAGTTTTAGTATTTTTTCTTTGTTTTTTTGTTAAGTTTTGTTCTTTACAGTTATGTAAGATTACTAAACTAATTTTCCTAAAATTTTAGGATTAATTGAAATGAGGGATGAAAATAATTTTCCTTTGTCACTTTTTCTCCTCTACAAAACAGCGAGGTTAATCAGACTTTTCGGATTTGAGAGACTATCAATGCCCTTCATAACTGCCAATTAAACTGTGATATAAAAGTCATAGCGCACTATCTGATTTTTTTTGAGAAAATCAGCATTATTTGAAGAATTCCGAAACAACGCCATCTAGTGATCACTAACAAAGTCATTACGGTACAGTTTACAGTCCACAAGTAGAGCAAAAAAAACACTTTTTTTCGACACCAAGGTAAATAA
Source organism: Kuschelorhynchus macadamiae (assembly GCA_030620095.1). Lineage (NCBI taxonomy): Eukaryota > Metazoa > Arthropoda > Insecta > Coleoptera > Curculionidae > Kuschelorhynchus > Kuschelorhynchus macadamiae. The sequence goes on along the minus strand of JAUTXW010004907.1, from coordinate 510,358 downwards.
AATTGGTTGATCCAAAACAGAGATTATACATATTATACAAGATACATGAAGTAGTAAATATGAGAAAATCGATTTAAGCGGAATGTATGTCGGAAACAATAGCTTTAATTAGCAAAATTAGTGAATTGATGAATATTTATTCCGAAATATAAACAACCTGTTACAGTAGATCTGAATAATTCCGGCAGACGGGTTACTCAATTCACCCTAGAAGAACATCACGCGACATTAACTTCGCCAATATTCCATTTTCCCGGAAAATCGATCCGAATAAAAGTGCCGGCCGGCAGACAAGCGAGACGAGATCGAAGGTCGGTACCACGTAGAGATGGGTAGTTCGTGAACGAACTAGTTCAAATGAACTAGTTTCTTTCGTGAACGAGATGAACTACTCGTGATGGTCCGAAAGACTCGTTCAGTGGTTCATTGTCATTGCAACCGAAATAAAAAACAGCAGCGTCTCTTTCTCTTTTCGTGAACGAAATTCAGCGAACGATAAATTTCGAACGAATTTTTTCAAAGGCGGGACAATTTATAACGGATCACAGCTAAAATCTAAAAAAGTTTCGCAAATATTATTTTTAAATAGTAACTTTTAAGTTCGTTATATATTTTTTTAGAATCTATTTACCAAATACCTAATTACGTTTAGTTTTATTTAGTTAGTTATATTTTGCTTATTGCTTGTTGTTTTGTTTATAGCAAATTGTTTACATATGTAGACTTTATTATAAGATTATGTCTTACTTTTCAGAATTTACAGTTTAATCTAATGAGTAAAATATAAAACTTGTGAAATCCAGGGATAATTGCGTCTTATTTAAATTAAAACACACTCTCGTTCGCAAAAATTCTATATGAACTAATGAACTAGTTTTTTGAACTATATTTTTTTACGAACGAGAACGAATGAACTAGTTCACGTAAATGAACTAGAACTCCCACCTCTAGTACCACGTGAACTCTTTTACAGTACTGTCTCGCGTAAAGCGATCCTGCGATTTTGCGCGTTCTCGACGAATCGGCGTTACAATTAAGTATAGACACATAGAGTACAAAATAAAAAAATAATTTCGGAATTTAAAAAATTGGAAACCAGTTGATAATTAATTTGTTCCGAAAGTATCCTCAAATTTATAAACACAAAATAAAAAAAAGCAGAGTTTCTCAAACATTTACCCCACCAAAACGAATGTTTTCAAACTAAAATAAGAAAGAAAATTATAAACCTTATTTTAAACAGTAAATAATTAAAAGAAATGAAAGAAAAAAAATAGTTGACTGGCAAAAGGCATATCTTTAGAACAGGCCTTTGTAAAATACCGCGGGTCGTCTTTAAGGTTACCACGCGAGCTACATTATCTTGCCCTGGGTGCAATTTAACTATTCTACCTAATTCCCACTGGAGAGGAGTCGTTTGTTCATTTTTAATGAGAACAAGAGCGCCTTCATTAATGGGAGGCGACGATTTTGTCCATTTGGACCTTTGTTGAAGAGAGTTAATGTATTCGGTGGACCAACATTTCCAGAAACCACTCTGGATTCTCTGAATTAGTTGCCAACGATTTAACCGGCTCACGTTTAAATGACTAAGATCATGATCTGGAATGGAGCTGTTTAAAGGCTCGAGAACTAAAAAATGACGGGGGTCAGAGGCTGAAGGTCATTAGGATCTTCGCTCATAGCACATAGGGGCCTTGAATTTAGTACCGCTTCTATTTGCGTGAGAATGGTACAAAACTCTTCAAAAGAAAAGGACTGAGTTCCTAAAACCCGATAAAAGTTACCTTTAAATGATTTAACAGCCGCTTCGGCAAGTCCATTAAAGCTTGGAGCGCCAGGAGGGTTAAAATTCCAAGTGATTGAAAGGTCTTGGGAAGCCCTTTGTGCCAAATTAAGAAACATACTATACGCTCCTTTGAAGTTTGTGCCTTGATCGATTGTTAAAGTAATACATCTGCCTCGTCCAGCAGCGAAGCGCCTAAAAGCAGCCAAGAAGGATTCGGCGCTAAGATCGGAAGTGGCCTCTAAATGTATGGCCTTAGTAGCGGTGCAAACAAATACACAGACTTAACCCTTATAAGTTTAAGCATCCTTGTGCTTGCTCATTGGAGAAAATGGGCCGGCAAAATCTACACGGACAGAAGAAAATGCTTTGGTTTGAGAAATCCTGAGAGCTGGCAAATCGGCCATATAAGGGTTGTATGATTTGGGTTTACAACAAAAACATTTAATGCACCTTGAGAGGCATTTATAAATGGCTCTCTGAAGCGAGAGAATGCAAAATTGTTGAAGTAGTAAATATTGCATCGTTTTAAGTCCCGGATGCAAATATTTAGTATGAGTAAATTCAATTATTAACTCAGTTAGCCTATGGGACTTAGGCAGTAGAATTAGATGTTTGACATCATATGAGAATTGAAATCTTTTGAGTATACCACCGACTCTTAGAACACCATCGGCGTCCATAAAAGGAGCAAGTTTTGTAAAAGGTTTACGCAGCAAGGAATTTTGATTTATTTTTGAAATAATATCTGAAAAGAACTCCTGTTGAAGAAATCCTTTGCTTGCAAAAGAAACTCGGAACCAGATCACCATATCGTTGTGTCTAAAAGTTGTGCAGAGGTAAGACCGCGACTAGCACAATCAGCGGGATTCACCGATGACGGAATAAAATACCAAGATGAAATGGGTATAAGCTCTTGAATATGGTTAACCCTATTGGCTACAAAATTTTTTCATTTGTGAGGGGAAGAAGACAGCCAGGTAAGTGTCACCATGGAATTTGACCACAAGTATAGGGCGTCAAAAATAACAATATCAACATAACTTTCCTTAACGAAAGCAACAAGATCTACTAGTGAAACCGCTGCCATGGCAATGGACTGGGTTTTAATGGCGCTACTCGACATTTCGAACAAATAAGGAATGTTTTTACGATTCCATTTGTTTCCTCCACACGGAAATAACAAACAGCAGCGTATCCATTTTGCGAGGCATCGCCGAAAGCATGTAGTTCAGTTTGGGGTTCGAATTAGACCCGACGCACAGTGTAGCGTGCCATGGACACAATTAAAAATAAACGAAATTTTGAACTATACAATTCTAACATTTTTTTTACATATTTAGATAAGATATTGGTCACTGTATTACGTAAGTATAGTATCAAATCGCAATAGGCCATGCTTTTGTTTATCGGCGCTTAGCAACTTTGACCTGTCAAGACTCGTCAAAATTTAAGGTTATAAAAACAATTAATTACGTGTGTGAAATTTATTGTGTATATAATTAAGTATTTTGGTTTTTTCAAAATATTAAAATGGATTCTATTTGTGAGGGTAAGTACTTCATAATGCTGAATAATTTACATTTTGTACGAAGTTTAATTAAGAATTTATAATGGTTTAAAGTTTCCAGTTAAAATTTTTTGTAAATTTCGACATTTTGGAATTTGACTAGAGTTTTAAAAAAATCACTTATGATCACCTTCAATATTTTTTTATCAATTGTTCATAAACTAATAGTGTTTTCCTAGAAAAAGTTTTAATCACCATGGGTTACCATTAACGGAGTTATGTTTTTTTTTAGACAGAGGTGTTATAATAAATAAATATCGACCTGATAGATGTTTGGCTGAGAAGTCCAAAAGGAAATCGAAAGCAACTTGTATATGAAAAAATACTGGACCTCATTAATGTAGATGAACCTTACAAACAGTTGCAAGATCAAATTCTTAAATGCAGTAAGTTTTTTGGTTTAAAAATGGCGGTAAAATGGCAGAAAGTAGGTTGCTCCCGTAACCAACTTTTGAAAGGCGAGATGGGTTGGCTAGAACAGGTCATATATGTGCATAATTGCATTAATCAACAAGAACCACTATCTCCGCATAGTGTTCAACTTAAATCTACCAGCAGCCGTAAAGTAGGAAGACCCCGAGTTCCATTTGAGGAAGCATCGTCTAAAACAAAAAGAAGGCGTATGGCAGAGTTAGCTGACAGAACTCCAGAGGAGCTACGATTAGCTGCAGAAGCTATGTCAGAAACTGTCCGTGGTCCAGTAACCAACAGTTTTAGTGCAATTGAAGCTTTAGCGCTTATGATAGACTTAGATATATCTATAAGAAAATATATTCTTTTTGGTCTGTAATCAATGCAAAAGCCCAGAACTGCCTTCCAAGTTATTTTCAGATCAAAATAGCCAAAAATGCTGTTTTACCTTCCAAAATAATTTTAACTGATATATCTGCAGAAGTAGATCTACAAGAGCTTTTGCAAAAAACCATAGAAAGCATTTTGAAGTTAACTGAGGTAAATAATCAAAAACGGCTAAAACTTATATGCAAGTGGGGCATGGATGGCAGTTCTGGGCATAGCCAATACAAGCAGGAGTTTACTAACATGGAAAGCACGGATGAGTTTTTATTTTTAATAGCAATGGTACCTCTAAGGTTAGTTGATGAGGAAACAGGAAAAGAGATGTGGAGAAATCTTAGGACCTCGTCAACTCTATATTGTAGGCCAATCAAGTTTTTATTTCAAAAAGAAAATTCAAATCTCGTGCTTAGTGCTGAAAAAGATATTAATGAAAAAATTAAAAATTTAAAACCCATCGAAATTGAAACTACAGAAGGTCGAAAATGTGAGATCAGAGCGGATTTGTGGTTAACAATGATGGATGGCAGTGTAACCAATATACTTTCGGAAACAAATTCAACTATGAAATGTATCATTTGCGGAGCCACACCTAAGGATATGAATACTTTAAACATAAGTAGTCGTCCTTCCAACCCGGATAATTACCGCTTTGGTTTGTCCACATTGCATTGCTGGATACGTTTTTTCGAGTGCCTTTTGCATATCGAATATCGGCTTCCGATAAAATCGTGGCAAGTTCGAGGGCCTGAAAATAAATCCATCGTAGAAGGCAACAAAAAACGTATCCAAGCAGAATTTAAAGCCAAAATGGCTCTAACAGTGGATAAGCCAAAGCCAGGGTATGGCTCTTCAAATGATGGAAACACTGCCAGAAAGTTTTTCCAGAATCCTCACATAAGCTCAGAAATCACAGGGGTTGATGAGAATTTAATTAAAAAGTTCTCAATTATTTTAGGAGTGTTAGCTAGTGGAGGCATAATTGATCTATATAAGTTTAGATTATTGCTGGAGGAGACTAGAAATTTGTATATAACGCTATACAAATGGTATAATATGCCCAACACCATCCATAAAGTGCTTGTTCATGGATGTGAGATAATCGAAGCATTTTCTTTACCAATCGGAGAACATTCTGAAGATCGCATACCCGGAAGTGCTCTAGGATAGCTTCCAATAAAGACTTACTCCACATCCTTCTTCTTACCTCAGACCCTTTTATTTCATCAAAAAGAAACATAACCACCAAAAAATGTGTAAGGTCAGATGAAGAAGTGAATAAGTATCTGAAGAAAGACGAAAATCTAAATCATGGTTTAGATTTAGATTTAGAGGAATTCATTAATTTTGATAGTGATAACGAATCTTCAAATTCTGATTAAATTGTTGTTATATTATTTTTGTATATATTTAAATTGTTGTATTATGTTACGGTTGTTAGTTCTTTTATTTTTTGTTAAAACTGTTCTTTATTTTTGTACACATTAGGTACTTATGAGGAAAAGTGAAATTAATTAGCCCTAACACAAACATAGAAGAATTAAATAAATAATTAAGTTACCCAAAAAATGTAAGATTGAAATATATTTTTTTCCTCATTGTATACTCACTATTTTTTTACATTCTTTAGAGCTTACCATAAGTAATCAAACACCGTTTACAGAATCGAAATTGGTGGAGTGCTTTTTGAGATATCGAATTTTGTCCTTAACTCATATAACACGTCACACTGTGCGACGTACCGAAGAATTTTTATATTACCAAGATACGGCATTTCAGCTTTAAAGGTATCCCAAACATCTAAGCTAATAGCTTTAGACGGGGGTTCATCCCAGGAGACTTTGGAATCCCACAAACGTTGCAAAAGAAGTTTTGCAAGTAGGAGGCAATGAGCAATAAAGCCAAGGGGATCGAAAATTCGACTTATCTCAGATAAAATATTCCTTTTTGTAAAGAATCTGAATTAGTATTCCATCTGAGACCAAGAACCTTAACAAATGATGGCTCCTCTTTGTCAAAAATACACGAACTTTAATTAGCAAAATTAATGAATTGATGAATATTTATCCCGAAATATACATAACTGGTTACCTGTTACAGTAGATCCGAATAATTCCGGCAGACGGGTTACTCAATTCACCCTAGAAGAACATCACGCGACTTTAACTTCACTAATATCCCATTCCACTATATCCCCCATCCGAATAAAAGTGCCGTCCGGCAGACAAGTCAGACGAGATCGAAGGTCGTGGCTAGCAAGAGATTTTGCGAGTTACAATTGTGTATAGATATATAGAATATAAAATAAAAAATAATTTCGGAATTTAGAAAATTGGAAATCAGTTGATAATTAATTTGTTCCGAAAGTATGTATAAACACAAAATAAAAAAAGCAGAGTTTCTCAAACAATACATTTGAAAGTAAAAATGTTTGACCTTCCCTCACCACTTCATTTTTGAAAATAGACAAAAATGGTCTCAAGAAAAAAGTACGTAATTGTTTTAAGAATAGAATGCTTATATTTTAAATATACCTCAGTTATAGAAATTTAAGAGAAAACTGGCATTTACAATTTTGTTTTGATGTTACGCCCTCTAGCGGCCAACTTTCGACCTTGAAAATAATTTACAGCAATTTCTCTTTGCTGTTCTGTCATTGACGGTTCCCGAGCTCAGCCGACGTCTTCTAGTATTGGACTACCCTGTACATATCCTTTACAGATATTGTATAAATTGTAATAATATGAGAGTTTTATTATAAGGAGGACACTTGGGTACAAAAATAGGCAAAAGTCTCCCCTTTTAACAGCACTTTCCTCATAATGATATTTATATTTGTCAAGAAAAGTATAAAATTATTCTTTTAGAATACAATACAAATACAGAATAAATGCTTTATTCTACACATCAGAAGTCTTTTTTATAATTCATTACATAGATCTAGAGAGTTAAATACAGTAGAAAGACATTTATTATTATAAAAAAGAAATTAACAACTGAAACCTTCAGGTTCGAAATTACAACTGTTTTCTTTTTCGCCTGTCACTTGAACTCCCGACCATTTCCAATTAAAACAACCTTCATCGGCGCAGACGATTTCGACCGGTATGGCACTGCTTTCAACGCTACCGCTGACATCCTCCAAAACCAAATCTCTGATTGGTACGTTGTTTCTGGGCTCGTTGGCCTGTAAAGTGGGCGAAGGTGGGTTGTTGGTGTAGTTCTCTTCGATTAGGATGCCGTTGTAAGTGATGCCTAAAGAAAAGTATTCTAAAACATCTTAAGCTATATTATCATCTATAGGGTGTTCCACTTAACATGACCCAAGTCGGTATCTCGTTTTTTTTTTTCACGTATGCTTTTCGTTTTTGGTGTTATGTGGAGTTTTTTCTGGGGACAAAAATTAAATATTTCCCTTTAGATTTTTTCAAATGTAATATTAATCGTGTGGATTTTTCACAACCTACTATTTTTTATAGGCCTTTCGAATTGCGTTATTCCCTCGTCCAAATTAGATTTAAATTGATACAAGTAGTTGAATATTAATATTTTATTTCGGTCTCCATAAAAACATACGTCCATTAGATATAGCATCTTAAGGTCGGTGAAACCGTGCTTCTTTTAACTCCATATAATCCAACCAAAAATGAAAAGGTTCCGTTAAAAACTAACCGATATATCGTGTCCATGTTAAGTGGGACATCCTGTATATACAGCACAGCACTTTAATATATCCCTCCCTTTATTTTTTGAACCATTCAAGATAGCAAACTAAATAGAGTAATTTTGGGTAATATGGAATAGTATGGCTAATATGGAATAGCTCTTTAATTTCTTGTAGGTGGCTACATCTACATTTTTAAGGCCACACTAATTTCAATATAACCCTAAACGAAAAATAACGTCAACAGGTTTCAACAGTTGCCGTTCTGGTGCATGCAAAACGCCATACTTTATTAATCGTTTATGCAAAATTTTGTAGAATAGATCTTCAAGTTTCTGCAGTGCTGTTAATTTTTCAAAATTATTGTTTATTCTGTCAGGTAAGTCTATCCTAATGTTAAAGCTAATTTTTGATAGGGTTGTGAGAAAATTATTTTTCAAAACAAATGGTTAGCGTGTATTTTTTTTTGTAACAGGTGTTTCGGGTATTATGGAATATTCCATATTATCCTCATATTGGGGTATCCCATATTACCCGATGGTTTTAGTTAAAGTTCTAAAGTGTAATTTTTTTTTGTAGGCACTATGTCTGCAAAAAAAAGAAAACAATGGGATTCTGACAATATGCAAAAAGCCATAGAAGCGGTTAAGAGCAACAGTTTAGGCTATTTGTCTGCTGCAAAACGTTATAATGTCCCTCGTGCTACACTTCACCGTTTGTGTAAGAAGGAGGGTTCTCCTGACACAGTTTGTAAAACTACTTTGGGCAGGAAACCAGTGTTGCCACCGGAATTGGAAAGAGAACTTGTAGAATATTTGTTGCTTATGGATCAGAAGTATTTTGGTTTAACTCGAAACGATTTAAGAACTATGGCTTTTCAGCTGGCTCGCCGTAACAATCTGGCACATCCGTTTTCATTATTACGCGAGTCCGCCGGAAAAGATTGGCTATACTCTTTTATGAAAAGACATAAAAATAAATTAAGTTTTCGAAAACCAACTGGAACTTCTTTGAATAGAGCACTTGGTTTCAACAAGGAAAGTGTCAACGAGTTTTTTGACCTTCTTGAGCAAGTTATGGAAGAAAATAATTTTTTCCGCTGATAGAATTTACAACGTTGATGAAACGGGACTATGCATTGTACAGTCAAAATGTCCCGTGATTATTTCAAAGAAGGGCAAACGACAAGTGGGTGCACTAACATCGGCTGAGCGAGGCTCTTTAGTGACAGCAGTTTTATGTATGAATGCTGCAGGTGGGTTCGTGCCACCCATGATTATTTTCCCTCGTAAAAATGCAAGTGAGCAGCTGAAGAAAGGAGCTCCTCCAGGAACGCTATTTGCCTTTCACCCTTCAGGATGGATACAAACCAACTTATTTACTAAGTGGTTCCAACATTTCTTGGAAAAAGTAAAACCCAGCGAAGGTAATCCAGTTCTTCTTATATTAGATGGCCATCACACTCATACGAGAAATTTGGATGTGGTTATAAAAGCTCGAGAGAGTTTTATAACGATTTTATGCTTGCCACCGCATACTTCCCACAAAATGCAGCCACTCGATAAAACCGTTATGGGTGCCCTAAAAACGTTTTACAATGAGGAAATCAGAATCTTTATGCGTGACCATAATAGAGCCGTGACACATTATGATATGAGCGAGCTATTTGGAAGGGCCTTTTTAAAAATCCAGACTGCAGAAAGATCAATAAAAGGATTTAGCACAACTGGGATATATCCGATTCGCCGGGATATTTTTTCTGACGAAGAATTTCTTCACGAAGCCCAAAAACACCATGGCGCACATCATGTAACAGGAGATTCGTCTGTAAACGAGGGACCAGACTTCGATTTACAACCAAGTATTCTTCCCAAGGATATCGAGCCCATACCAGAACTTAAAAAGAAAATTGGCACTAAGGGAAGAAAACCTGCTCGGGCAAAGGTGATTACCTCAACACCCAATAAGGACGAATTAGAGGAATCTATGAGCACATCGCGTGATAAAGTTAAAAGAAATATTGTTGATAAAGCTGGTCCTAGTTCCTGTTCTATCAAGGAAAAGCGAAAAATAATCAAGAAAACTGGTCCAAGTTCCCGTTCTGTCAGAAAGAAGCAGGATTTACCATCAACTTTATCACCCGCATCATCTGATGATGATTTACTCTTATCATCCCTAGTTAGCCAGAAAGAGGTTGATTTGGAAACCTCCTCTGATGATGATATACCACTATCATCTTTTGTTAGAAAAAAGTCGGCCGGTGATGACACAGAGTGTATTTTTTGTCAAGAACAGTTCGCAACTAGCAAGAGCAGAGAGATATGGGTGCAATGTGCAATTTGCAACGGCTGGGCGCATGAAGCGTGCTCACTTATGGAAGCTGATGTGTTTGTATGCGACTTTTGCAAATAATTAATTATATGATTAGTTGTTTTTTTATAAAAATGTATACATTTAAGAATTAAAATCATGTTCGTTTAGTTTTCTTTAATATTTACCCTATCCCATATTACCCCATATGCTAATCCCATATTACCCTCCACTTTTATTTGACCGATAGAAATGACTAATTCTTAATTTTCCTTCCTTAATCAGAATATTTTTTTTCTATTCAAAAATGGTTATAAAGTACTTATAAGAAATACCCCAAAGATTTTATTTTCATAGTTTGAGAATAAAAACTGTATTATTTTTTCAGTTATGTGAAAAAAAATAAATGGTATTCCATATTACCCGAACTTACTCTACTATTTTTTTACATGGAAAGGAGAGGGAGTAGCACATATTTTAGATCCTTAATTTACTCCCAAAATATGGAAATATATTGGACATACCGTGTGTCCCAGATTCGCTTCTCTATATTGGAATCTCAGCTCCTATTATACCTACAGCAAAGGTTAAATGAAAGTTAGAGAAAGCTTAGCGCATTCGATATCCGGCTTCAGATTTACAATAGGTCATGACTTGTGGTCCGATGACAGTTGGTTTACGAATTGTGGAGTTTTTGATAGGCACAACAGTCATCATTGGGCTGTTGAAAACCCTCGCGAAGTAGCAGAGAGCCGTCTAGATTTGGAAGTAACATTTGGTGTGGGTTCATTGCTAATTTAATCTAACTTACCTTTTTTAACTGGGCACCTATTTATAAATTATTATTAATCATTTTAGGAAATCGACTTATAGGACCATTTTTGTTTGACTACAACCTAAACGGATAGAGATACCTAGAGCTTTTGTGAAACCAGGTTCTACAGGATTTACAAGCTGCTCTAACGGAAGATGAGTTTAGAAGAACCTGTTTTCAACAGGATGGATGTCCGGCTCACAACACCATTCAAGTCAGGAACTTCTTAAGAGAGCAGGATTTCTACCTCTGGGTTTCACGAAGAATGAGGTCTATGAATTTGATCCCCCTGCGACCATAGAAATCCTGAGACAAAGAGTTTTGGACACATTTAGAAATATTAACGGAAATACACTTGCCAGTGTTGTACGAAAAGCAGTCACCAATAATTTTCAAAAGTGTCTCGATGCAAATGGACGTCATTTTGCAAATCTGTAAATTAATGTAACTCAGGTACTTATTTAGATTTTTTTAGTCGTTATTTACGTTCATGTTGTATTGAAAATTCAATGCATTTAATACATTAGTTATTAATGTAATCTTGTGACAAATAAATCATGGCCTCTTTAGAAAAAATTGAGACCTAACTTTAGGAAGTGTGATATCTCGATAATACTTAAATCTTTTGTGCACTTGTGAAACATCACAAGACTGGAAAATTTATGCTCTTTCCAAAAATCGAGAAATCCAGTATGGCGGCCATAAGAAACATGAAAGTTGAGGCGGGTTACGTGATAACAAAAGATGTTGGAGACATGTCGCACACGTCATCTTATTCGTCTTGTCCCAATAATGTCACAAAATTACATAGTATATGGTAATCGAAATAATTTAGTAAAATTTTTATATGTATTTTTTCGATAAAATATGGCATTAAATATAAAACACTTTGCTTCCTATTACCGATTATTTTTAGTAAAAGCTTCTGATAAAAAATTATCAGAAAATTAACATAACTATATAAATTCGTAAAACTAGGTTCTTGTAAAAATATATGTTAACGGTTAAAAAATAATTTTTGAAAATGCCTTTTATTATATAATTTAGTAAAATATTCGAAAGTTTTTAGTAAATTTTCCAAAATTAAATATTAGATTTCAATAAACACATGGTACATTCAACTAAACTTAAAAAACGTTTGCTAAAATTAATTATTAAAGGTAACTATACTGCTTTACTAAAATGTTTGGTAAAAATTAAAAAGAAATGTACTAATTTTGTGCGATTAATAAATAATTATGGCAATTTTTAAACTTATACATGGAAGTATATCTAATATTATAATACAATCTACAATATATAATATAATAATTGTAAAAATAATTTTTTTCTAAAATATTATTGTAAATATTTGAGGTCCGAAATTGGCGATATTTGAAATAATTTGTCGCAGTGCCACGGTAGAAACCGCCCCTGCGCTGTTGTTAAACACATCTCGTTTGTGAGTTTTTTCTGTTGATTTCCTTGTTTTTATTTATGAAGACCAGGAACGAAATTTTTCTTTGATGAAGACTATGTTTCATTGTTTGCTTCGTGATGTAATGTGATTAAAACTATTTTTTGGTTAATTTTGGATAGTTATCTAAAAATATAATCATGCGGAAGAAGGGAATTTACGAGACATATTAAGCAAATGTGGGTTAGCTGGTTTACTAACTGTATGTGAAGGTAAGCTTTTTGTATCTTATCAATAATATCATTCTATGTAATTTTGGAGGTAAAATTGAGCAAATTAACATTATATTAAGGTTATGTTATTAATTTAAATTATATTTAAAATTTTAATTTTCTGAATATTTAGCGAGGATTCGTTAATTATCGAGTTAATTATAAAAAAATACAGATAAATAATCTGGGGTTAACAATGGTACTAGAAGAAGACAGAATATTCTTTTAATACAATCAATCGAATTTGCGGTTGGTTTCTTGTGAAACATTTTTAAATAGTGGTTTATTTAAAAAAAAACTTTGGCCTTTTAATGTTTCATTTATTAGAGAGTTACTCTACATATTTAAAAATGTTTCACAAGGAACCAACCGCAAATTCGATTGATTGTATTACAAGTGCTAGCAAGGCAAAATTAGCGGTTATGTATCAACGGTGTATACTAAAGTTGAAAAAGTGTTGTTGTCATATATGGTTTGCCAAGCAGTGTTTAGTGAACAGTGTTGTACCAAAACATATGAAATACGTACCAATCACAAGTCATCACAGGCACGAGAAGCAATAAAGAACGGGTACAAAACATGGCTTCGAAAAGAACAACAGTACTGGTACTCTCAGAGGGACAATACAGGTTTACATTTAAATTTAATACACACAGAACTACTAGCTAAAGAGAATTATTTTCTATTTCAACATTTAGATAGACAAATTAGGGAATCAGTAAAAGAAAAAATCGATTTAATGCGCACAAACCAAACCAAAAAATTAGAAAATTTAGTAGCTTCCAAAAATAATAATCTTACTAAAAATACTAATAAATTTAATAATATAAATAATGTCCAATTTTATCCTAGAGTAAAAAATCTCTCGAATACTGTATTTTCTTTGTCTGAGTTAAATATTCTAGAAAAAGGATTAAAATATGCTCCCAATATCTGTAATAAGAAAAAATTCGATATCCTAGCAGTTAACTCAGAACTAGCAGTTAGTTCGCTAGAAAATGTATCACAACTCCAGAAATATAGTATAGCTAATATTTTTACCAACATACAATATAACGCTAATAAAGGAGAAACCAATATTATAAAAAATTTAAAAAACAAGCTAGAACAGAATGAGCTAATACTTTGCAAAGCAGATAAAGGCAATACTGTCACCATACTAACCAGAGCTGCATACGATTCAAAAAACTCCTTAACTGTAATGAATTCGTGAAAACTAATCATAACCCAACCACTAAATATCAGAATAAAGTTACAAGGGCTATTAAAGACAATAATACAGTTCTTTTTGGTATTAATTACTACAAACTAAAATCAATGAACCCTTTGCCACCAATATTATACGGCCTTCCGAAAATTCATAAAGAAAATAATCCAATTAGACCTATTGTATCATACATTAATGCTCCATCCTATAAGCTATGCAAAGAACTAAGTAACATTCTTCCAAAACTAACCAATTTTCATTCAAGATATTCGGTAAAAAAATCTTTTGAGTTTATAAAAAATACAGAATATCTACAGTTACCTAATAACGCTAAACTTGTCTCTTTTGATGTAAAAAGTCTGTTTACATCAATACCCACAAAAGAACTGCTAGATATACTAGAAAAACTTATACAAAAATCGGAAATATCCGTAAAAGAAAAAACAGAATTAATAAACCTTTCCCGAATCTGTGTAAATCAAAGTTATTTCCAATTTAAAAATGAAATTTACTTACAAAAAGAAGGACTGCCAATGGGATCACCCATTTCTCCTTTATTAGCGGAAATATTTATATCACATTTTGAGGAATTAATATTTAATAGCAATAACAATTTAAAATCACATGTCCCAATTTTTAGATTTTCTAAATACAATTAATCCAAAAATTCAGTTTACAATGGAATTAGAAGACAACAACGAAATCAACTTTTTAGATATAACTATAAAAAGAATCAATAAACAACTTAAATTTAACATATACAGAAAACCAACAACAACAGACACAGTTATTCATAACCATTCTAAACAGTCTTGGAGAATAAAAATGTCACCTTTTCATAGTTTCGTACATAGGCTATTAACCTTTCCCTTAAGTAAAGAAGACTATAATAACAAGTTAAATGTACTAAAACAAATTGCAAGAAATAACGGTTATAATGAATCTCTAATAGATAACATGATAAAGAATAAAAAAACGCAAAATTCTTAGAAGACAGTTTTATAGTGTCACGCCTCAATTAACCAAAAATTTTAGGTTTTTAAATTATATTCCCAATTATAGTGACAAAATATCAAATAAGCTTAATAGATTAGGTTGCAACACAATTTCTGTAAATAAACTAAATTTAGGTAGTGTTTTAATAAATAATAAGGAAAACATGTCAGTCTAATAAATCAGGTGTGTATAAAGTTAAATGTAAGGACTGTGAAGCAGTCTATATTGGGCAAACGGGTAGAAATATCCAAACAAGAGTAAAAGAACACCGTAACTCTATTTTATATAATGTTAAAAATTCAGGATTATCTGCTCATTGCATAGAAAACAACCATTTTATTGACACCGATAATGTAATGTTATTACATCAAGAAAATAAAGGTAAACGTTTGGATCTTTTAGAACAACTTGATATTAAAAAATCTTTATCAAGGAATTCACTCACAACGAATGACCAACAAAATTTCCAAATTACCCCAATAACAGACAGCCTTCTAAGTACCTATAATATAAATGTAGAAAATCCCATTTTAAATAGATAGGCAATAAAACTAAATTGCATTATGCACACCATTAGATATAGCTCATTTTTAGTTTAGTATTCACTGAAGCATCTCTTGAGAAAGGCCTATAAAGCCGAAATATATGTAGAGTAACTCTCTAATAAATGAAACATTAAAAAGCCAAATTTTTTTTTAAATAAACCAGAATATTCTTTATTTTATTTCCACATTTTGTGTAGTGAAACTACTTTTCACTAAGTCCACTAACCTAAATTTGTTTGGCCAAAAGAATAATTAGAATTATTTTGTCTTTAAAGGCTTAAGAAGATCTAGAAGATGGAAAAAAAGTGTATTCTGTCCCCCGATAACTTTAAATTTTATACAGTTATTTAAAACCAAAAGTTTTGACTTAATGGGGCGCAAAATCACCATTGAAAAGGGGGATAGATATGTTTTTCGTTATACTTGCTCAGAAAGTTTACTTTTTGACCACAAAGTAGCAGAGCGAAAGCTGCCCTTTCCAAACGACCCGTACTTTTCTTCCTTAGGGAGGGAAAAGAACAGTGTAGATATATTACTTTACGTGTATAGTGGATATCTGAGTGGCGTTAATGTCGAAGTTGTATTTCAGTATAACTATAACCAAGAAAAGAAATAATTCATTGTTTTCATGTGTGCGAAAATTATATTTTCTGTTTTTGATATGAAGATTGTCTTATAAAATGTAGCAGAATTACGAAAGAGAAGTATTATATAAATTGCTATCTCACTCTCTAGCAGCACCTGATTAACTGCTTCCTATTTCCGACATTTTTCAATAATTTATCGATCAAAAGAACTCACCTGAAGTTCGATCGTAATTATATGAAGGTCCAGTCCGAAAATATTACATAATTGTGTGTAGTACATGTTACTTCCACTTCTAGCACAAGGTTCAAAGTAACCTAAAAATAAAAGAAATCCGGCCCTGCTCTCTCCTATCGGTCTCTCCCGCGCCAGTCGCAACGTTGTTTCATTAGTTTAAAGTATTCCTTTTTTGGCAACCACCGGGAAATTTAGAAAATAAAGGAGGAGGGGGGGTAGTATATTTTCGGACTGGACCTTCATATAATTACGATCGAACTTCAGGTGAGTTCTTTTGATCGATAAATTATATTTCAGGTCCAGTCCTCAATATTACATAATTGTGTAGATGTTTAAAGTATCGTTGCCAAAAATCTTCCTAAATGAAAATAAGTAGATGAAAACACTGCTAAAATGGAAAAAATGTGTATAATGATATTATATATATACACACATATATATGTGATCAGTTAGGTAAAACAGTAATTAAAACTAATACAGATTTTAAACACTGAAAGAATAGGTATCCCTAGGTTTGAACTTTAAATGTCTTATAAGCTAAAGGCATAAATTATCATGTTAAGGAAAGCAAACAGAAGAATATAAACTCGAACGACTAATAAGTAATAATACTTAACAAAACTAGAACTAAGTTATATATCTATATTTAAGACCGTCTCCAAAAAGGTATTTGGCTTGGTTAGGGGTCTATTATAAAATCTGGCGAAGGTGCTAGATTCTTCACTCCAACCTGCTGTCTTCCTAATGACATCTAAAGAGATGCCTTTTCTATAAGCCGACGATGTCGACGCATGCCTTGTTGAGTGCGCCTTAAAAGTGGAGGTATCCACTCCCGCCTCTGTCAGCGTGTTCTTTACCCATCTGCTTAGGGTCTGTTTCGATGCTATCCCATGTGGTTTATTATAGGTAATAAAGAGAGAGTCGCAGTTTGGTTTCCTCAGGCTTTTAGTGAGGTTTAGGTATTTTTCTAGGCAAGATGCTACGCATAATTTCGGATTTTGTAGAAAATAGGGTAGCGTCAAACTAGGTTGACAAAAATTAGGTCTTGAAGTTTTTGTTAAATCGGGGATTAAAATAGTGACGACGGAATCAGAAAATGTTATATTAGGACACTTAATGAGAGAAATTGTCTGAAGTCTTTGTCCTGTGGCTAGCGCCAAGAGAGTTACTAGCTTGCAAGAAAGGGCCTTTAAATTAGAATCGGAATATTTTTCTAATACTCTGAGTACTACCTGGGGATTCCAGGTGGTATCATATTTTGGTTTAGGTGGTCTAATCCTAAAAACTCCTTTTAAGAAACGTTTGATATGTAAGTTTTTTCCCAGGTCTTCTGAAGAAATCAAGGACAAAGCAGCGCGGTGTGAATTGAAGGATCCAAAAATATTTTTTGTAGAGTCCAAAATAATTTGAAAAAATGATATGACATTCTGTGTATCACAATGAAAGGGTGAAATGTTTTTTTACCTGACAGTACTCCCACCATAGCTTATAGGTTGTACCGTATTGCTTTATAGTGGCTTCACTTAGTGATCCCACCATTGTATCCAGGGCGTGATCTGGAACTCCTTTTATTCGGAAGGCCTCCCTGATAGTTTCGCTACTACCAGGATAAGGTCTTTGGATAAAGGATGTGTTTTCCCGCTGAAAGGACAATTTAAAAGATTATTGTTATCGATGTTATCGATATCTGGTTCCCCAAAGCGATTGGTAATAAGATTAAAAATATCTTGGTTTAGGGACCATTCTGTCTCGGTATGTAAAGTACGAGACGCTTGATCTGCCTGCCAGTTTTCATGGGACGGAATATAAGAAGCGAAAATCCAAATGTTTTTGGCCTCGCACCACTGCCATATGTCTCTGGATAGAGAATTTAGTTTCTGATGTTGGACGCTACCCATTTTATTTATGTAGGCCAGGGCTGTAGTATTATCTGTCCTTATTAAAATTTTACAGTTAGTGATATTGCTGACAAAGCATCTCAGACCGAGAAGTATAGCTTGGAGCTCCAAAAAATTTATATGATGTATTTTTTCCTTGGTTGTCCACCATCCGTGAACACTTTCCCCCTGGCAGAAGGCGCCCCAACCCGATAAACTAGCATCAGTATGAATTTCTAAATGATATTCATCTCTTTCGAGGTCGTTTTTAGATGTAAGGATATGACATAACCACCATTCTAGATCTCGTATGGTTGAATTAGAGATAGGCATAGATGCATTATAATTGCCTGCATTAAAAGTCAGAGCCAAAAACTTAGCTCGTTCTAAGTTTTTGGTGTATAACCAACCATATTTAATGGCGGGACAGGCAGATGTTAATAAGCCGAGATACTGAGCAAACTTTATTATTTTACAACTTTTGTGATTAATAAAATATTTGGTCCATTTTAAAATTTTTTGGCGCTTTTCGAGTGGTAATTCTATACACATATGTATAGAATCAAAAATGAAACCCAGAAATTTGCACTTAGTACTCGATGTCATAGAACTCTTTTGCATATTTATGATAAAGCCTAAAGAGTTTAACAGAGACGTCACCAAATATACGTTTCGAGAGCATTCTTGTTTAGATGTTCCCAAAATAAGGAAATCATCCAAATAATTTACGCATGAAATGCCGCTCGCGCGTAAACTTTGGATTACGGGTTTCATAAGTTTAGTGAACGTGTATGGAGCCGAGGCTAGTCCAAAAGGCAGGCAAGTGAATTCATAAAGTTTATCATTAAAATAGAATCTTAAAAATTTACGATGATTTTTATGTATGGGCAGCAAAAAATAGGCGTCTTTGAGGTCTATTGTGGCTGCATAGTTGCCACGTTGGATTAATTTTCCTGCCGTCCTAGCATCTTCCATTTTGAAATGGGGCACAAGAACATGTTTATTTAGTTGCTTTAAATTTATAATGAAACGTTTTTTACCATTTGGCTTATCGGCTAGGAATATATTTGAGACAAATTGATCAGGGCGGGGCTTGCACAGCTCTATTGCAACTATACTCAATAATGAATTTATTTCAATTTGAATTTGTTTATATTCGATCGGGTTTATATATTTATGTGAATGAGGCTGAAAGGGTTTGAAAGGAGGGGTACTGACAAATGGCAGTTTATATCCCTGCAGCCAACTTAAAACAGTTTTGTTATCCGTTATGGTTAACCACTGTTCAAAAAAGTATTGTAGGCGGCCTGCGTAACCTTGTTTGCTTACCATGTTTAATATTTTTTTGTTTTGTCCCTGTGTTTGCCCCACTGACTCTGTCTGTAGCTCTCCTGGCGGCGATAAATTTTGGAGGACTGACCCTTCTCTGATGGGCCCGTCTCCCCCGATCGACGGCCCGGGTATTGAGAGTTTAAAACTCGACCTTGCATGGACGAGTTTACGTTAGAAGAGGTTCTTCGTTGACTGCCCCCCCCTTTGTTTGACCTTCTAATAAATGAGGCCTGTTTTGATGTATTCGGTAATTTTAACTCTTTACTAAGACTTTCCATTGCTTTAACTGAGTTTAATTTTTCGTTGAAGTCACTTCCAAATAAAAATTCAGAAGGTGTAGTATTATCTGCGAGTTCCTTTATATTCTTTAGACTAGGAACCACCTGGTTTTTTCGTACAACAGACACACGATGGAATACATTGGAAATTATTCGACCTGAGTCGGATAAGTTTGTTAGAAGGTCGTTTTTGATTCCTTCGGGGATTTTTTCCAAATTATTTAATATTATCGAAAGGCCCTTTCCTAATGCCGAAAGGCCTTTACCCAGGTGATTTTGAATCTCTACGTAGGAGCCATCAGTGGAGATAATCTGCTTTGGCAATGCTGCCCTTACTTCCGGGTTTAGTTTTGGGGGGCTCAAGTACATTAAATTTGCCGGAATTTCATAGGTACTGAGAAGACTCTGAGAATCCACCTTTTTTAGACCATTGGTTAAAATAGTCTTCCATCTTGAAGACAGTTGCTCGTGTAGCATAAAGTTGCTGTTTTCATTTTTATCAGGGTTGTCCCCTAAGATTTTTAACACTTCATCAGGTAGTGATGGAAGTATGACGTCATTGTGGACAACGAATTCGTCTCTGTCCGGACTGTCATGAGTCGTATGTTCGTCAACTGTATCCCGTTCGTCCCCTGTATCAGAATGCGCGTTACGCACACTCAAACAGTTTCTTGGCGAAACGTGGATTCTATCGACATCGTCAACCACTGCACGTGGCAACTCGTGCAGTGCTCCCCTCTCGTGCCGCTTCTACGGTCGCCGGTATCGGAGGGACGCGGACGTTTATGGCCGCTGTTGCCGCTATCTTCCGAGGCTGCACGCCTGGAAGATAAAGAACGCCGTCTGCTCTCATGGCGACGGTGTGTCGGACTGCTACGAGAACGAGACCTTGAGGGAGCTTGGCGGCGTAATTCGGACTCTATCCTCTCCAGCCTTTTAATAAGGTTTTGGAATCTGCACGATTCCTACGGCTAGAATCGCATTCACTAGACGAGGGACTCCTCTTACGTTTATGTTTCCTAGATTTTCCCATATTGCTAAAAATAACGCTGCAAATGTGAAGTACCTAATACTAAGGCAAGCTGTCCTTATGGGAACAGTGCTCAACAAAAGCTTCAGAATAAAGGTATAAAAATCATTTAAGTACTTACCGATTATCGTCAGTGTTGCCACAATGGTTTTGAGAAATGTAGTAGATCATAAGGAAAAAAAGTACTAAAAGTACTAAATTTTTTTTTAATACAATTGTATTAAAACTCGAAAATATAAACAATAAAATAAATTTTGAATTACGTACTATGGTTTTGTATATTAGTATTTTTTATCGGGATCGGGAATTTATAATAAATAAATGGGAATAAATAAAAATTTATTTATAATATACAACGAGAACAAGTACAAAAATAAATGGAACATTCTGCTTACGTTTATAATAGCTCTACGGGCCTCTACCATACCAAGTCATACCTATAATGAAAACAAATAAAAAACAGGAACACAGAATAATAGGAACTTTATAATATAATATCAGTCGTCACTCTTAACCTACTATTACAAACTAAAATATGTGGCCATATCAACCGAACAACAACAACAACTAAAATATGTAACAATCATAGTAACCTATACATACATATAAAAATGAAATCACTAATAACTTGTCTTGTTTAAAAAAGAATTCAAGTTTTAGCATGTAAATAGAAATATATAAATATAAATATTATAATAAAATAAACAATGAGAAAATATTAACAAACCAAGTAAGAAAAATAATCACATAAAACTTTTATGTTATATTTTTTGTTACTTGCATAAAACATATAAAATAAAATATCCAGGTTATGAAGTAGTCAAATAGCGCCTTGGTTTTGTTTTCAATCAGAGAAACACCAAGTCATCAATGTCAACTTCTTCATCAGTTGTGGACACATGAGACTCGGATTCAGCTGGTTTTCTTTTTAATAAGTCAAGATCAGGTTCCCAATTCTGACAAGTCTTCCCACTACTCGCAATAAGCTCCCTAGAAAGCAAAAGGGCATTACATGTTTTTATTGCTAATCTGTTTCTCAGTTTTGATTTTATTATGTTGAGCTGTGAAAACAATCTTTCAGCAGCTGCGCTGCTATGTGGCAAACACAGGATACATTTAATTAATTTGTTTAATAATGGAAACATAGGTTGTTTATAAGAATTATTTACTTTCATGATTTTTTCCCAAAATTCTTCAAATTCCAAATTTTCAAAATTGCCTTCAAGTTCAGCGATATCTGCAAGTTGCCTCCACTCCATATTAATTTCTTCATACTCTGATTCGGAAATTTGAGGAAAATATTGAACAAGAGGCATGATGGAGAATGTTTCTCCAGAGAGGACTCTTGAAGGTTCCAATTTAGGGAGAAAACTTAATATGGGATTATCAAAAGGAAATCTTTGCCTGATTTGAGTACACAACTCAATATAAAATTCTAAGACCCTTACTCTAAAAACTTTTAAATCTACTACGTACTCACTGTCTTGGATTTGCATATATTTTTCAATTAATATTTCACATTTAGCCCCATAATAAATATTTTCAGTTTTTTTGTATTTTGAGACCATTTTAGGATTTATAAGATGAAGTGGAGTTGAATCTACATATTCTTTGATGAAAAAATTATGAAGTAAAATTTTGTAAACCTTTGTAACTTCCGGTACCAGTCTATGGACTAAAACTTTTTCGCTCTGAAATAATAGATTAAGTTTATTTATAAGTTCCAGAATATATGATAAAAAAGAATAGTATACTTTAAAAATTGGGTTTTTTAATGCATGTAAAATTGTCTTGGCAGATTGAAGATTGTCTTCAAGAGCTGCTTTTGTAAAAAAAAGCTCCAAAGCCTGCCACTGTTCTAAAATCCTTTCAACTACCATTTGGAGGGAGAGCCACCTTGTATGGCTTAATTTTAGAATTTTGTGTGGTTGTATGCTTAAGAAGCTTTGAAATTCTTTCAGTTCCGAAATGCGTTTGGAGCTATGACAAAAATATGAATATATATCCCTTGCTAGGTCTTCTAGCGAACTTGGAAGCTTATTACAAGCATGGGAAGCACATAGATTAAATGAATGGCAAGTACAGCCAAGGGTAAATAAAAAAGGGATATCATTTTTGAATCTGGCTGCGACACCAGATGTTGCACCCATCATAACTGATGCATTATCTGCAGCAAATCCTACAAAATTCTTAAATGGTATATTGTTCGAAACTAATAAGTTTTTTATTGATAAGTATAAATTTTCAGCATCAGTCTGTTCTACTTCCAACAAATTAAAAAAACGATCTTTAACTTTACTATTAATTATGACCCTTGCTATAATTGCCAAACATTTTTTTGTGCTGGTATCAGTAGTTTCATCTATTATAATTGAGAAAGGATTTTCTTTCATTAACATTACTGTGTTCATGAAACTTTGTGGACCCAAAACATTTAAAACTAAATTAGTACCTTTGGTCCGACCACACTTAATTCCTTCTGCTATCTTAGAATCACTACAAATAGATTTTAATAAACCAGGTAAATGGCAAATAAACGAAAAGGTAAATTATGCTCAATTATACCAGCTAACAATTTAAAAGTTCCTCTGGTCACACTATTTTGTAATTTATTTAATTTACTTACAGTTGGTATTTCAGTCAGTTTAGGTGTTATTTTACTAATAGCTACATTTTTTTTATGTAAAGAAGTCTCGCTGTGTCGTATCACATGTGTAAGTGATCCCTGTAGGCTTTTGTCACAAACCGTGCAAAATGGCAAATGGCTCTCACTCTTAGATTCACACAGCCAAAAAGAATCTTTAATTTTTTCTTTCCACTCGAGTCGATATTTTTGTTTATAAAGTTTTTTTGGATTTTTGTTTTTTTGGTCACGCTTTCTCTTCTTGCCTTGTTCAGCTTGCTCTTTGTCAGATTCCAAGGTGCCATCACTGCCATCAGAGTCTGAATTTCTACAAAAGAAAATTATTATTTAGGTATAATAATTCAAACAAAAATATTAATATATATTACTTAGTAAGTAACTTAATAAGAAAATGGGTTGAAGCTTAGTCTAAAAAAACTTTTGGTTTGTTATAATAAGATGATTCTTCTAAATCAAATAATTAGAATTTAACAACAAATTACTTACCCATGTTCATGTAAAGTTGTGGAATCATCAACACCTGAACTATGTGTATGTGTACTGCTTGCCACCGTTTCTTCATCCAATGTAGCTGTCGAAGTGGAAGCAGAAGCTGAAGCTATAGAAGAACTACTTGTAGTAGTCGTTGTAGCAGTACGCTGAATAAGAAATCTAAATCTAAAATACAAAAACATACTTACATATCGCAATCTGTACGCTGTTCAATAAATAAAGCATTATGTATATGTATACATAATAATAACAACATACCTTTCAAGAATGTTTTTTTTATCCATTTTTTAATTTTTTATTGGACGGACCAAACCGGTATTAACATTAATTTAACAAATTACATTAATGTTATTTTTTTTTATATTGACAAATTATGACACTTATTGACAAATACTGGCTCTACATGATTGACAACTTTGACAAGTGACAACCTGACAATTATCGGAATCTCTTCTTTTTTTCACCAACACCGACTTTCACTCTTCTTTTTCGTTTTAAAGCCTGGTACCTATGGGCGATGGCCACTCTGATTGAATTCTTTTACCTTTAAAGCCCGACGTTTTTAAAAATATTGATTTTTTAAAATCTTAATATAAAAAGTACTAGATTTCGCACAGTACGTACTAGATCACTAGATTCGATCAAAAAGTACTAGATCTAGTACAAATGTACTGACTGTGGCAACACTGATTATCGTGTGTAACGAATTTCGTAATAAAAATGCGAGTGCGCCAGAGAAAATAACGTGAACCTTACGAACGAAACACAAGAAACACAATGAAACAACGTTGCGACTGGCGCGGGAGAGACCGATAGGAGAGAGCAGGGCCGGATTTCTTTTATTTTTAGGTTACTTTGAACCTTGTGCTAGAAGTGGAAGTAACATGTACTACACACAATTATGTAATATTGAGGACTGGACCTGAAATATAATTATTATTACAGTTTACAATCAGAACGATTTGTATTATAGAGTAATATTTTTAACATTTAATATTTAGTTTAGTAAAATTTACAAAAAATTGCATTTTTAACGGCACAATATATATTTTTTCTAATACGATAATGTATTATAAGCTTTAAAATATAGGATAGTATGGGTATCTATATTTCATTTTAAGGCAAACCCAAATGAATAGTAAAGGTTTCTAAAAATGGTTTTAACCGTTAATAGTTTATTAGTAAACAATTACAAAACAATATAATAGGGCTTAAAATAAGTTGAAATAAGCTGCATAATATTATTTAGGAAAAATAGCAAAATGTATTTCATATTTAACAACGTATATTTTTATTTTTAAACGAAGCATTGTGGCTTAAGTTTACTATATTTCTTTGCACGCCTTTTAAAAATAGTTAGCTGTTCTATATAGAACTAAAAATTATATCAAAGGTAATATATTTTTGGTTATATTAAACATTAAACATAAACATAAAACAACATAACAAACAATATATTTAAAACATATTTTAAACATTATTGAAAAACTTTAGACCTCAGGATATTTATCAAAATACAAAATTCTGTATTCTGTAATTCTACGTGAACGTGCGGGTCTCTGCCAGGTAGTATAAAGCCGGCAGGGGCGTGCAGTCCATGGAAGCAAGGGAAGCAGTGCTTCTCCAAAAAAAAATTACAAGACATCTTCTAAAATATAATTTTTGAAATAGAAAACCATTAATTTAGTTTATATTAAAAATGCTAAAATATTATCTTAATTATCAAGCCCATAATAAATGCGGCCTTCTCTCCGACCCAGCCACAATAGAATATCGAATAGAACTTATGCGGACCGCCAGCTTCTCTGCAGCCTAGTCCTGTATGCTTGGTTTCCTGTGAATCGAGTCAGAGGTTATTGAACTTTCCACCCGCTGTTTGCAATTTTTGCATTTCAGTTGCGTGCTTTAAGTGGTGGCGGAAGCTATCGTTGGAGTAGGTTCTTTGTTTGAACGGCTATCCGTGTGTGATACGTACGTCGCGTCGTTCTTGGTGCGATATGACAATGCGTATTGACAATAATACGGATGTAGATGTGCAAATACCGTCAACTACGGCTGTCGGTAATAACGTTGAAAATGTTGGAGAATTTAGTAAGAAGAGTGTGTGTGAGTGTGTGGTGTGTGTCTTAATAATAAATGGATTTTCAACATTAAACTTCGCTGATAAGCTTCAAATAATTTCCAAAGGCAAAACCGCCGATGAAAAATTTAACCACAAAAATGAAAAACTGTATTAGACATTTTTATCCGGAAAAACAATACGAACAATTTAAATGGCTAACAGGGTGTGAAAATATAAGTACATTTTTTTGTTGGCCATGCTTACTTTTTGAAAATGAAAAGGGTCTCTGGAATAAAACTGGTTTTTCCGATTTATTTAAACAATTTCCATAAAGCTGTAAAAAGACACATTATATCCAAAGCGCATTTACAGGCCGTCATAAAAGAAAAAGTCTTCGGGAAAACCAGAATTGAACACGCCCTTAATAAGCAGTTGGAAATTAGTCACCGCCAACACAACAAACTAATCGATAAGAATAGGCAAATATTAAGAAGACTTATCGATGTTGTTTGTTTTCTCGGACAGCACAAATTGGGATTTAGAGGTCATGACGAAACAAGGGTTTCTTCAAATAGAGGAAATTTTCAAGATTTACTTAGTTTAATGGCTAAATATGATTGCTTAAAAAATCATTTAGAGCAGTCTAGCGTTTTTCGCGGAACGTCGACCCGAATCCAGAATGACTTAATTTCCGCTGTTGCAACCATTATTCTAAAAAGAATTAAGCAGGAGATTGGCGAGGCGCGGTTCATTGCTATTGTTCTGGACGAACTGTAATTTTAGCCATTTATCTATAGTAATATGCTACGTTAAAACAGACGGAAGTATTCAAGAGCGATTTTTAAGTTAGAAGAATGTTTCCGAAAATCGTACAGCAGATGCATTATATACCGTAGTTTATAACCTTACTAAAGAAATTAATGGAGAGAAAAAATTAGTTTTTGGGGGTTTGCAAGCTAAAGTTCGAGAAACTTTCCCAAGTGCTGTGTTTGTCCATTGTTTTGCTCATAAATTAAATTTAATTTTATCCCAGTCCATTAATCACATTAAAGAGTGTAAAGAATTTTTCGTTACTTTAAGTGGCATGGCTGCTTTTTTTTCCAAGTCAACAAAACGTACACAAGCTTTGGACTCCATTGCCCACAAATGATTGCCCAAAGTAGCTCCTACTAGGTGGAACTATAATGGAAGACTTGTGTCTCGGACAATGTTTTTAATATATTACAAACTAAAACAAATGATATTGCTTTTTGCCTAAAAAAAGTGGATGATTTTAAGTCCATGCTAAGCCAAAAAAGAGATGACTTTGACCTATTTTGGGAGAAAACGAGCCAGCGTCTTCGAACAGACAAGGTGGGAGATGTTCAAACATCATACAGACGCCTGTTTTATGAAATAATCGATCAAATTCAGCAACAAATAAACTATAGATTTAACGGTTTAAATGATTTTAAATTCCTCGAGCTCTGCAATTTTGATGCATTTAAAGGAAAAACTTTTCCAGAAGATGCGTTTAAATCTCTTCTTCCTCATTATGGCCAGTTCTTCGACCGAGTGTTACTGCGATCTGAACTAAAAGTGATTTACGAATTTGATAACATTAGCGTAAAAAATAACGCTAAAGAACTAATGCCGTTTTTAAAAGACAAGGAGCCTGAAGACGCCTTCACCGAAGTGTCGAAATTGTGTGAATTAGTATCGATAATACCTGCCAAAAGTTCATCAGTAGAACGCAATTTTTCAACCCTCAAACGTATAAAAAATTTCGTGAGAAATTCAACGGGGCAGGAGAGACTTTCGTATACATCGTTGTTGTCCATTGAAAATAAACTACTCCAAAATATGTCGGAGCATCGACGTTTTTGTGATGACGTCATTGACGAATTTGCAAAAAATGATCGAAGAATCGAATTATATTACAAATAGGTAAGTTTCTAAAAATTGCTTCCCTTTCTTAAAATTTCACCGCACGCCCCTGAAAGCCGACATCAGTAGGTGTTAGCTCGTTGCTCGTAATTATTTTACTAGTGTTTCTCAAATAGTGCTATGTCTACGGAAGTGTGTCAATTCGTCTGACAGTTTCTGTTACATTTGTGGTGAATATACAGTTTCAAAACAACAACTAAATATCACAGACTTAGTAAAAAAGTCTATTTCGCATAATTCGTCTTAAAACTTGGGTATCAAGATACAGTTTGGGCACCTCGTAAAGTGTGTAAACGTTGTGTTGAAGACCTTCGAAATGGGTTCAAGGCTAAGAAAAAAGCTTTCCGTTATAGGATTCCTATGGTATGGCGCGAATAAAAGAACCATAGTGACGATTGTTATTTTTGTTCATGCGATGTGAAAGGGTATAATTCAAAATCGAAACGTTTCATTTCATACCCCCATCTTCAATCATCGACTCGTCCTATCCCCCATGGCACAGAAATCCCAGTGCCCAGAGCCCCTGCTATCTTTCAAGTTCCGATGAAGAGATATCTGAACAAGATGACGAGTCAAGTTCTGACTTTGAAGATGATTCAAGTCCAAAATTGTTTTCCCAAGGAGAAATGAATGATTTGGTGAAAGGCCTTGAAAGATGCTGCCGAATTACTTCGAACGAGGCTAAAAAGCAGAAATTTATTATTGCCAGGGGTGTCCTCTTCATGGTTCCGGTATCGCGAAAAGGAGTTTGTTCCTTATTTTGCCCAGGAGGACGAGTTGGTTTCTTGCACTAATGTTGAAGGTTTGATGAAAAAATTTAAAATTCAATATAATTCTTTACAATGGCGTCTTTTTATAAACTCCTCAAAAAGAAGCTTAAGGCTGTTTTGCTTCACAACAGCGGTTATTATTGACGCATAATTCCTGTAGGTTATTCTGTACATCTCAAGCAAACCTACGAGAACTTGGAATTGGTTCTTCGCAAACTAAAATAAGAAGACTATGGTTGGCAAGTGTGCGGGGATTTTAAAGTCTTGTGCATGTTACTTGGGCAACAAGCTGGTTATACCAAATATACTTGTTTTCTGTGGGACAGTCGAGACAGACAAAATTACTTAAAGAGTTGGCCGCCGAGAGAGCTCAAAGTTGGTGAAAAAACCTATCCTCCGAGAAACGTTGGTAACTTGCAATGTGATCACTTTCCACCCAGGTAATGTCACTTTTCATCCGGATAAATGCCAAAGAGAGAAATATGTTTCTTTCAAACTTTTAAAATGTCAGAAATGTCAATTACATATGTGCTTGTTGTGAATTGTTTGCTTTCTCTGACTTTGACTGGGGAGGTGATAATAATGATAAAAAATCTTACACTGGCTATGATTTTAAATTAGATTCAACCAATTAAAATGTTTCGTGGCAATAAAGATGTCAAAAGCGATACTATACATGATAGAACATAGCATATCGACATTTGATATAATTTCTTAAGAGAAGTAATTGCAAATAAACAAATTATTGTTAGTCTTATATCTACAGAAGATATGGTTACAGATAGTCAGGAAAGCTCTGACATAGAAGAAACATGACTGGTGTTATACTAACCTTGGATTTGAATTGTAAAACATATTAAGAATTTTAAAGATGCTCATTTTAGGCAAAGACATCAAGTAGGGGGTGTTCAAAATTGAAAAAACTTATTATATAATCTTGGCTATCTTTGCTGCTATATTTTATTGTTGTCCCAGCTATTTATTATTTTTACCTTTGTAGTTGTCAATAATTGCTAAGTTACTTAAAATATATTCTAAAGACTTCAGTTCCTATTTTATTAAATCAATTCTTGTTATTTACACATTTCTGATTTCTTTATTTCGATTTGTAGGTACAATTCAAATGTGACGATCCAAACCTTTTAAAGTAATATTTCTGTAAACTACGCCTGTAATGTTTCCATATCCTCCATCTACGTGGGTCTTAATGTGAATGGCGTTTCTTCCACTTTCCACTATAGAATTGGAAATGGAGACGTTGAGCAACGTGTTAAGGGGTATCGAGTCGTTGCTGAACCCCACCGAAATGCTGAGCCCGTGGCTTCCGTGGCAGTATAAATTGGAAACTGTTATATTAGCACCTAAAGAATAAAAATATATTTGATTGATAATATTGGGATGTATGTATATTTTCCTTCCTAATTCTGATCCACTTAGTAAGATATTTGTTAAGAAACCTTTTTATTATTACACTTTTTATTTCCCATGAAATTATTGAACCACTTTATAACAAAATTTATTGATTTATTGTTTTACAGTTAAACGATATAATCACATTTTAAGAGAATATATATTGTGATTATCGTAAGCTTTAAAAAACCCTTTTTTCAAAAACATTTTATAGTTGGCTTACCACATCTCAAAGCTACACAGTCATCTTGATTGAAGACCATCGAGTTGGTAATAATGACATTTGTAGAATTCCAAACATCAAATCCATCGGTATTGTGCCCTTCTTTTCCGTCTTCTGCTACACCCTAGAAAATAAATCAAATAATTTTGAGTACACTTGCTGATGTAGGTTGGCGTATTCATTAATATACAAAGAACTTAGAAAGACTTCTTTTTCTAAATGTATTTTGTGACATGAAAAATGTAACACCTTGGTTTTATCTAATAAGGGGTAATAGAAACATGATGTGCTGTAGGTCAAGGTAACTTGCTTAGAAAGGGAGACATCAGATTAAAAAGTCATAATGGAGGCGCGTAGGAATGGCATTTTTGATGATGGATGAAAAAAAAACCATTTTTTAGCAAACCGTGGGCTATGAGGCAAATTTTGTCGATATGGGGGAAAAGCGATTATGTACAAAAAATATGACATAACATTTTTTGGTAGGGACCGCCCTACTAGGGGTAGAGGAGTCCCGACCTATATAAGTACAAAATAAGGGCGGTTATGGAGGCTTAATGCGGACAGAACGGTATAGAACAACATTAGGTTAAATTTGCGATCAACGGACAGAGCTTCGCTTTGTATGTATTCTACAAGCCGTTCTCTGGCAATGTACATGCTGTGCTGGGTCAATTTGATAGTGTTCTATCTTTAGTGCTGCCCTCGGTCGATTGTGTTGTTTGTCTGGGTGACATAAACGTTAACCTTTTAAGACCTGATAAAACGCATTTTTATATGCATATGAGTTCGCTCAGGTTGTTGATCAGCCGACGAGAGTGTCTGGTAGTACCGTAAACTTGGGTGACTTTGGTCCACTTTTCAACTTTGAACGCTTGTAACTAACATCGGGGTCAACATATTTTCTAGCTCTTAGTCTTATTTTACAGGTCTATAATAACACTTTTAATGCTTAGAGTAACAGTTAGTTCCAGGCTTACGAAATATATTTAAAAAAAAAAAATATTGGTGGCCAAAGTCAGAAGGCTAAGTCGGGTCATGAAACTACAAAGACAAACAGTTATATGAATGACTTTGGCCACCAAAAAAATATTTCTTTTTAGTTTTGTATATTTTGCATAAAAAACAACTAAAATGTATTAAAAAAACTTATTTTATTTAACAAATCAAAACATAGCGCAAATGTATTCGCAAAAAATAAACTACAGTCCTGTGTGATACAAAGAGAATAAAATAATTATGAATTAAACATGGTGTTACAGATGAACAAAATATTAAACATATTTTTCAATTTCTGGTATTTTGAAAAAGCCTCTTTTAGATGGGGTCGGTGTGTTAATCAAATGCAAAATGTCATCTTTTCCATACCAGAGAAAATCATCCTTTGTTGGCCATTTCCACTGAGAGACTCCACTTGAGGTGAGAGATTTTATTTTATATTCGTTTGTCTCTACATTTATTTCCAAAACTTGACCAGGATATATTCTTTTTTCATAAAAAAACTGAACGAATTTACCAATTTTAATTGCTTGGTCTTCACCATGACTATCTTTCGTTTCGAAATCACTTTCATCGGAACGGTTTGGATCGTCATTTTCTTCAGAGTGGATAGAAATGTCCAATGAAGATTCAGAGTCGCTGAAAATCCTCTCGTTTCTCTTCTTTTGGAAGTTTTTTTCTTGAATTCCGCTAGGGCCAGCTTCTGGGTCTCTGTGAATGTCTATGGGTGAAATACCCATCCCTGCCTTCACGTTAACTTTTTTTTCCTTGATGTTTTGTCTCCATAATTTGAAAACCTTCTCTCTTCTAAAAGATCAATCACGGAAGCACTGACGTTAAGTTGTATAGTGGGATGGAGATTATTGTTGGTTGGTATTCGATCTAAAACTTTGGCCCTGTTTAAAGGAAAAAATCCTGCTTTTTCGAATCCACTTTTTAGATTGTTTTGTCCAGATTCTAATAAATGTTCTGTTAGTGACTTCAGAAGTCGAGGAAAATGAGATTTAGGTACGGTATTATTTGCTCCAGTCAGTTTATAATTGGTGATAAGTTGTCGCCATTTTATTTTTAATGGCCGAAAGTACGCAATATCTAGTGGCTGCGTAAGATGTGTCGTGTTCGGTGGTAAGCAAATAAACTTTATGTCATGCTGAGAACAAAGATCCAAAACATGCACGCTTAAATGCGATGCAAGATTATCCCCAATCATAATTTTGGTTCCTTCTAAGCGTCTCAAAGCAGGTAAAAGTAAAAATTCGAACCAGTCCTCGAATATAGCGCCCTCAAACCATCCACTTTTTGTACGGTTGTAATGAGTCCCAGCAGGTCCACCTTCCATCCAAGTATCATACAAATTTGTAGCCTTATACACTACGTATGGGGGTAAAACTTCATCACATGCATTTCCACAAAACATTACACTGGTAGATTGTTTAGACCAATTTAATATTCTTTCTGGGTATTTGCAACCCCGTTTGGTGATGACTTTTTTGTTACCGGGGTCATCTGACAAATTTGTCTCATCATAATTCCATATATTTTGTGGTGGAATTATCAAAATACGAATTTATTATTTCAGGAGAAATAGCAGCTCTAACGGTTTTTATATTTGCAGCAAACCTTTGTGACAGAGTTGGGTGCCTTTTTAAAAAAAGCCTCACCCATTCAGGTCCTGGAAGATTATCTTGAAATTGTCTCGTAACTACACCCTTTCGATCCAAATAACCTTTGACGATTCTTTTCAAATCTAGTGCATCAACAGGGAAACCATATGTAGATGTTAATATAATGTGTGCCTCAATTTTATTTTCTTCCTCCATGGATAAAACCGTCTGCCCACCAGCAGTTTTTTTATGTAAACCTTTGATCTTGTTCTGCAGTGTAGCACTTGGTATTTTGTACCTTTCGGAAGCTCTTCTTTGAGATATCGCTCCTTCGTTAATCAGTCGAACAGCCTCCTCTAAATTCGCCTTGCTATAATTCACGTAATTTCTGCTCCCTTCAACTCTTTTATATCGGCCCATTTTCGTAAACTATCCCCCAAATTAGTAAATGAAATAGGCAACGTTCACATAAGATAACAAACACTCAAAATTCACATAACAGAAGAAACTAAAAAACGTTCAGCATAAACAGCGCGAAAACAAGTAAACAATGCGTCGAAACACGACAGATATGATAGAACGTTAAAAAATAAATCGATTTTACAGATATCTGCAGTGGCCAAAGTCAGGCACCAATCTGTCAAAAAGGTATTGGGCGACTTTGGCCATCCTCTACCGTAGGTACTGATAACTAAATTATTGCAGCTATTAGGTTACAAGATTCCTTAATGTTCGTTAAAGTCATGTTTTGAGCGCGACCTCATAGGTGGCACCAGGTAACTCGATATGAATAAAGTTTTTAAGGATAGTAAAATTAGTATTTTCAAGAGCGTTTTTTTATACGCTGTAACTAAAAAGTAGAAAAGTTATTTTGAAAATATGACTAACCTTTATATTTACTAAAGTGTACAGAATCATAAAAAAAATGAACTTGCAAATATTTTATGTTTTAATGCACATCTACATTATAATAATAAATTTTGAAGAACGGCCAAAGCCACCATTGCTGGCCAAAGCCACCCAAGTTTACGGTACTGAGTTCTTACTTGATCCTATATTTGTATTTGATCGTGAAATGGTCAGGAGTTCAGAGGTTGTCAACTCAATAAGTATATCTGATCACAGGTTAGCCCTTTGTGAGCTTAACATCAAGGTAGCTAAATTTAAACCTCGTAACCTCTTTTATTTGGACCTTATCTCATTGCCTTTTGAAAACATTCTGTATGTAGACTGTATTGAAACTAAAGTGAAAGTATTTATCGGGTTTATAAATGACATTTGTGGTAGACATGCGCCTTTGAGGACTGTCAGAGTGACAAAACCCAAGGCTCCTTGGCTCTCTGAGGATATACGTGCCCTAATGAAAAATCGAGATAAGGCCTTGGCTAGATATATATCTCTACAAACTCTGTTGGGGACTGGGTTTATTATAAAGCACTGCAAAGTTCCACACTAGCTGCAGTTCATAGGTGTAAAAGAAATTTTATTGGTTGTGTGGTTGCTGAGAGTGATTCTAGAAATACATGAAAAATTTAAATGTTAGACATTCTAATGAGTGCACCTCTGTGATGTAATGAAATGGTGCAAAAGTATGAAAATGCAGACCAATTTTGGCACCATACTTTTTATTTTCAGCTTTCCACTGTTGAATAGATAATACACGGTATTAAGTCTAACGCGTTTGGATGTAATGATAAATCACATACAATGTTGCAGTATTGTGCGCCTTTTATTTAGTACTTGGAAAATATCTATACTGTAACCTATACAAGAACAGAGACCCTGAAAGCTGTACTGATCAGTAAATATGCCTATGATAATAAAATTGTTCCGGATAGCCCGTGTAGTTTTCGAAAAAAATATAGTACAGCTACTGCTCTCTCGGGTATACTGGAGGCAGTTATGAGAGGCCTGGATAATGGCAGGGTGTCGGAGCTCGTAATGCTTGACTACTCAAAGGCTTTCGACACCATCAACCATGAGCTCTTTTGCACCAAACTCAAGTTTTATGGTTTCGATCAGAAAGCTGTAGGGTGCAGAGGGTGGTGTGAACGAAATATCGTCATTAAAACCAGTTTTGTCTGGCGTGCTACAGGGATATATTCTTGGCCCATTACTTTCTATTATTTACACGGCTGAATTAAATAGAAAAATGTTCATATCTAGCTTACGCAGATGATATATACTTAAATATAGTTTTTTCCCATCTGAGCATAATTTGGAGAATTTATACTAAATATCGATCTAAACAACATAAGCAGAATCTACAAAGGGCATAACCTCATTCTAAATCCAATCCAGAAAAATCAAGTGTTCTCTTCTTTGGAGGACCAAAGGTATACAATATTGAAATTATTATTCAAATGAAGATTCAAGACAGCGCCGCTTCACCTACATTGTCCAATCAATTTACTTAAAAATAAAAATATTTTTAAAATATTAAGCATTTTATAATCTACATTTCTATTATAAAAATGTAGCATGTTTTATATAAATTCACATTATTTACTTAATAATACCATTATTTTCTATCAAAATTAGTGCGTTATATACTCAAAAAATAATAATGACTAAAAAACGTAGCGCGCTGAACAACTTTTCATGACCGACCCGTTGAGGCATCACAATCAGCAGTAACAAATTCCTCATCAGATTCCCCCCGCACGCCGTCTTTCGCGCTTAGATTTGTTTACGGCAGTTGCTATGGCAACGCAATGGTGAATATCCGTAAGCCAAATAGAGATGGGAGCGGCGTAAACTGCTGCAGCAGGCGCTTGTTCCCTTGTTATAGAATTAATGCTATGCGCCTAACTACGCTACTAATCCACGAGCCGCCACTGATTCAGGAGAAGGCTTTACCGGTAAAAAAGGTTGCAAAATCCTTGGGAATCTCAATAGATGATAAATAGTGTGTTACTCGAAGGACATTTTATAATATAAAGCTACTTTATGCAAATAAAGATATTTTATCTAGGAAAATAACTTTAACTAAATCTCGCCGTGAATAACTTGTTTCTCATATTTTCTTTATACTTTTAATCTTCACATAAATGAATTGTATCTTTTTTCCTAATTGTAGACTTTTTTTGCTAATAAAAGACGATTGCTATTATTATTATTATTATAAAATATACTAACAGACTTTGTTAATTTTTTGGACGAAACATCTACATAAAAAATTCGAAACAATATACTTAAATAGCCCTTACTTATTTAAATATACTTAAAACTTGTTATATACCAAATAATATGTTATTTAAGAACTTTCGTATTGCCAAAGTGTAGCTGAGTAACAAGTGAAAAACTACAAACATGATGCTTCTCCTGGCTTCACAATTAGGGGTAGAATGTTTTTTTTTGGGGTTTTTATGTTTAACTTTTGCCGGGTCTTTGCACAATATAGCAAAACAAATCACAGGAAACTAGTAAGTGTGAGTTAACTACGTTATATCGGTTCAACTCCAAGCTAGATCTAAAATTGACAATGCCTTGCTGTGAAGTGAAATCTTGTGGGGAGGGGAAAACTACCCCTATTGTATTCCGGTTCCTATGCGCCTGACATAATGTCAACAAAGAATGGGGCAGCAAGTGTGTTGCAACTTGAATATGATACTGTAATTTGTTATCCGTACAGAGTATTAAGAATATTTGAAAAAAGTTATTCCGTTTAGTTAACATTGGAAGACTTACATCAAAACTTTTGATTCGTCCTCTAAAGATTACCATTTATAATATCTGAAATTCGTAATTTTTGTTTCTTTGGCCAATAGGTTCCATTACTTCAGACGGTTCTGACTGTTGCTTGGATAACCCCAAATCACGTACTAAATCATTTAATTCACTTTGAACAATCAAATGTGGCTCGCCGGAACTGGGACCTGTGGTAAAAATTGGATCGGTGCACTGTTCTTCTGAGCTGCCTGATGATGCTTTATCTCCATTATCTCCCAAATCAATAGCTTGCCAATTTAAAGGCGCAATCGGCACTGTCAGTCAAAAATAACAATCGTCAGAATGATTGGTGGGTTCTCGCAATAGCATTGGAACTGCAAAAGGCATACTTTTTCTCTTTCCTTTCATCCACCGCACCAATGATACACTATAACTAACACAGCACACATGGCGAGCCCACCGCTTATCTTGATCCCCAATTAACGTACCAAAATATTTAAAGTAGGCTTTTTTCACATTTTCGGAAAATGACCTGGCTTGTAATTTCACTAGAAATTCTCCACAAATATAACAAAATTTTTCAGGAGACATTTTGCAACTTCGGCGCGTTTGACTCGACATTCTCGTCTTCACATACACTTGCTTATCGATACACAGAGAACCACTCAATTCGAAACTCAACAGAAGAGTTATGTTTAACGTTTATTTTATGTGTAATGTTGTAAACAATCCAGTCTAGGTAATTTTTCCGTTGTAAAATGGACCCATTTTAGCCGCCCCACAATAAAATTGTTTACCTGCCAATATGAACCTTTTATATTGCCAATATAAAAGGTTCTAATTAGGCTATTAAAAAATGGTACGTATTAGTGCTTTCCCAATATTTTTTTTATTATTGGGAGGGTATTTCCATTGTGAAAATAATGAGTTGGCCTGTGTTAGAAAAATCTTGTCGGCCAGTGTTATTAAGGGCTTAACCTTTGAATAAATAAATGTACAGGAAAGAACCTAGCCGTGACCTTGACGAGACGGGGAAGGTCCCAAAATTCAAAACGATGGCCCATTTTAGGAAGTAATTTGAAAACTTTTACTTTTGAAAGAGAATTAGAATGAAGGTATGGACTAAATTAAACAAGCCAATTAGTGTAATACATTATTTCAGGTGCCAGAAAGACTGGTGAATCATTAAAATTCATGTCTTTAACAGCTCACTTTAGATATTACTGAATATTACTTTTTACATAATAAACCTTTGGTATAAATACCCTTATATTAATTCAGGAGTTTAAGTTCAACGTTTGTTGTTATTGATGCTTTAAAATTGACATTGGGTTTGAAATAGCGACTTATCAAAGTTATAAA